>BFEA01000533.1:98473-110322 GCA_003427395.1 Chara braunii | reverse complement strand
ACTAGGACGCATCCCACACACCACGCGCACACCACTTTACGAACACAAAAAAATAAAACACACACACACATCGAACAACGCGACAACACTCCTAGTCCCTTCAGTAGTCGTCCCATAACTTTCCGACGCGGAAATCGAATAGGCGTCGTGCGCGAACCTTAGTATAAAACCGCGCGGACGGAGGGCTAACTCATATCGACTCGCAATGCAAACGCACGCAAGCAGTCGCAATGATGACGTACTATGTAGTACCCATAATCATGCGGTCCTCGTTAATCTCGAGGGTCGTATTCGACACTCGAGTGTCGGCTGATACGAGCCTTGAGGGTTAATCTCTCGACGCTGGACAACCGCCAAGCGCAGTTGAAGACCACACACCCTCTTCTGCACATTGTGCAGAGGGGTTGAGTAGACAACTTTAAGCTGTCGTGGTGGTCGAACATCAAGGGGTTTGACTTTGACGGCTGCCACGGACTATAACGTCCAACTATAAAAATCTCTTAAAAAACAAAGGATGAAAAATTCTCTCTCTTTTTCTCTCGAGCCATAATCTGGCTAACCCTTGCGCACGGTCATAATAAGCTGAGCGCATGCCCAATGCACATATAAATATATATATATAAGGCTTATTTATATAGGACGATCACTTCTCACAGTCACTGTGAGACTCCTCTCAGCCATATATGTATGTAATCGTAGGCAGCCACATCAAGAATCCGAACCACGCACATACATGCAATCACATCAAAGATTCATCAAGAAGTCCACGCACTACACGGGGTCAACTTCAACCATTCTCTATACTCATATCCCTTGCTTTAGCCGTACAAACCTCACTCTCGTGCAACTCCCCAAAATAAATACTCAGTACTTTTGTTAAATGACCATTCAATAAAGTCCGAGTGAAAACACAATGAAACAGTTCACACCACAGAGCTAAAGCCTTTAGGTTGAGTGGCAAGAGTGAATTGGAGTTGAATCGTACACCGACGAATCGGCAACTGACCTGTTATCAGTGATAACAGAAGAGGATCCTCCCGGGATCAAGCTGAACCTAATCCAGATCCTAAATTGAACGGTCAAGAGGACTTGTAACACAAGACAGGTCAATCGCCAGGATAAACCTATAAGCCCATGGAGAATAATCCCCATATCACGATCCCACTCGAATCATCCTAAATCTACCTTTAAACAGTGCCCAAAGCAAAGGTAGACCCTGACGTAATCTCCCCTATTCAGGGCCCTATTCAGGGTGGATCGCCATAATCACCACCTATCAAAATATAATCCAACTCCTCTTAAATCAAGAAAATTTTGGCAGCGCTTCCCGTAGGAAAAATGCCTTTTCAGAATTTACGTCAGCCCGAATATGAAACCAAAAATAGTCTTTGACTTTCCAAAGTCCAATTTGGTCTAACTCCCTAAATTAGCAAAAATTTGGGCAGCACTCCTTTTAGAAAAGGAGACTTTCCAGATTTTTACTAAGTCATATACGAACCTTAGACAAGTTGAACTTTGAAAAGTCAGAAGTTTGACTAACTCCTTGGATTTGCAGAAATTTAGGCAGCGCTTCCCGTAGGGAAAGTAGCTTATGGAGATTTATATAAAGTCAAGTATAACAAAAGATCTCAGAAAATGTGAGAACTGATCTAAGTAAAAAAAATCTTAGCCTAGAAAATGCAGAAATTGAGCTAACTCCTATCACTCTAGCACGTGGCGAGCCTCTAAAGCAACTACCTGTCAACTGAAACTCAGACCAAGTAGTAACCTCACTCAGCCACATGCAGGCCAAACCACAAAGGTAAGTACTCTCACCATCCCTAAGTCGGTTTCGCAAACAATAGTTCATAGTCTTTCAATTATTTAACCCTTTACTCCTGGCTTACATAGGGAATTGGGATTGGCCATTCATCTTGGAAACAATGCCAACCCTCTGCCTTAATTATACACGAACAGGCTGCACAACTACTTTTCTCTTCATTGGGGCACATGACTAAGCCATTCATCTTAGAAACCATGCTTAGTCGCCCTGAACTGTTTAAGTAGCCAAATAATATATACTTCTCTGAACTTAATCTTCAAGAATGAGCGTAGGACTGAGCGATTCATCTTAGAAACAATACTCAGTCGGCCCAAGTTACCTTCACTTACAACTCTTGATTATACTCTCTTCGCTTGTGATAAGGCTATAGTCAGGCCATTCATCTTAGAAACAATGCCTGACTAGCCTTGTTCTCATATACATATAGATATAAACATATAGAAAGTCCTATTTCCTTGTTCTCATTATGGTCMTGAGGCCTCAGACTTAGACCATTCATCTTAGAAACAATGTCTAGTCCTCTGACCCTGGATCCTCCCTCAGAATAAAACAATCAAGGAGAGATGAGCCATTCATCTTAGAAACAATGCTCAGCTCTCCCTTTTTCAGCACACACAAAAAAACAGAGTACCCTTGGTCTGACCCAGAGACTATTCAGAAACCACCCAAGTAGACAGCAGCCAGACCATTCATCTTAGAAACAATGTCTGGTCCTCAAAAGTCAAGCAAACAATACCCCTCAGAAGTAAGTAGTCAGGCCATTCATCTTAGAAACAATGCCAGACACAATTAAAGAAACACAGCAACCAAACCATTCATCTTAGAAACGATGCTTGGTCCTTCAGAAAACAAAACAAAACATAGCAGTCAGGCCATTCATCTTAGAAACAATGCCTGACCCTATAAGATYCATTCAATCGCAAGCAGAATTGCCTTCCTCCCAACCTTCCCCCTGATGCAACCCCCTGTGATAATCTACCTTCAGACAAACAAGAAACTGAAACTGTCGTTATACATGCATTCCTTTAATTAGTCTGACTTTGTATCCCAAAAGTCAATCCAAAAAGTCAAAGTAAGTGTTGCATACAACCCAATCAACCAATACATGGGGAGGTGTATAGATAGGGGTTATACTGGGTTTGTAAGGGAAACAATGATTAGCTTTCAATTCCCTTCCTCCAGAGCCTCGCCTAGGCTCCGGCGGAGCTCCCGCAATCGGTGGGGCGAACCTCCCACAGAGGTCTTGGCGCAGATTACGGGTTGCAATCCCGTCTGCCGCCTTCCTCTAAGAACCAGAGGACTAGATTTAGAGTAAAAAAGACAAAAAGAGAAAGATTTCAGACTCTCAGATCCAAGGGGAGTGCTCTCAGACTCGCAGGAGAGGGCCTTGAAACCTGGATGCGCCTGAGGGCCCCGCAATGACGGCCAAAGTAAAAACAACTTAGTCAATGCGGTAGTCAAATTGTCAAAGTCTGCTCTCCGCCGACCTCCCGAATCACARCACTAACCTCCTTCGCCACTATTCCACTGAGCTGCAGCAGCAGCCACCTTTCCCCAAGAACAGCCGCCGTCGTATAGCAGTCTGCAACAGTCAGCCATGGCAGCAGCGGTACTCAATGGTATGCAGCAGTCACGACAGTGGCACACAGCGGTCCGTAGTCCCCAGCACTGGCAATGGTTACCAACAACCAGCAGCTCGTTCAAACGAATGTCGGACCGCCTAGTTGTTGATTTTCAAACTTACAACAAGGGCACTTCTCTGAGTCTACGGTAGTAGTTACTGTAGYAGTAACCCCCAACTACTACAGTTTGCCACCTGATCCTTGGACCGCAACAAATGTTCGCCAACCGTCCACAGTTMTGAGCATGCAAATAACAGTCGTTCTATCGGTCCGTAGACTCAAAGAAGGGTTTTCAACCTGCCCGCCTTTGCTGTGTCTGGACCCGGTGAGTTTACAAAGGGCATCACAGACTTGTTATTGCCTCAAACTTTCATTGGCTGGTCGTCCAACAGTCTCTCTCAGAAGCTGGCCATGAGGAAAGGTCCCCGCTTAGCCATTCAGCAAGTTGTGGTCTCGTTCGTTAACGGGACTAACCAGACAAATCACTCCATCACTGAGAACGGTCATGCACCACCACCCATAGAATCAGGAATAAAAAACTCTCAATATGTCAATCCTCACTATGCACGGGCAAGGAACGACTAGTTCCCTCGGCATCGTGCGAGCATGCCCTGCAATCCGACTCAACCTGCCACATTCATTCACTCAACTCGCTGCGAACAATCTGCGACCAGCCCGGCCCCGCCCGATTGGCTGCGAACARCCTGCTCTCTCTCTCTCTCCTTCTTGTGTTTGTATCTGCTCGTTGCCCCTCCACTCCTCGCTCCACAGTCCAATCGTACTTGGCTACTAATGCTGTGGATCACGAATGAGAGGTCACGGACAAGAGTTCAACCACCTGGAGCAGAGATTTCAATTACGTCCTTGCACGGTTGCAACTTGGACAGAAAGATAGCAGTTTGCAACAACTTTACATCCTATGCACGTAGTTTCACCGTGCGTCTGGGTTCATCGACTCCTCTCTACGCAGTTTCTACGAACTATACCACCCGAATCGATCAGCTTAGCACAACTCTAACTCCTCTACGCGTCTCGCTACTTATCCTCCCCCTAATCATTCTCTCTTTCTTCACTCACGAACGTCCGAGGCCATCACGTCGACCACGTTCGTGCACTTCCACGTGGCGYAATAATCCCGACCGTTTAACTAGATTGTTAGTGTACGTGTGATATGAGGGAGAAGGAGAGGGAAGATGTCCAGATGCTCTTTTCTTCAAGACGAACAATGCTCCGGTCACCCGGCAAGTCTCCAACCCCGATGCTGGCCCGTCTCAACTCCCATGGTGATGGCGGGCAGAAATAGAATGAATCTTTCGCTAAAACGCGGACAGATACACCCTATTTCCCAAGCGGCGCCCCGCGACGGGATCGATCAAAGCTGCTCCCTCCAACATATTGAACCACGCACCGGGCAAAGGGGTAGTCTTCGATACACAGCTATCCCTCCTCCTGTTTCGATTCCGCTCATAATCAACTTCGCCACGCCTTTCTTTCCTCGTCKAAAACTATGAAGTACAACGTGCGCTCCCATTCCCTTGCTGCGCCCTGGCTCACTGCCCCGCCATCTCCGATAGCCTCCACTGTCGAATGCACCTGGGAGGAAACGACGCCCATATTCATTCAACCCCCCTTTCTACTCCATGCAGTCCATAGTTCCCACAACACCTGGAGGTATTCATGGCTCAACAGTCAAGCGCACTGCTCCGCCTTACTCAGCAGCAGTGCTGCGCCCCGTTACTCCGCATACTACTATGCAGCCTTCACCAAGTAGCAATCCGGCAGCGCCCAGCGCAGTCGATGCCCATCAGCGTTACGACAGCCGGGAACTCCGAGGTCCGACAGGGGGAGTATAGGGACTTACCTGCGACACMAGCCCGCTCAACAGCACTCGRCGCTGAGGCGCTCGACCTTTGCCTCACTGTCTGGCCCAACCCCCCTTACTACTCTGCGCATGTCCCCGGTGCGGGAACCCATCCGGGTTCATTCCCCGTTTTTGCCTCCCCACCAGCCTCTCCTTGCTTATTTTAGCGCACGTTACTCACCCCCTCTCTTCGCATGTACCCTGGCACTGAACCAGGCCAGATTCCTCCCCTCCGTCACTGCCTCCGTACTCCTACACTGGCCGCTGCTACAGCGCYGAACCGTGGCTGAACTATGCACTAGCCCCGACATCACCGAAGTGTCGATTGACACAGATATCAGGGCGGTGGCCTCGAAAGTCAAGCTCCGCTAAGGAGTGCGCAGCGACCCGCCTGCTGGATCGACCAACCTCTGACTCTGGTGAAACCGATAACTGGCGGAGGAGGGAAGCAAGAGCGCACGGCCCCTCCTCCGCTTTACACATACCCTCCCCGCGCAGGGGCCACGCTAATCTTCTTTGTATCGTTCCAATTTTTGTCCCGAAGGACCATGCCTGGTCCGCGGAGACATCCAGCCCCAACCCCCAGTTCCACCTTCTGGGCTCAGACCCAGGCCTGTATTTCGACAGTTCAATGGTCTGCCCGCTGAGCCAGGCTCTNTCTTAGAAACAATGTCTAGTCCTCTGACCCTGGATCCTCCCTCAGAATAAAACAATCAAGGAGAGATGAGCCATTCATCTTAGAAACAATGCTCAGCTCTCCCTTTTTCAGCACACACAAAAAAACAGAGTACCCTTGGTCTGACCCAGAGACTATTCAGAAACCACCCAAGTAGACAGCAGCCAGACCATTCATCTTAGAAACAATGTCTGGTCCTCAAAAGTCAAGCAAACAATACCCCTCAGAAGTAAGTAGTCAGGCCATTCATCTTAGAAACAATGCCAGACACAATTAAAGAAACACAGCAACCAAACCATTCATCTTAGAAACGATGCTTGGTCCTTCAGAAAACAAAACAAAACATAGCAGTCAGGCCATTCATCTTAGAAACAATGCCTGACCCTATAAGATYCATTCAATCGCAAGCAGAATTGCCTTCCTCCCAACCTTCCCCCTGATGCAACCCCCTGTGATAATCTACCTTCAGACAAACAAGAAACTGAAACTGTCGTTATACATGCATTCCTTTAATTAGTCTGACTTTGTATCCCAAAAGTCAATCCAAAAAGTCAAAGTAAGTGTTGCATACAACCCAATCAACCAATACATGGGGAGGTGTATAGATAGGGGTTATACTGGGTTTGTAAGGGAAACAATGATTAGCTTTCAATTCCCTTCCTCCAGAGCCTCGCCTAGGCTCCGGCGGAGCTCCCGCAATCGGTGGGGCGAACCTCCCACAGAGGTCTTGGCGCAGATTACGGGTTGCAATCCCGTCTGCCGCCTTCCTCTAAGAACCAGAGGACTAGATTTAGAGTAAAAAAGACAAAAAGAGAAAGATTTCAGACTCTCAGATCCAAGGGGAGTGCTCTCAGACTCGCAGGAGAGGGCCTTGAAACCTGGATGCGCCTGAGGGCCCCGCAATGACGGCCAAAGTAAAAACAACTTAGTCAATGCGGTAGTCAAATTGTCAAAGTCTGCTCTCCGCCGACCTCCCGAATCACARCACTAACCTCCTTCGCCACTATTCCACTGAGCTGCAGCAGCAGCCACCTTTCCCCAAGAACAGCCGCCGTCGTATAGCAGTCTGCAACAGTCAGCCATGGCAGCAGCGGTACTCAATGGTATGCAGCAGTCACGACAGTGGCACACAGCGGTCCGTAGTCCCCAGCACTGGCAATGGTTACCAACAACCAGCAGCTCGTTCAAACGAATGTCGGACCGCCTAGTTGTTGATTTTCAAACTTACAACAAGGGCACTTCTCTGAGTCTACGGTAGTAGTTACTGTAGYAGTAACCCCCAACTACTACAGTTTGCCACCTGATCCTTGGACCGCAACAAATGTTCGCCAACCGTCCACAGTTMTGAGCATGCAAATAACAGTCGTTCTATCGGTCCGTAGACTCAAAGAAGGGTTTTCAACCTGCCCGCCTTTGCTGTGTCTGGACCCGGTGAGTTTACAAAGGGCATCACAGACTTGTTATTGCCTCAAACTTTCATTGGCTGGTCGTCCAACAGTCTCTCTCAGAAGCTGGCCATGAGGAAAGGTCCCCGCTTAGCCATTCAGCAAGTTGTGGTCTCGTTCGTTAACGGGACTAACCAGACAAATCACTCCATCACTGAGAACGGTCATGCACCACCACCCATAGAATCAGGAATAAAAAACTCTCAATATGTCAATCCTCACTATGCACGGGCAAGGAACGACTAGTTCCCTCGGCATCGTGCGAGCATGCCCTGCAATCCGACTCAACCTGCCACATTCATTCACTCAACTCGCTGCGAACAATCTGCGACCAGCCCGGCCCCGCCCGATTGGCTGCGAACARCCTGCTCTCTCTCTCTCTCCTTCTTGTGTTTGTATCTGCTCGTTGCCCCTCCACTCCTCGCTCCACAGTCCAATCGTACTTGGCTACTAATGCTGTGGATCACGAATGAGAGGTCACGGACAAGAGTTCAACCACCTGGAGCAGAGATTTCAATTACGTCCTTGCACGGTTGCAACTTGGACAGAAAGATAGCAGTTTGCAACAACTTTACATCCTATGCACGTAGTTTCACCGTGCGTCTGGGTTCATCGACTCCTCTCTACGCAGTTTCTACGAACTATACCACCCGAATCGATCAGCTTAGCACAACTCTAACTCCTCTACGCGTCTCGCTACTTATCCTCCCCCTAATCATTCTCTCTTTCTTCACTCACGAACGTCCGAGGCCATCACGTCGACCACGTTCGTGCACTTCCACGTGGCGYAATAATCCCGACCGTTTAACTAGATTGTTAGTGTACGTGTGATATGAGGGAGAAGGAGAGGGAAGATGTCCAGATGCTCTTTTCTTCAAGACGAACAATGCTCCGGTCACCCGGCAAGTCTCCAACCCCGATGCTGGCCCGTCTCAACTCCCATGGTGATGGCGGGCAGAAATAGAATGAATCTTTCGCTAAAACGCGGACAGATACACCCTATTTCCCAAGCGGCGCCCCGCGACGGGATCGATCAAAGCTGCTCCCTCCAACATATTGAACCACGCACCGGGCAAAGGGGTAGTCTTCGATACACAGCTATCCCTCCTCCTGTTTCGATTCCGCTCATAATCAACTTCGCCACGCCTTTCTTTCCTCGTCKAAAACTATGAAGTACAACGTGCGCTCCCATTCCCTTGCTGCGCCCTGGCTCACTGCCCCGCCATCTCCGATAGCCTCCACTGTCGAATGCACCTGGGAGGAAACGACGCCCATATTCATTCAACCCCCCTTTCTACTCCATGCAGTCCATAGTTCCCACAACACCTGGAGGTATTCATGGCTCAACTGTCAAGCGCACTGCTCCGCCTTACTCAGCAGCAGTGCTGCGCCCCGTTACTCCGCATACTACTATGCAGCCTTCACCAAGTAGCAATCCGGCAGCGCCCAACGCAGTCGATGCCCATCAGCGTTACGACAGCCGGGAACTCCGAGGTCCGACAGGGGGAGTATAGGGACTTACCTGCGACACMAGCCCGCTCAACAGCACTCGRCGCTGAGGCGCTCGACCTTTGCCTCACTGTCTGGCCCAACCCCCCTTACTACTCTGCGCATGTCCCCGGTGCGGGAACCCATCCGGGTTCATTCCCCGTTTTTGCCTCCCCACCAGCCTCTCCTTGCTTATTTTAGCGCACGTTACTCACCCCCTCTCTTCGCATGTACCCTGGCACTGAACCAGGCCAGATTCCTCCCCTCCGTCACTGCCTCCGTACTCCTACACTGGCCGCTGCTACAGCGCYGAACCGTGGCTGAACTATGCACTAGCCCCGACATCACCGAAGTGTCGATTGACACAGATATCAGGGCGGTGGCCTCGAAAGTCAAGCTCCGCTAAGGAGTGCGCAGCGACCCGCCTGCTGGATCGACCAACCTCTGACTCTGGTGAAACCGATAACTGGCGGAGGAGGGAAGCAAGAGCGCACGGCCCCTCCTCCGCTTTACACATACCCTCCCCGCGCAGGGGCCACGCTAATCTTCTCTGTATCGTTCCAATTTTTGTCCCGAAGGACCATGCCTGGTCCGCGGAGACATCTAGCCCCAGCCCCCAGTTCCACCTTCTGGGCTCAGACCCAGGCCTGTATTTCGACAGTTCAATGGTGTGCCCGCTGAGCCAGGCTCTTGGGTCCCGCACCACCCACAGCTTTGCGTCCCCAAACGGGGCACGGGAACAGTAATAATAAAAGCGAGAAAAAGGAAATAAGAAAACAAAAGTTAATACGTGAAAACAAAATAAAAAAAGCAAAATAACACAGATTGTCAGGGGAACTGGCGGGACTGCTGGCACCTCGAACCGGCAGAACCGCTGGCACCCCGATCGGACCCGCCGCTATGCCCCCTAATAAAACCGAGGGGGATAACCCCGCCGGGCCCTCAACCCCTCAGGCTTCGCTCCACGCAGCTCTGCTGCTGCTACGCAAGCGCCCTCTGGCCTCGATCCCCGAACCTCCGTAATAGCAGTCCAATGCTGTAACCTATAGGGCTAAGCCCAAGCCTGATGCTACTAGGCTCTAGACCTTATATGAAGTGGTACAGTTCGGCGTTTAGGGCCACGAGAGCGCCCTGAACCATTCCTCAGCATGCGCCTCCCCATACGGCCGCCGAAAGTCCACGTCGGCCTTCCAATCGTGCCGCAGCTACCCCTACTTTAGCCGTATCCCTGAGGTCCCACCATTTGGATCCGTCATAGGTTTGTATATCCACGGCCCGCTTGATCGAGTAAATAGAAAAGAAAAAACAAAATACGGTCGGCGACCATGCCGACTCTTCCATCGCTAACCAAATTTAAAAAAGATAGCGCGCTCCTCAAAGTCGCGCGCCCACACACTTTTTGTTCTAGTCAACCATCCGCCCATCGTAACGACGCAGACACAGCCGCGCCTTGCGCGATACACTTAACTCTAAGCCAAACTCATTTTTCTGTCATTTGCAAAAACCAGGGCGGATACCCTTGTAAGGGTATTCGCGCCGACAACGGGTCCTTCTCTCGTACGTGATCAATCGCCCAACTGTGCTCATCTACTCCTACCTACGTTCTCCCTTCTATCCGATCCGCTCCTCTTCCTCCCTATTATCTCCTCTCTCCTTTTCCTATCTCCCTCGCTGTCGTCTCTTTCCCTCCTTTTCTTGCCAATTCCCGACTCCTTATCTGCATGTATCAATCTTTGTCCCTTCTAACTTTACCACTCATGTCGCTGCCTCTCCTCTGAACATTTCTATCTCCTTCGGCGGTCTTTTTCTATTTTCCCAGATCCCCCGCTCTTCCCTCTTCTTTCCTCGTATGGCAAAAACTGTCCTTCATCTCTTCTGATTCCCTATTCCTGGATTGCGTATTCTTTGCCTCCGTCCTTTGATCATCCCTATCGCCGTTTACCCTATGGACTTCCCTTTTCTTCGTTCCTGCCCTCTCCCCCTGCCGGACTTCGCTCCCTCTCCCTTCCTTCACTTCCCTCCTTCATCGGCGCCTTCCCGCTTCTCGCCCCTGCCTCTTCCTACTTTCGTTGTTTCTCCTCATCCCGAATCTCAGATCCCATCTCTGTGCGTTCCTCCTTTTCTAATTTTTTTTTCTTCCCCCAATCATGCTCGCCTTCCTCATTGCCAGGTTGAGTCATCCCCAGTCTCTTTTTTTCTTCTTGTCAAGCCTCTGGTCTCCGCCTATTCCTGGCAAACACATCCCATTAGTGTATACCTTTTTCGTTCGTTCGGGATCACCCTGTGTGCCGGGATTCTCGGCTCCCGCCCTCTGTCCGTCTCCCGGACGTGCTGAATGGAAGAAACCTCAATTGTGACTCAAAAACCCTCCCATATACCAGATCACTCCACAGTCTTAGAAGGGGAGATTAAGCGACGTCACAGGGTTTTTCAGAAACGAGAGGAAGCGACTTAGCCTTTTCACGGAACAGAAAAAAGATCAAAGAAAAAATAAAAAATAAAATGGAAATCGACATATGGACACAAAAACGGGAACCCCGCTCTTGGACAAGGGGCTGAACCAAAATTCCAAAAAAGGAAGGATATGATTTGAAACAAATTGGGTTTGACACATCAAACCAAAAAAATAAATAACAGAAAAGGAACACGTAAAGTAGTACCTCACGTAAAAAACTGGCAAATTACACTCTCTCCTTCCTATTCTCGGTACGTATCTACTCCAAAAACCTCCCTTTTCCCGCTTTCCCTTAACTTGATTCAACGCAGATACTTCACCATTCCGGGGTACAACCTGGAAAGTTCAACTTCCCAGGGACCTCCGGAAAATTTGGCAAATTTTGCCAAAGTCGCGCGCGCGCGTGCGAGAGAGAGAGAGAGAGAAGGAGAGAGAGAGAGAGAGAGAGAGAGAGAGAGAGAGAGAGAGAGAGAGAGAGAG
>BFEA01000533.1:46783-84007 GCA_003427395.1 Chara braunii | reverse complement strand
AAAAAAAAAAAAAAAAAAAAAAAAAAAAAAGCACTCAATGTCGGCCGGGCCAGATAATGGCCATGCCTGGGGTGGGGCTGGTGCTGGGCCGCGGTGGGTTCACTTGTCTACTATACAAAAACAATAATTCACACGAATTTTATGGATATTCTCGAAATTTTATCGAATCCAAATTCAAAAGAAATTACCCGGCTCAGAAATGCACATGCAGGAAAGCCCATGTATACCCCACCAAAGACGAAGCCTGCAGAACGTGTAGGAATTCCAAGAGACCAAACAAGAAAAGTTTTTTTTTTTTTTTTCTTCTCTGTGTAATGACCCGTCAAAACACAGACTGAGAACACTGCCGATTTCTGAAGTTCTGCTGATGGAATGGATGCCTTGCTGAGATTCCCGCATTCTGCTGTGTTTCTAAGTCTGTCTTTGTGTTCGTGCTTGTGACCTGCATGCCTGCCTGAGTGCTTGTTGGTATGAGTGTGTGTGGGACCCGCAAGGGTACTTGCTTGTTTGGTAGGCCCATAGGGCCGGTACTTACCTGTGGCCGTGGCATTGAGGGTTGTAGCAGGGAAAACACTCAAGTGGCGAAGCTAGCGGCCCTGAGGCCCTTGGGGTAGCGGAAAAACACTCAAGTAGGCCGGTAGGCCGATACTGCACCCCGCTGCAGTTGGCGTGAGGGGGTACTGGAGGCCGAGCAGAAAAAGACAAAGTTGGCATTTTTAGAGTCCAGTAGCGGTAGGGTAGGTCTAGGCCGGTACCAATCCAACCAGTCTGAGTCTAGAGCCTGTACAGGTAATATCAAGGTCTGCAATGATGTTTCCCTCCGAAACGGAGGAGGTACCGGTTGCTTGGAGAGGCCGAGCGGCCTGGAAGTCACCGCCCAGGAGGCAAGCAGGCCGCTATATCAAGAGGCAGGGCAAAGAGCCCGGCCTCATTCTTCAGTGTGCGAGTTCGGCGTCACTCTGCTGGAGCGCTAGGTGGAGGAGCGCTGGGCACTACAGCGCTGCTGGGAGGAAGAAGCCGGGAGCTTCCACCTTGGCTATGGTGGAGCTCTACCGGTAGGAGGAGGAGGGAGAAGGGGACCAAGGAGGAGAGTGGCGAGGTACTTACTGGCTATGGTAGACACCATCTTCATCTCCTTGCTAGGCGCTGCATCAGGAAGGCCCCAGTGGGGGTAATGCCGCATCAAGGAACCTCGGACAGTGTCAGGCAAGGCGGTTGAGTGGGCAGCGGCATAGCTGCTGGGTGATGACCTTGAAGTAGAGCAGCGGTGTAGCTGCTTTGGGTTGTCTTTGTGCAGGAGGCTGAAGCCTCCATAGTCCGCCATAGCCTCGGCCTGTATGTGGAGGAAGAAGAAGGGCTACCATGGCTATGGTGGACCTCATCTTGTGCCTGCAGTAGAAGTGGGATTCAGACATTGATTCTGGTTCAGCTGTTCAACATTATTATTGTTTATTTATTGTTTGAATAAGAGAGGAGGAGATAAAGAGGAGGAGGTTGTTGAGCGAAGAAGAAGAGCTTTGTCTTTGGTCTATGCTGGAGTACATCATCTCTTTCTTCTTTCTTACTTCTTCTTCTTCTTCTTTCCCTCTCTCTCCTCTCAAGTTCGTTCATTTCTTTTGCAATTGGACGACATTGGGCTCAAGTTCATTCATTTCTTTTCGCAATTGGACAACATTGTACTTTCTGATGATTGTGGACTTCGAAATTGGCCAGGATCGTAACATCTGTATTGTTCCAATTTTAATTGATGTCCCGAACTTGAAGGACCAAACCAGAAAAGTAGTCTACAACAAGTTTGAAGAAAAGGGAAACTGAAGGGGTGCAGAAGTCCGTTCAGGCTCGTAAGCTAACGCATCAGAATGGGTATATGTCTGATAACCCGCAAAATAAAGAAGAGATTAGAGACTTTCATCTAGTTTTCAATGAATGGACACCCATTGAGCCCTCCTTCCCACTTTGCCCCCCCTCACATTTCCCCGACCCTTTCCCGCCTCATGCTCTTTCCTAGGTAACGACTGTCATAGATAGCTCAGTTTCCCTCTCTGTGGCGGCTGTCTGCAGGGATGTGGCATCGCCATATAATGGCCCCTTCGCAATGGGTTCTGTGAATTACCGCAATGGGACGCTGGGCCTGGTTCCCCGCCGACGCTGCTCAAAAGATGAGGACCGCCAGACCCCCTCTGGTGCTCCCCAGAGGAGTCATGGCTACCGCTCTGCTCTCCTCTCCACATCTTCACAATGATTTTGAGCGAGTTCTGAGGACTGAGGGATAAGCCTCTGACCCCCCTCTGGTGCCCCCAGGGTAGACAGGGCTGCCTCAGTACACAGGCCTATGCACAAGGTCATCGCCATGCCACTGAAGTTTAACTAGGATCAGTTTAAAATTTTTCATCTGCAGCTGAAGCCGGGGAATGCCCTCGTTTTCCAGCAGCTGCTGCTTCCCACCAATAGTCAGGAGTCTGTGATAAGCCAAGACCCGTACTCGACAGTTTCCCATACCTTTCGAGAAAAATCCCAATTATCCCACGTAAGGTCCCGGAGTACGGGCTCTGGATAGTTGGGAAGAATGGGGGTTTTGTTTTCTCTCCTTCTTTTTCTTTCTGTGAAAAAGGGACGGGTCTCGCGTGGCCGGTTAGCGGCTGCGCCAAGAAATTCAAGAAATGGTTGGGGACTAGCAGGAGTAGGAATTTTGATTTTTTGCGCGCGCGGCTGTTTTCGAATTTTTGCACGCCGCGTAAACCCGATCTCCCGCTCTGCATCCCCGCACCATTTTCCCTTCTTGCTGTGCAACTCCATCCTGCATGTCTCTTCGTCTTCCCTCTAAGCGAAGTCCGATCCCCTCTGTCTCCTTTCCCTGCTAATGATTGGCTGTCTGAGTGGGATGGTCGGGGCAATGTGGTGGCCGCGGGAAGCGCACCCCACTTGGACGATCACCCCAATGACGCAGACCGTTCGACTCGCCTCCTTCGATTCCTCTGGAAACTTCTTCCCTTCTTCTGTCCTGCTCATCTACATCCCATGCTTCGCGCAGCCTCCCCACCACCTTCAACGCTATAAATTCTCGCAAACCCTTCCTCTCGCTCTCTTGGATCTCGACTGCAAGCTGCACAAGCTATGCGGTGAAGCCCGCGGCGCCGGAAAGGCTCGACGTGCCCCGTGGTGGGCGGAGTGACGACGGGGGGCGGAGTTAGCAGTGGACTTGGGGTGAGGCAGTCGGAGGGACGGAGCGGTGGTGGAGATCAGACGCCGACAACTGCAGGGCCTTGTGGCTATGCCGGTGATCTCGACGGACAGGGCGGAGCCAGTCGTGAGACTTCTGTATTTTTAAGACGAAGCTTTTTTTTTCTCCATTGCTGCTTTGCCCCCGTGTGATGTGTGCAAGTTCCCCAATGTGGGGACAATGTATGGTATGCCTTCTCGGGTATGGAAGTCTATGAATGTGAATGTTTTAGTAGGAGCGGATGACCATAGGGTGTCGAGTGTTGATTGCCGACATGAGTACATGAGTGGGTCGGTCCCTTTCGTTTTCCTCCCTGTTTCTTGATTAATTGTCCTTAGCCCGCGCGAGTGTGTGTGTGTGATATGCGCCCTCCTCCCTCCGTCGTCTCTCTCTCCCTCTCTCTTTGCACACAGGTCGGGACTCAAAGGGGAGGAGGACACTTCTAGGTAGATCAGCCACCCGCGTACGTGCAGAGCGGCCGACCTATCTATGTCCACCCAAGGGGCCCGGCGCCACGTTTAGGTGGATGCTACGGAAAAGAGACGGAGAAAGGGAATTGAGCGCATCCTTCCGCGGCGGTATACGTTGAGTTTTGCATGGAGTCAGGTTTCGTCCCGACGGATGAAAGCGCGGGCCGTGGCCCGAGCTCGAACCTCGTTCCCGGGCGTCACAACACGCTTCCGCCTTTCCCGATCGCAGATGACGATGGCGTATACTGCGATGCGGACGTGCGGACCCTGCTGCGGCGCACGGAGCCAATCCATCTTTATAACCCGACCCAGGCGTGCCACATAGGCGGGAGTGGGTTTGTGTTGATTGAGCGATTTGCTTCCCCGCCTCTGATCTTGCCGTACACCGACCTCACGGTGCTGCCCTGGTATGCTGTGCACTCCATCTGGCAACCACGTTTCAAGTGTCACTGGTATCGCTAGGGAGACTCGTGCTCGTGGCGACGGTTCGTCCTGAGGTACGAAGGGGCTACCCGATTCCCCGAACTCTCCCGCAACACGGGCGCGCTCCCCGCCCGTTTTTTCGAACTCGGGTCCCACCGACTTGCCCGACCCCAGGTGAACCCGTGCCGAACCGATCCCACGGACTCGACGAGTCTGACAACGAGGCCTGACCCACCTCCGGAGCATGGCCCCCCGAGAGGGCCGCGCGAACCATGCGCCTCGGGGAACGGAACTCCCTTCCCGACGACCCCACTGCTCCTTTTTTTTCCCTTTTCCCGAAAGCGCTGACGATAGGGCCGTAGGGCCTCGTTCTCCCGCGATCCACTTTCAGCGACAGCTCGAACCGTCCCGGCACCTCGGGCTGAGACAAGAGTCCCCCGTTCCGCCCGGGTGAATCAACCCCCACGGCCCAAAAATCCTCGGCCACGCCCCTAACAACTCTGATCGGGCCTCGCGTGGGGCGTGAGGTTGCGCATCACAAGCCATCTGACGAGGGTGCTACCGGGGCTCCTATAGCACCATCCTTGGCAGTCTCTTCCCATATCGACTGGTAAATGTGCAGCCCACCTTCATGCAGACTGATGGCAAGAGCAACATCGATATTCTGCCCTGGAGGTGTCCCACTGTCGGCTCGGAGGTGTACACATCCTCCCTTCTCCATCTCTAATATTCAAGTGTCCCCCTCTTATCATAAAGATACACACATCAGTCTTACGTTCTCTCTGTGGCTCAGCCATATCCCCTCTCCTCGCTTTCCCACCCACCCCAAACCATTCACATCGACATCCACATCCACCCCTACTTATGCGTGGGCAGCCGCCGCCACTATCCCTGAGAATGCACACATGCCGCTCCACAACCATTCCTCCCCGCTGTTTTCTCTCACGGGGATCCGTACCTACGCTCCTTCAAATCTCCGATAGGCTTGGCACACACGCCTCCCCTCTCTCTCTCTCTCCTGTCGAAGCTTTCGGACATGTACCCATCCATCCCCCCGCCCCTCTAGATGTAGACATCCCCTCTCCCTCGCCCCGCCGTCCCCCAGTCCCCGCCACTCTTCTGAATTTGGCAGGGCAAAACAATAAAGTCGTGCCCTTCGTGGCCTCCGCGAGGCCTCTGGAGCGAAGCAAGAGCGACCACAACGGCTCGAGAGCCATGGCTACTGCAAGCTCAACGCCTCTTAGCCAGATGAGATGAGAGGGCCATTCACCACCAATCATCAGATAACGAACCCTCTCTGCAAGGGGTAGGATTCCTGGTCAGAGTGGCCCTGTGCCGGCCCAACCCCATGATCCCACCCTCCACCCCACCCCCCTGATCTGACAGTCATGATGATCATTCCGTCATCCAGGCTTCTTCTCGTTCGGCTTATTACAGTAAGTCGATGGTGCAGAGGGCCTACCGTAGTTGCACGACTCGCCATCCAGCAAGGTTTTGAACGCATCTCGACAGACTTCATGTCCAGATGCATTGCATATGTTGATAGATGGCGAGTGGTGCAACAAGGCCCAGAGTCTATTCTCCTTCGACTATCAGCACCCCCTCCCGTCGAGCTCACGTAGTATGTGGAATGAAGAAGTGGAAAGCAACGAGCAATCATCGCAACGCTTTCCTCCCATCGTGTTTGCGTACACATGGCAGACCTTGTGACAGCAGGCAGGTAGGATTGCGGTCATAGGGGTGATTCTGTGTGGGAGGAGGAAGACAACCTGACTGGCTGCGGAGGCGGGCTACCCAGCTCAAGCGGTAGATCGAAGTGGTGGTAGCCATGGCGCCCCTATTCTCCGCTGTTCTGGCACGGGCAGATATCCGGACCGGGTAGGCTGGTTATGACAATCCAACACACGTCGGCCTTGGCAGCGTTATCTCAAGAATCATTTTCGGTGGTCCGTTCGCCGTTGGCGCCATCCTCCTCCTCCTCCTCCTCCTCCTCCTTTTTGTCTTCTCCTCGTTGCGAGTGCCTTTCTTTGCCGGCTTTTCTTGCATCGGGGGGAAAGCACTGCCAAGAATCTTCCTCGCTCGCAATTGAATTTGTCATCAGCTGCCGCCCTCGGAACGCTGCTCTGTCGTCCGGCAGGCTGTGCACATCTGTGACGCGGCGGAGGAGGGTGGGTGGGGGTCTGTGTCGTGGCACACATACTGTATTCATGCAGTGGCGCGCATGCAGCAGCCGTCGGGGTAAACACATCACAGCTGTAGGTCATCCATCGTCAGCGCTTTCTGCGTTCTAAGGGCGTAGCTACAGTACACAACACTCTACATGCATTTGAACGGGTTCTGGACCAGATTCGTCCGGACGAGTCCAAGATTTTGAATGTATAGAGTCCACTGAAACCGTTTAAATGCATGTAGAGTGTTGTCTGGTGGAGCGAGGCCCTGTGCCACAGAGACGCCGCCCTCTCAACAAAGCATGGAAGAGGCCGATGTGATGGGCCTGCCCCTCCGCGAGCGGATCGTGCCATCAAATCGACGATTTTGTCGCTGACACAGTCATCTCAGCCAATTCCTTCTCCTCAAACGCTCAGGATCCTACCTTCTTCCCCCGAATACAACGTACGGTCATTATAGCTTCTGTATTTTGGGGCATCTTTCAGTCTAAGTACAGCTATAATGACCGTACGTCGTATTGGGGGGAAGAAGGTAGACGAGACATTTGGCTGTTTGTTAACTGTCCCACCGGTTCGATCGTGCGACCTTGGGTACTTTTGATGCCATGCCGTTGTGCCGTGCCGCCATCTCCACCATTGCCATGGGTATTGCTCCATGAACGGCTGCTATTGTCTTGATGAAGAGGACGAAAGGCAAGCGGTTTGCAATGCCCAACACGCGCATCATGATGCACCAGCCTTTGGGTGGCGCGAGCGGCCAGGCTCAGGAAAAAATCCAATACCACCACAAGGACAACTTCGTCCGTCTATCTATTGGGGGGAGGTGTCTGCTCTTATCAGCACCAAAACAAAAAAAAAAAAAAACAAAAAAAAACAAAAAAAAACCCTTCGTCCGTCTAATCTCGGAGGCTAAACTGTATGACGTGGTGATGTCGTGGCTACAGGAACTGACCGAGATCGTTACGTGCCGCCCATGGAAGCTGTTGAGTACGGGCTGATTAATAACTCTCTACATGCATTAGGATGCCCTGTAGACCGGGGATGCATTCGAAGTCTGGGACTCGTCAGAATGCACCTGGCCCAGATAGCTTCCAGATGCATGTACATTGTTGTGAAGTGGAGCGAGGCCCAGAGTCATTGACAATGACATTAGTGTGATTGGGGCCTTTCTTCTAAGACAATAATGATAATAATATTAATAATAATAAGAAATAAAAAATAAAAAGGGTGCCTCTCGTCCCCCATGCCAGAAAATACCAGGCCCCGACCAGAGTGGCTGAAATATTACGGTTTTACAAGAACAGCAGAAATTACAGAAATTGCAGACAGTTTACAGAAATTATAGAATTACAGAAGTTAATTACAGAAATTACAGAAATTGCAGAAAATTGCAGAAATTGCAGACATTGTAGAAATTGCTGAAATCGCAGAAGTACGAGCAATAGAGAATCCACAGAAATTGCAGGAAAAAAATCGACAAATGCGAGAAATAGAGACGAAACTGGGCGAGACTGCCCTGCCCAGTCCGGAAACGCCTCTACCTTGCAACTAATTCCTTTTTCTTTTTTTTTTTTTTCTTTTTTTTTTTTTTTTTTATACACCTTGCAACTAATTCCTAATAGCCAGCTAGCCATCCCTTTCAGCAAACCCGGCTCCTCATACCCCGGCTTCCCACACTGTGCTATACTACATGCGATCGGGGAAGCATTCTTCATGCGTCCTCGTTAGCCGTGCTACCCCTGGCAAACGTCGCCACTGAGGATGGATGCGATGAACATAGTCGCAGCCGATGGATGCGAAGAACATAGTTGCAGCCGAAGATTACACACAAGTAGCTTTGGTCGAATCCCCCCCCAAGTTTCCTTACACACTGTACTGTACTCCCTCCCTCTCACAAACGAAAGTCGTTGAAACAAATGAATGGCCATGAAGAACACTATTGATTACGTTATGCGTTGCTGATTAAGAGGAGAGCTAAAAAAAATTCTGCAACTCCAACCCCATCTACTTTGGCATGTTGAAGCTCCTCGCAGGAAGATCGATGCACACTCTGAAGAGGATCCAGAGATCATCCAGTCTACAAGCACTGCAGTGACTGCAGTGTCCAGGGGCGAAACATGCTTCCGATCCTCTAGTACTTAGTCTACTTACTACTTTCGCGTATAGGAGCTCCTCCATCGAAGACCAGCATAGAAGAGTACCCTATAGACAACCACCATCCCTACCATAACGGCAATGTTGACTCTGATGCTCACATCCCCAAGACCCAGTTGGCGGGCGACGTCGCTTCCGGAGATCCCGGCTTGCCAGTGGTCTATGTGCTGGTATTCGTTCTTCTGCAGCGATTCTATCGGGTACTTGAACATCGAGATGTAGTGCAGCCAGATCCAGTAGTGAGGAATGTTAGCCTTAGGAATGAAGAAGCCGGAGAAGAGGAACATGAAAGCGGTGACCGCAGAGATGGCGGTGTTGCCGACGATGAAGTCGGGCACCAGAGAGCTCAAGAATGTGACGAACGTGTTGCCGACGGTGACGGTGAGAAACATGATGGTGGTGAATTGGAAAAAGGCAGAGGGATCAAGAGAAAGACCGACCAAGAAGTAAGAAGCCAGGGTAAACAGCAAGGCCTGGATGAACCAGAAGGGGAGGAAAACCACGCCGTTGGCAACGGCGTAGGAAGAAGTGCGATAGGCTCCTCGGCTCGTCTCGCGCATGAAGATGTTCCTTTCCAGCAAGAAAATGGGCAGAGCGTCGATGGTGCCAAACAGCGTAAGGGCACAAGTGAAGGCAACGAAGGAGCTCCTGTCCAAGGTACCCCTCTTGTCGTTTTCCACGTCGTAGAAAAGCGAACCCAGGACCAGTCCCCTGACCAGCATCAGTCCTAGCCCGGACACGAACAACTCCGGAGTGCGAGCGACGTTGACGACGTTGCGGTGGCAGAGAGTCCACGTCTCCAGCAATGGACCTGTGGCGTAGTCTGCATCGTCTGCCAGCTGTCCGATATTGCTCAGCCCAGCCAAGGAAGGGGGCTGCTGCAGCTTGGATCTGGTAGAGTGGAAGTGAGCAAGGGAAGGGACACCGTGCGGCGACTCCTGCAGCTCCTCGATCACGTCCAGAGCGAACTCCAGCACATTGACATGGTCGGGGACGCGTCTGCCGTAGTCGGTCAGAAAGAGCGACAGGTCGGGGTAACTACCGCTGTACACCAAGGAGCCACGTGCCAAGATCATGAGGTTGTGGATAAGCTCCAGGATGCGAAAGCTAGGCTGGTGAATGGTCAACAAGATGGTGCGCCGGCGAGTGGTCGCAATCTGGTACAAGTTCTGGACCACGTTCAGCGAGGAGGTGCTGTCGAGTCCAGAGGTGGGCTCGTCCAGGAACAGAACGGCGGGGTCATGGATCAGATCCACACCGATGGAGACCCGCCTCTTCTGGCCCCCCGATACACCGCGGACTTGCTCGTTGCCTATCCGGGTGTGTGCGCATTCACGTAGGCCCAACATCGCGATAAGCATGTCGACGCGCGCGGCTTTGACGTGCATCGGCATGTCACCAGGAAGCCGGAGACGAGCGCTGAACATCAACGTCTCTTTCACTGTGAGATGCGGAAACAGGGCATCATCTTGCATAACGTAACCCGAGAGCTTGCGGAACTGCTTGCTGTCCATGGGTTTCCCGTTGGCCAGAATGACGCCCTCTAGGCTTGTGGCCGTGATGCGACCAGCAAGCGCGTCCAGGAGTGTGGATTTCCCCGCTCCCGACGGACCCACAATGGCCAAGATCTCCCCAGGGCGAGCCTCTCCATTGATGCTCTTCAACAAGTCCTTCTGTGACTTGCCTCCAGGGCCGCTGCCTTTCTTCACGGTCACCTTGTACGTCAGGTTCTGAAATGTCAGAGTGTAAGCAGTTTTGTCATCGAAGTCCCCCTGGGCAAATCCCGGTACAGGTGTGAGGCTGCCCGGAGAGGGCGAGGTGCCCATAGGTGTCGAGATCCCGGTCGTCACTGACACATCGTCGTCAGGCGGTCTGCCGATCTCAATCCTGCCACCTTCCCAATGCATTGCGGAACCCATGACAATGATCTCTCTCTCTCTCTCTCTCTCTCTCTCTCTCTCTCTCTCTCTCTCTCTCTCTCTCTCTCTCTCTCTNCTCTCTCTCTCTCTCTCTCTCTCTCTCTCTCTCTCTCTCTCTCTCTCTCTCTCTTTGTGTGTCTATACGGTCACGGGTATGATCCTGCCACATCCATAATGCAAAACTCAAATTGCGAGAACATGCAAGACTTGCAGAATCTCAAAACAAGTGGAGAGAGATAAAGAGCGGAGCAGAATGAAAAGAATAATCTAAGTTACACGAGTTCAACCAACGTCTTCCCCCTCACTTCTTCCTTCTGTCATCTCTTCTCCCCTACCGCTCCTCATAATCAATTAAAGCAATGAATGAATGGATGAACAGGAATGATGTCCTGAGCATTTCCCGTTATTGGCAGCACCGAAAGAACCTCACCTCTCTCTCCTCGGTTGTGACTACCAGTCTACCACTGTAGCGGAACATCCCCGCTCAAAGGACAACGCAATCTCTACTATGCCTCTCTCACCTCAATCCGCCATAGCCATACTCCCGGAAGAAGTCCAAGACCAACTGCAACAAACACAGGGGCCTTCTAGATGCAGCACTAAAGAAGTGAAGGTGGAGGACAACCATAGCCACAGGTGAGTCCGTCCTGTCGGTTCCTCCCTCTCTCCCCTTTCTGATCCTCTTCAATCTTCTCTGAGACTTCTCCGGAGGGTCACAGGCTAAGACTGGGATGGGACGCTTCACCCTGTACCTCCATAGCCAGGGAAGTCTTCTTCTCCACTCTCCAGCTCCACCGCTCAGCCGGAGCTCGGCCTACCTACACCCTCTGGACGGAGCAGCAGCATGGCTGTCGGTATCACTCACTGTGCCCGAATGATATAGGGGCTCGCCATAAGGCTGTCAGAATCCTCAAATTGTTGATGGCTGTCAGAGGATATTCGACAGACAGCCGCCCCTTCGACAGTTTACCCCTCCTTCAAGGATTCACCACAAGGCATTGTTGAACCGGCAACTCCCAAATGCAAGTTCAGAAAAGACAAACCCACCTGCAGTGAGGATAGGACAACCATTCGTCCGTCCCAACCTGATGCCCATGCACAAAATTTGAAGGCAAAACCGACAGGGCGGCAGCCTGCAGGCCACCGTTGAAGATGTTGAATTTGCTGGCTCTCTCTCTCTCTCTCTCTCTCTCTCTCTCTCTCTCTCTCTCTCTCTCTCTCTCTCTCTCTCTCTCTCTCTCTNTCTCTCTCTCTCTCTCTCTCTCTCTGTGTGTGTGTGTGTGTGTGTGTGTGTGTGTGTGTGGTGGGATGCAACCTCTTTCGATAGGAAGTGTCTATTCGGAACCAGTTTTCTCACAGCTAGCTTGTTATCGGACGCAAGCTGAAGACACAAGCTGACGTCAGCTATGCAGCAGCGGTATCAAGTCAAAGTGCATCCCACTGTTACAAGGAGTTTCTTTCATACCTTAAATTTAACCAGCCAAAGTTGGCAAAGCTGGCGTCCAGTCCAGACGGTTATTCATTAAGTGAAGTCAATCAATCTAAGTTAATTGATTCAAACAACGACATAAACAAGTGAGTTGGGTACCGTCATCTATTTCAAAGGTTGTGTGGCGAGTAGAAACTGTTAAAAATCTCGATTTTACCAACAAGCCTGGGACCTGGGGCGGTTGGTACACCTACGAGCTGCTGAGATACAAACCCAAGTTCAAATCCAGATGCAATCAGATGAACAGAATAAACTACTTACTGAATTACCAGGGCCCGGTCAGTTCAGTGATGATATCTCAAGGCCATAATGCCTTTGGGAAGGGGGGGAGGGGAGAAATCCCATTTTCGACAGCGGTGTGGCGAGGCCCATACTCTTCCAACTCGGCCTCAGGGCTTCACTTAGGCCGTGGTACCACTCCCTCTCCTGAGTAGTACTAGGCCTACCAGAAGCTGCTTTTTGAATTGGGAAAATCATTGCAGCCTACAAGTCTACCACAGGGCCTGAACCTAACCTACCTGATATCTAGGTTCGCACCCTGACTACTCATGACCTTTTGAAAGCTACTGGGTCCTTCTGGGCCTACCGGACTTCGCTTTGGGGTACCCAAGTCACTGGAAAATATGCACTGCACCCTACCTGAATTCTACTTGTGTCCTGTCCGTCCTGGCCCAGTCCAGTCCCCAACTTCAGTCTTGTCCCTCAGTTTCCTTATTTCTAATCTAAGTATCTACCACTCCCGGAACACAGAAAACACAGCGCAAGCACACAGTTCATACTCCGCAAACCAATCATCACACAGGTACTTACAGACATGCAACGCACACAAAACACAGAAGGAAATCTCAGCAAACCGGACCTGCAAGCAGCAATACTCGGAAAACACTTCAAAACAGCATAAATCTCAGACTGATTCGTGCGGCCCGGTGCGGGTCATTGCAGCACGTTTAAACATGAGGCTCAGCGTGTAGGCTACCAGGAACTGCAGGTGAACCCGTGCACTGACACAGTCGTTTTGGTGAATGCAAGAGGCTGGGAACATGTAGAAGTTATGGGTCAAAAAGATATCCAGGAAAAAAAACAGGGAAAAGCAGAAATAGAGAACAACAAAGTTTCTGTAATACACACGCCAACTGGTCTAGCTCAGTTGGTAAACCCATGGACTGTTTGAAATACAGACCTGAGTTCGAATCAAGCTGGATCCAGATGGATGAAATCAACTAATTCTTATCTTCTTAGGGCCGGTCAGCTTCACAATGACATCTCAAGACCTTAGATTACGAAATCCGCCCCGCTCGTCCACTCCTTGCAGCGGATTCCTTGGACTTCTATCCATCCCCCACCACTACATGGCCCCAGGCAACTGGAGAATCTTTGAGATTTTCAGGGCTCGGGGAAGGCCCAGTAGCGCAACTGAGAAGCAAGCTGCTGGTTAAAGTTCTTCTGCACTCTTTTCGTGGTTCTCAGATTGTTCTTAGCTGGAATTTCTAGATTGTTCTTAGCCGAAGCCAGGTAATGGCCCTGGTACTCTCAGACTGTTCTTAGCCGATGCCAGGTAATGGCCCTGGTATTCCAAATTTCTTGTATCATTTTATATGGAACGCTGGGCCCGGTTCCCAGCACATGTTGCTCCCCATGAATAGATTGGAGCTTTTGTCCCCCCCCCAAAAAAAAAAAAAAAAAAAAGAGAAGCAAGCTGCTGGGACCAATCAAAAAGGGCATTGCCAACTGGACTGCAAGTTTTCGTGCTGGTTCATTCCATGCATATGGTAATAGATGCACAGACAATTGAGACAAGACAACTGGGGCTTATGCTCCCCCGAAAAAAAAAGAAAAAACAATTTAAACCATTGCCACAGGGCGGGCACTTGATAGGCATTGGAACATAGACTCCCCAGCTGCTTGTCCTGAAGAGCCCATTTAGTGCCCAGCTCAAGGCATACTCACACTAGCACTTTTCTAAATGTACCTTACTGGAATAACGTCTAGACAGGGATGCAACTTTTCATCATCCCCTCCACAGCTCATTAGAAAAGGTCCTCTTTTTTTTTGGTTTTTTCCCCCGATGTCCATCAGGGGTACCATTGCGCGTGATATGAGCATCCCTCAATAGTGGCCCTGCGTTGGCCAGTTCTCGGGTGAGCAGGATGAACAATGTCATGTGTTCTTCTGCTCTTGCTTTGCCCAAAACCTGTTGCCTTGGGGGGAAGTTGGGGGAAATCCAAGTGCTATGTGTGGCTGACGGGTCCGGACAGGATGCACAACTCAGGGGAATGTGTGACTCTCTCTCTGCCGTTCTGTTTACATGCAGTGGGCTCATAGCACTTTAGGTTTGATCTCAGTGAATGTGGTAGGCCTGTGGTGTGAACGGGCCTTTTGCCCATGCACTTTTCCTGGGCACGTTGGCATGTGCCCCACGGGTCTTGGCTTTTTGTTTCCTGTCGATCCAAGCCAACCAGTTAACTGAATGACCAAGTTCTGGCCAAGAAGTTTTTTCTTTAAATTTGTGGCTTACCAAAAAACGGGCCACTAGGCCAAATTCCACAAAGTACGCTACGTACAGCAGACAAAATTAATGTACATGCACTTCAAGTGTCTTAACCACTGCCCCCACGACACAGTGCAGAAAATTGAGCCCTACCAACTGTGACATTGACCACACCCATGCATGGCTGTAGCATCCGTAATCACTTGCTCACACACAAGACACTACTCTGTACCATGGCATTCTGCACGCTTCGCTCAGTTCAACACATGATGGCACACTGGTCTCTATCCAGCACGTGAACAGGGTGCTGGTTTAGGAGCCTAGCGCCTTAAGTACTGGAGCAAAAATACACTCTACTCAAGTGGAGCCGTACTTGTCTTGACAGCCACTTGAACCCTGCATTGCTGCAGTGTCAACACCCACTCACGCACGCACAGAACACCATTCCTTTTTGTTTAAATTTGTTTTTGGGAAACAACACAGCGCAACTTCTCCATCCCCGTGGTGGTAAGGGAAATACTTGGATCGAGGAGTTGCTTATGGGATGGCTCCATTCTTACTGGTGGGGGACCGCACCTGTTGTCCCATTAAACAACCCCTTGCTGGAAACCGCGTCCAGCATCCCATGGAAGCCTGGGGTTCGAGGGCCATTCTGACGGACTCTGGGACGGGACACGGCGGACAGTCCTATTTCTCGTGCATAGCCTTGACTTAAACTTTGGATGTATTCTTCTGTGCTGGACTTGAACCCCGGTCAGTACAATATTTCTTAAACCACCAGTACGTTTCCCCGCTTGAAAAACAATACCGCGGCAGTTAACACGGGAGGTTGCCGACCACAACCCGCGTATGCCCGGGGTAGCGGGAAAACTGATGGGGGGGGAAAAAAAAAAGGGAAAATTTTCGATAGCCCCTGAAAGTTTGATTTATTTGAGGCGCGCCCCTCTGACGGCCAACTTACCCTGCCACGCCCCTCTGACAATGACTGAAGTTTCTGAAAAACCCCTTGCATAATTGGGCCTGAATTGTGTTCAATATGCCCCTACCGGTGCTGGTTCCAAATTTCCAGTATGCTCCGTAGCTCCCCTCCCAGGGCCAGGGGAACAGCTGCGAGTGCCACCAACGGTCACAGGGGCATGCTGGAAAGTCGCACCCGTCACTGACAGGGGCCTGAAGGAAAGTTCAGAGGCCCTAGGGGCACGACAGGGTAAGTCGGCCGCTAGAGGGGCATGCCAGAAATAAATCGAACTGTCAGGGGCATATCAAAAAATTCCCCCCCAAGAAAAGAAGCCAAAAAAAAAACCGCATTCATCATGGAAGGAAATAAAAAACAAAAGAACACCGTCTCGCACGAGGGGAGAGAGAGAGAGAGAGAGAGAGAGAGAGAGAACCGAAAAATGGGAATGAATCTCCCCGCGAATGTGGGAAGATTCGTTCCCATTTAGCAGAACGAAGAAAAGTGCCGGGATGGAGAGAGAGAGAGAGAGAGAGAGAGATCCCCCCCCCCCCCCCACAATGTCCCCATCCGGGCGCTTTTCTTTGTTCTGCAAACAGGAATGAAACTTCCCCCTTTCATTCCCATTTTGCAGTTCTCTCTCTCTCTCTCTCTCTCTATCTATCTATCTATCTCTCTCTCTCTCTCTCTCCCTGACATTTCTTTTTTTTTTCCTTTTTTTTTAATTTTAAAAACAGCTTTATATTTCAGGCATTCACATTGAGGCCGGGGACCCCACAATTCAACCCGGAGTTATCCCGGCAGCTTTAGCGGGTTTCGCTTGCAGCCCTCAGGGCTGAAGAACCATTGATTAAACCATTGCTGTCTACCCCCTTTACTCCAAGGTAAGAACTTGCTATGATCCCTACTTCCCTCAGTCAGGTTTAAGCTTTCTTCTCACTTCTCTCTATCCTCTCCTACAAACTGATCAAGCTACCTAGCTACCTAACTTAACTAATCTAATACACAGACCTACAATTAGCGGTCTTACCCCGGTCTATCTCGACCGAGAGGAACCACTGGGTTCCTTTATTAGCCCTGGCACTCTCCTCCCTGCCCAAACCTTTGTGGCCTTCTGTGACTGCCAACATGAACCGAGTGCCCTGGTTCATCCTCCTCCTACCCACCACCTATTCCCCTGTCTAAACTACCCCTCTCAGCCTCTTAGCCATGGGCCATAAATCAGACCGCGGGTCCGATGCACTCCTGCCAACTGATTATTCACTGCACAGGTCTTCAGGAACCACCATCGAGTAGCACGACAGGCTTCACCTTTCCTGGCTTTCCTCCGCCAGTCCACTGCTATCGCTTCCCTCAAGCCCTTCTTTACTGCTCCCTTGATCTCTCTGTCTGAGAATGGTCTCTTCTCGAATCACGAGCGATTGCGGTCCGCCCAGATTACCGAGCAGATTACTGCCCTTGCCACTTGGGCTACATACGGCCACCCCCTCCGGCCTGTGGTTCCTTCCGGGACAAATCCTAGTAGAACCAGGCGCCAGACTCTTACTTTTGCACACATGATCCCCCCTCTGTCCCAGGCTCCCTTATCCCTCCCCTTGTCCCATGTCTACTTCCTTTACTGTTCCTTAACACCCATACGACTGCAAGTCCACCATGCTATTGATCGGGGGGGGGAGGGGGGAGGGGAAGTTATCCGTTGTTTTCATGACCGGGTTCCCTAGAGTGTCAGACGAATGATGTATGATTAAGATCTGTGCTTACCTTTGTTGCCATGTGGAGTTGTTGTGGATTGACGGCCCAAACCCAACCGAGCGCCGACTTCCCGTGCCTCCGCCGCGCCCCTTCCCGTACAACGAGGATAGGACACGTGTATGCGAGTGGGACGTACGAGAAGTCGTCGCCAAGATCGGAGGGCGTTACTTCTTTCCTCGCGAAACTCGGTGCTCTGGATTCGTTGGTGCGGGTTTTGTTATCATCGATACTCACTTTCCACCATATTCGTTGTTATTGCCCTTTAACGAACTGATTGTTGTCCCGTGGGCGGCAGTGGAGCCTCATTGGCCTAACACTCTGTGCAGCGATTGTCGTCGCCTCGAGAGTTATCAGGTCAAGGGGTTCCACTATCGCACACGCGGCGAGGACGAACATAAAGAAAAGGTCACTCGCTTGAGGCCCTCCACGTCGAACTCGGAGTTGTGTAGCGAGCGCCGACGCGACCTCATACGAAAACGGGATACCACGTGTGTACCCGCCCCATTTCACGCGAAACGAAGAGCGACGGCTCGTTGGGAAGTCCAACGATATTTTTTGGATTGAATTTCCCATAGCTGCGAGTCCCGCGAGCGCCTTTTTTCTCTCCCTTAAAACCCGCGCGGCGACGGAACTTCTTCTTACTACAGTCGGACCAACACGGGGGGATTTCAGTTCCGTCTGTATCCCCTCACTCAATTTTCCAAAAATCCTTGGCACACCCCATCATCGTTGCCTTTCCCGGGCCCCTTCCGCGAACAACACCCTCCGATCGGAAGGTAGCGCAGGGCGTGAGGTTGAGTGTCACAACTGCCCCGTGTAAGAGTTCCAAATATAAGCAATTATGAGAATCCCTCTCTCACTTCAGGCCCGACCGAAGGCTTCTCGAGAACAGCCTGCTGAGAACGGCACTCCGCTTGGCTGTAGGATGGCTGGATTGTCGAATAGTGGTTGTGAGAGGACCTCATCTCTCGTTGAGGGGGCGGTCCAGACTCGTGGTCCTACCTTCCTTCAGGCCCACAGAACCCCACTCCAAAATTCTGATTTAATATGTCGACGCAGGAAGGATTCCATCATACAATAGAATCTGATCCAAACATCGTTGATACAAGGTAGTCCCCATTCTTCTGCCAGGATTTGTTCAACCAATAGAACCCAGTGGTCGTCTGAGTTATTGCTTACTGCTTTTGTCACCCATTTTGCCAACAGCCCGGTGTTTTGCCTGACCGGGTCTAGTATGCCTAAACCTCCTTCCGATCGATCGAAGCAAACGAGTTCCCATGCCACCTTTGAGATAAAATCAGCATCTACCTTACCCAATGGTTTCCAGATGAACCTTGTAGCAGCCCTTTGTTCTACTTTCAACAGTTGTTTTCCCAGTGCCCTGACCATTCCTACGAACCACAGCAACCAAAAGAGGGCCACATTTGTGACCAGTGCTCTACCAAACAGAGATAGGTGTTGCGCTGGGCCCCACACAACAATGCGTCTGATCACTCTCTGCTGTAGGAGGTCGTTCCGAGCATCTGCGCACCTACTTAGAACGATTTGTACGCCTAGGTATCGTTCCGCATCATCACTTGCTACCTGCTTCATCCCCCACTCCACTGTGAGGGCATATCAGTTGGGTAAAAATAAACTGATTTAGACCAGTTTACCGCAGCCTCCGACAAGGCTGCGTACTCTACCAGGCAAGACTTGAGGGCACTGAGTGACTCTACGGAGTTCTCTGAGACTGCCATCAAGTCGTCAGTCAGTGCGTTGACGCGGCATTCTTCATGTTGTGTGGGCAAACCACGGATGTTTGGGTGTGTTCTGATGTTGTTTGCCAAGACGTCTAGCTGGATCACAAAGAGAAGGGGCGTCAACGAGCATCCCTGCTACAGCGAGCGCGAGAGAACAAAAAGTGGGGAGATATGACCATTGATAGCGACAAATTTTGTGGAGAGGGCATAAAGTACAAACACCCATCTGCAGAAATTGGGTCCAAAATTCATCTTCTTCAGCGTGGTCAAAACATAGGCCCAATTAACCCTATCATGGCCCTTCTCCAAGTCCAAGAGTAGGACTGCAATATCCAGGTTCTCTTGTTGCACTTGTTCCAAGACTTCGATTGTTGTAACAATGTTATCAAAAATAGACCTACCCTTAACAAAGGCTGTCTGATCTCTGTTCACTAGATCTCGAAGGTATCTGCCTAGGCGTCTAGCTAGGAGTTTAGCCAAAATTTTGTAAGAAACATTAAGGAGAGAGATCGGTCATCAGTTCCTGATGTTGGCCTTGTCCCCTTTTTTGTATATGACCGTGATGACTCCGTGCGACATGCCCGATGATAGGCGGCCTCCCGTTAGAACTTTGTTGTAAATTTTAACTAGAGGGATGAAGACTCGACCGTGTTGTAAATAGACTTCCACCGGCAATCCATCTCGCCCTCGGGCTTTACCTTTTGCCATATGCCTCAATATTTCTGACACTTCCTCGAGAGTGACTGGTCTCTCTAGGTTTAGCCTGTCTAGGTGTTTCAGTTGGACTGTAGTGTTTGTCCAGTGTTTTGTGCCTTCGGAGAGATCAGACTGTGGATCCTCATTTTGTCTGCGTGAGGTGAGGATATCTTTGAAGTACAGAGCAACGTATTTGCACATGGCATCTGTTGTAACGGCTTGCCTTGTTTCCGGAATAAATGGGTGGTGCAGTTGTTTCATGGATTGAGCAGCCCTTTTCGGTAGTCGGCGCTGGAAGGATTCCTCTGTCATGAGATCGTACATGCGATTCCTTTTATGGATAGTATCTCTGCCCATCCATCCGACTTCTTCTGCTGCAGGTCATTCCACTCTTGTATCAGCCTTGCCCGTTCTGCCGCCTAGACGGACATCGAAATCGGGTGTAGCTGCATTCTGTCCCTACCCAGTTCAGGTCCGTTATAATTTTTTGCTCTTCTTTCTGGCATTCCGCTGCTAAGATCCTTGAGAAAATGTTCAGAAAATTGGAGGCAATTACGGTGCCTGCATCCCACCATTCTCCTATTCAGGTGAAGTGATTCTGAGCATCAGGCCATTTCTCAAAAAAGGCATTAATCCATTTTGCTACCCCGGGGTCTTTGAGGTGTTGGGCGTTTAGGCGAAAAAATCTCTTGCCATGGTCTATCGCATCAGCTAGTTTGAAGACTGCTTTCACAGCGGAGTGATCCGACATTGGGTTCTTTTTCACTTCAATATTGATGGCAACATCCCACCAAGCTGGGCTGGTTAGGAAGTAGTATAGCCTTCTGAATGTGCCTACGGAGCCTCCCTTTGCTGTCGCGAAACACCAAGTGTATCCCATTGAAGTGGGGTGCATGGTCTTATAGGCGTCGCACAATTCCAGGTCGATCATGTGTTCTGCCAATGCTAAGACATCCAGAGTGGCAGAGCAGGAAGAGCGAATGTCATCCAGTGAACAGTTCCAATCCCCTGTGACCAGTAGGTTGTCTACGTCAGGGGAGTGGGATATAAGATCTTCAAAAAACTTCCGACGCTCAGGTCTGTCCACTGGATCATATACCGTCATTACAACTCAATTTTCCCCTTCCACTGACAGTTTCACCCAAGCCCAGCGACCCCACAGGTCTGAGCCATAATCCACAATTTCGATTGGGAAATCCCTGTGGATACCCACTCCTCCCCTGGTTTCGACTGCGGGGGACCAGATCTGAGGTCCGTCCCACCAGTTCCCCAACTCTTGCACCCTTCTTTCATCCAAAACTTGCTTTCCTGTATGCAGACAATGTGTGCTTTCTGCTGGTGTATCCATGATTTCAATTGTGCCCTCTTACTCCTTCTGGTTGTATTGCCCAGCCCTCTAAGATTCCATGACACAATAGTTAAGTTATCCATTTAATAATTTAATCTAGCTCCCTGTGCCCCTGATTGGACGCAGGGAGTAGGTCTGGCCTGGCTGTTTGATACCCTTGAGCCTGTACGAGACGAGGAGGCAATCGAGGCGTTCGGGGGCCATCTCTATAACAGCAGATTCTTTAAGTATATGGACTCCAGGCGTTTGTTTTTTGCCAGTCTCTCATTTAGTTTGGCCAGGAATTCCGCGTTTGTGATGCCTTGAGGCTTGAACCTACAACTGTTGCAAATAGTCTTTGTCCTCATCAATGAAGACTGAAAGCGGGATTAACCGCAAACCGTCTGCCATGAGAGAGTCTAGTCTGTCTGGCGGTATGTACGCATCGAGTATCGGGGTGAAGATCTTGTGGCTCCTCTCTTGTACATCAAGGTAAAACCTCCGCATGGCCATATCTGGTACCAGCCTGATTGGGAAACAGTCCTCGTGCAGTGAACGTGCAGTTGGGATAGTCACCTGTGTCGTGAACGGCTCTTCTACTGGCTGTGTTGGGAAGGTGATTTTCCCTCCATCTTGCTGCCAAGCAATGATGTGAATGTTGCCCTTTGTGAATGTGCAGACAAGAGGCAGTAGCCATTTCTCCAGACTGGATGTCTGCCCTCGAGCAGTTGTGACCATTCTTCTGTTGCGTGACATTTTGGAACTTTGCAGCGGTAAAGTGCGGTCATTTCCTGAGTGGGCTGAAGACGATGAGCCAGCAGCACTAGCCAATGAAGCTCTCGATTCTTCCTGCATTGGGTTATTACCCTGATGTCGATCCTCCACTGGGGTGTGTTGGCTACTCAATGCGCCTGATCTGACAATCCTGGCTGCTTTAAGAGGTGATTGACCTCTGACGGTTCTCCGAAAAGGGACCAGTGCGGATGATGATATTTCCTCTTCTGTGTTTCTGATGACAACCAGACCCTGTTGACCGCTAGCTGGTGGCTCAGATGTACTCACACTGCATGGCGTCTGTCTTTGCACTGGTAGGGGTCTTTGTACCAGAGGTGGTTCCGTACCTGGAGGATAAGGTTCATCCTCATGTAGCATGGTTGCATCGTATATCAGTCCTGCCAGTTGGCCGTTCTGGTTTGCGGGGGAGCCTTCGTGACCTTGAAGGTGCGAAACATATTGTGGGCCTAGAGGCCGGGGGCAGTTCCCGGATGGGTGTGCAAGCGGATGTGAGCCTGCTCTGCGCTCCACTCCTGGTGAGAATACAGGGTTCGAACGGGTGTGCATGCTGTGAATTTCGCTCCTCGGGAGCGGTGATGGCGAGTGATAGGAGCCTCCACTATGTGCAGGTGACGCGTGGGGTTCCAGGGGGCATAGCTCCCCTTGGTAGCGAGCATGAGTTCTACCCTGTCTAGCTCTCCCTGTGTGGGGCTCACTGTGGGTCGACTGCAAATCCTCTTCCTCGTCAACTCCTCCTCTCTGGGATCGATTATCCCTATGAGCCGAGTCACGATTATTTCGTATGGTACATTCGTCCGCCGTGTGAAAGTACCATCTGCACTTAGTGCTGTATGGAGTGGACGATGAAACCAAATTTATTTCTGACATATCCTTTTATCTCGAGCGAACCAAATTTTGTCGACGAACCTCGATCGACTTCTGGGATCGAGTTCGCATTTAACATTGGCCAGCTTTAGGTTTGCCCCAAAGCGATCTGGAGGGAATTCTCGTGTTACCGGGCCAATTACGTGGGCAAGCGCTGCTCTGAAATAAACATAGGAATCTAACGGCACTTGCAAGCCCATTACCTAGAATGTGTTTTCCTCCTTGGCCCTACGGAATTCCTTCCAGTCCGCTCTAGTCATCCACGGTTTCATTTCGAAGTAGTAGTCTCTTCCCCTGAGGTTTACGGACCCTTCCCCCTGGCTCACCATCCATTCTGCCACTACCTTGTCCTTGGATATGTAGGAGATCATATTTGCTCCTTCGAATTTTACTCTTCCCCTGTCCACAGGTGGGTCAAAAATCTCCTCCCTTCTCCATCCAATTTTATATGCCCTTACCAAATCCTCTTTCACTCTTCTCGGAAGATCTCGGGCCACGTCCCTAAACAAAATAACTACTATTCGTTCCATCAACCATCTAATCTTAATTTCATCGAATTCTTCATTCATCGTGATGACAACGTCGTTTCCTTCAATGGTTATATCTTCGAAGGGAGCGTTTTCTGGCATGATCCCTTCATCGTGGCAATGCCATCAGTTGTCTAACCCTTTCATCAAATGAGTCTGTCGAAGCTCCCTTCGCCCCTGGGGGAAAACGCCCTTCTGATGAGGCGTTGTCCTCCATTTCGAATTCTACTGCGCCCTCATCTGCCATGCTATCCCAGGGATGCACTACACCCGACACCTGTGTGTAATTATCCATGAATACTTATCCAGTGTGGTCGGTAAGACCAATGCTCGTATAATCGTTGTCTTGTGGCTTATGGGCGTAAAGCATCGAATTTTCAATAATGACCTATGGCGTTAAAGGAGAGTGGGAACAGATTAACAAAGCGAATCCAACACCTTCACTTACATAGATAGTGGCGTACGGGGCGGGTTGAGAGAGATAATGAGCGGCCACCTGCTTCACAAGCAACCGCGTATCCAGTGGGAAATACACCTTGCACTCAGCGGCACTATATAGACGCTCCCTAACTGTGAGATTAAATCTAGCAGCTTGGAATGTGTCGGAGGATGTGAGCCTATCATAAGGGTTAGCAATCAAGGTGTGTTTGGTGTGCATCTACGACATTCGATCTTGATTTACCGATGAACATCCAATGGCTATGTATTTGGTACCGAATACTAATAGGCAGCTGATTTGGTATACTGGTTTGGTACAATGCCTGGCTTGCGTGCCTATTTGCCCGCCAACCGATTGGTTATGGTACACTATCCAAGAAGGCTATCCTTTCAACCCTAAGGTGGTTATCTTTCATCCATTCGAATTCTATGCGTTCTAAAGCTCAACAAAAGCAACCATTCGACCACCATCTCCAACTGATCTTGTTCCCACAAGCTATTGATTCAGGAGGCAGGGTGGGATTCGTCGTTGGGATGGTAGATTACTGCCCTTCTATCCGCTTCCATACCAACGAGATATCCTGTACTGACCTACCCTCGTTATTTACCACATCGTTTTTATTGAGCCGCGACTGTATCCCGGTTGTACCCCAAGATCTCTACGACCCTTAGTGATACAAGATACTATACGTGTACCTCGTTCGGCCGCCACACACCTATCCTACTACCCAAGAGAGGTCGAAGGAGGATGGTCTTTTAGGCGATGAGGCTTTACCCGCAAGTAACGTCTTCCTCTCCAACACTGTCGACTACTCTCTGTTACTCTTTTGATCTTTGTGGCTTCTCCGTAGGCAAAGTGACCCGCTTGCTTGTTTCCCATGTCTGTTCCCTAGCACCATTCTATGTGTGCTTGCTGTTCTGTCTGCCTGACCATAGCCTGTTATCATCCCGGTGTTTGGCTGCGACCCTCACCACTCGGTGGCCACGTGTGCCCCGGCGTCTGCGCCTAGGCGCATGTCTGTAGTTGAGAGTATGGGCCCTTCCCTGAGTTTTCATTGGTGTACTTCAGCTCGTGCCTAGGAGTCCCAACTTTGAATTTGCGAGACATGGCTTTTAACTGTGGGGTGTGACTTTTGCCTCTGGGATGTGACTGTTCATGGGGTGTCTGTTGGGCTTGACTCCTAAGGTGTCTGACTATGATTTCTCTGAGCCTGACCGACTTGGTCTTTCTTGGCCTACGCCTCATGACCCTGAAGTTCAAATTTGAGGTATAAGTCGTGGAAGGTTTTTTAAATAATAATAATAAATAATAATAATAATAATAAATAATAATAATAATAATAATAATAATAATAATAATAATAATAAATAATAATAATAATAATAATAATAATAATAATAATAATAAAAATAATAATAAAATAACAATAGCAATAAAAATAATTGTAAATGTGATGTAAGGATATTGGGTAATAGTGAAATAACAGATTCCTGATAGCAAAATCATTCTGAGAGTCGGGATGTTCGAACGCTGCACAGGAGACAGTAATGCACTGATATTCCGACAACGGAGAACCAAAGCACCGAATCCGAATTTCAGTGAGAGTACACTTTCGCTACCACCGACATACGTAATCAGAGTCCTTCCTCCTACTTGGCACTCACTACCTAAACTATTATCACGCAGCTACTACCAACCTACTAATTGACAATGCAACTGTTTGACGTCAGCAGAAGAACCGAAGTACAAGGAGATATCAACCTCGGTAACCTCTTGCCAAGGTCAGGTAAGTCTCCTCACCTCATTACCCTCATCTCTTCTCCCTGTCTCTCCCTTACACACACACTCATATATACAGACAAAAGCAGGTTGTCACACATACACTTCTCCATACAAATACAAATAGTACGCTCCATACACTCATTCTCACGCATACACACACAGTGGCTTCTATGACCACAGCAACTCAGTTCTTCAGGCTTGTTGTAACTTCTTATTATAGGTTTGGACTGTCAGTCTGCCAAGATCGCACTGTTGATGTAAAGTCGACCACTCTTCTTAGTAGAGATATCGTCGATCCGGGGTGATGCGGTTACATCCTTATCCATCAGTCAAATGCATAAGGGCAAATTGTCTGGTTCAACCACCCTGATGGACCCAACGAAGTAGTACGGCACAATCATTGCGTACTTGAAGTGTACAGTGAATATGACAACACACACACGTGTATGTATATAGATCATCACACGACATACGTGCACCTCGGGAGTTCACACGAAAACCACATTTGAAACCAGAGATGCAAAACCCAGATATACACGACTCTGATTCTTTTTAACACATTATCACACTAAATAGTTTCGGAGGCCTACTCATCAGTACTCGATACTGCAGAACACAGCAACCCAATACCAGCATCCTCAACAAAGGTAGGTGATCCTTCTTCCTATCCCCCTCCGTCTTCCTCTCTTCTCTCTCTGCCTTTGTCTTCTCCTTGTTCCCTAGGGTCTCCTTCATGCATGCACTCTCTTTCTCTTTCTGTGTCTGTCTGTCAGTTTGTCTGTTTGTTTGACTGTATCTATCTATCTCTTTGTCTGTCTTTTTGTTTGTGTATCTGTCTGTTTGTATGTTTGTCTGTTTTTTTGTTTGTCTGTCTGTCTGTCTGTCTGTCTGTCTATCTGTCCGTCCCTCTTCGTTTTCCTCCTTCTTCCTCTTCCCCTTAGCTCTTCCTCCTCTTCTTCTTCTTCTTCTTCTTCTTCTTCTTCTTCTTCTTCTTCTTCTTCTTCTTCTTCTACTTCTTCATGTTTCCCCCTCTCTTCTGACTGATAAGGTTCAATGAACTTCACACAGCACTCCCAACTTCTTGATGTGGTTCTCGTTCCCCAACAGCTAGTCCGCCACATCGCTTACTCGGTTGCTCAGAGCAAGAACCACGATTTGCCGCTTTATTGTCAGCTGCTCTAACACATATAATGGTAAAACAACTCTCAATTTTTTCCAGCAACATCTCCTCAGGTTGCATAACGCCCACGTCATTACTCTCGGTCATCTCCTCCAACCCTTTCCTCCTCACCGTCGTCAATTCTTATGACCCTCCTCTCTTGTCTACTCACCCCTCAAGTTCATAGCTTCCCCCTGTTCCACTAGTTTTTCCTTCCTTCCTCTGATTCCTTTTTCCCCTCAACTTCCTCTTCTCTATTAGCATTCACACCGTTCTTTAAGACCATTGTGCATGCACCATGGCTTGAAGGCCGACTAGAAGCAAGATGCACATGGCTGGCAATGTCAGCTAAGCGCATGCACTAGACTACAGTGACAACGAGGATGAAGGCGGCCATAATCGAGGAGTCCCGACGACCTATTCCATCAGAGTTTTCATCGACTCATCAGAAGGTCGTTCGATATTCATCAATAGAAAAGTTTGGATGGCATTTTCCGCACTCCTCCTTCATCATTTTCCCGATTGCGCAGCTGTGCACTGCTCCTCCCTTCGTACCTTCGGGCGCTCGTAACAGAGGCGCTTCCCACTTGCGTTGTATCTGGCTGCTATTGGCGCCAGGTTCGGTTGATATTTCATAGGCATGCCCACCTTTGCACATGTAAGGTCCTCTTCACACTCGCTCTTTTCCTCCTTCTATTCTTTCCCGTTCTCCATTCTTTCTTCGTGGCCAGCTTCTTTTTTTCGCGCGATTCTTCTTTTCTTTTGGCACAATTACCTTCTTTCTCTCACAATTTTTTATTCCCCTTCTTCGTGCTATTCCTCTCACCTTTGTAGTTATGATAAGATCGCTTATAATAGTAGTATTATTAGTGATGGTAGAAATCATAATAACTACCATAATAACAATAATGATAATAATAATAATAATAATAATAATAATAATCAGGGTTGTCAGGCCGAACGTACGGAGGCCCCTAAGTTGACCCCCAAACGTTCGGGTGTTCGGATCCCCGTACGGGGCCCGAACGTGAAGGGGTTCAGACCCCGCAAAAAAATATTTTGACACCTAAATATTATTATTTGTTTTTGAATTTTGTTTTGTGAGTTCTTTATGATGTAAGGTATCTCCCTCTCAATTTTGAAGCCATTATGTTCAGCAAAACAAAAATGAAAAATCGACAAAGTTGGTGGTGTCAAAACTTGCTTGACCACTCACTAATTTGTTTTATCTCTCTTTTCACTTTTTGTTTTTCCTTTATTTCAGGGCATGGAAAAAATTATTATTTTTTCAAACTTTATTTGTAGATTCTCTATTATGTAAGATACATATATATACATTTTCATGGCATTTGTCACAGCCAAAACAAAATGAAAAATCGCCAAAGATGGCGGTGTCAAAAACGTGTTCGTCCACTCAATAATTTCATTCTCGTTTTATTTTTCTAATTTTTATTATCATTATTTATTTTTAGTATTTGATTTTTATTTCAAATTTGGTAAAACATTTGGATGTAACGTTAAGGCAAGTGTTGTTTATTTTATTCTTCTGCATAACATATATTGACGATTGACTGACAGGTAAGAGAGAACTCAACAGACACATCAATGACCAGAGTAGCAACAAAACATTGGTAAATAGTCAAAGACAAAGCCAAGTTACCATAGTACTTAGAGTACACCAAAGATTGCAAAGTCGGTGGGTATGGCCACCCTAACCGGTTTCAACTGCTGCCACGCAGTCATCATCAGGGGGCTATCCGCCAAACTTCTCTCTTCGTTATAGCCAACTATCCACATTCCCACTTCCACCGTTGACCCGTGTAGCATTCGAGGAACTACCGGGCTATCGATGTCGGACCCAAAGAGGCCAAGAGCTAAGTAATCATTACTATTATAGTCCTTCCATACCTAGTCCTAGTGTCGATACCTAAGTTACTGTAACTATTCGAAACGACAGGCCTAAGTTTGAAACCTCGAAAACCCGAAAAGCGCGAGAGAAAAGGAAAAAAGAATCTTCATACTGACAACTCCCGTGTTTACTCGGATTCAGCTAAGGGGTAAAGACCCCGATGCTGTCCACACAGCCTCACTTGTAAAAAAACTAAAACTATAGAATTCGAAAAACAGACAGACTATCGGGCCAAGAGTATCAGGGCGGGCAAGGTTTGAAAAGTCAAAAGAATTCCCAAAGTCTGTCCGAGACCCGAAGAAGCTCAACAACACCCTGTCCCATCATATACTGTCTCCTTGGCCTAACTCTTGCTCCGCCACTGCGACCCAAAGCCTGTCCGGGGCCCAAAACTAAAACTGGACCATTTAACAATAACCAAAATGCAAAAAAAAAAAAAACTCAATACACGGCAGACAATTAAACTGCAAACAGGACGAGATGCCAATTATGGTACTAGTACACGTAACGCTCTTAGATCGGGAGTACAACCAGCACCAAATCCTTGCCCAAATCTTATCGCTTCCACGCACGAAACTTCTCAAAACTCTGTCGAGAAAATCTTTGGGAAAATCCTTCAGCCGAAGCTCTCTTGATAATGTTAGAACTTTCATGGGGATCTGACCTCGAATGGTAGTGTTCCTGTCAATGCGATGCAGGTAGCTAGAAACTACAATACTTTTATGCTCCTTGCTCCCCCGTGAATAATAAGATTGCCCATTTTTTAATTCCACACATTCCTCAACCCAGATTGTCCTCTCATTCTTCGACTACTGCATGCATCCGATACACAGACAAGGCTGATTGAGGTCCATCTGGAGTCCCAAAAAATCCCACTTATTTGAACCACAATCGGTACGTTTAAGTGTCAGGTTCTTCGGGTAGTAAACCTCAAAACTCTGTATGATTGTTTCAACAGGAACACCCTTCCTTGCCTTTTTTCAGAATTACCACACTAACATCATCCATCAGCCTTAACCCCATAGAATGCAGGCAAGCGGGGGCTGGTACTTTTCCCCATTGGGATTTCCACCACTTGCCTAAGCAGCACACCAGTGGCACGTGTGTATGTATGCTTCAAATCAAAGCTGATAAAATCTCTGATCGAACTTAACTCCACAGTCCTCCAACGATCATCCTCAGTCGGGCACCCAAAGGTACTTCCCCTGCCTCTTGGGTTAACTCGAACAGACCGTCAACCTTTTTCTTCATGATAGTCGAGTAGCCAGTTGGTGGCTATGATAATTTCGTCATGCAGTAGCTTACTGAACATGTCTTTAATGTCATATGCCATTGCGACAAGTTCAGCATCGCCCTTGACTCTCGTCTTGATTCTCCGATTAAATTACTCGAGTTTTGGAGCAACATCGTTCATTGATCTGAGGTTAAAGTGCCAATCCTGTAGAAGTGAGAAAAGCAGATGGTTAAGGGTTTTCGCCACGCAGCGCCCGGTCCGTACTGTCAACTCTGAAAAGGTCAGGCATATCGGGCGATATCTTGATATGTCCTTATAAGCTTCCCCCATCCTTCCTTTCTCATTCCATCTGGCGAAGCCCTGCAAGCCCAAGTGTTTTACATCCGTCTTTATCATTCGCAGCACGTCGTCCTCAGAGAGATCTTCCACCGCGTACCCGAGGCTTCTTATGAACAAATTCATCATAGCCTCGTAGTACACGAATGGGCAGAGTACTAAAGTTTCACCCGGATTACGATCAAGCGGCCTAAGCACGTAACCTTTCAATCTCACTTCGACAGCCTCAACGTCCCTTGGGAGTCGGGCTCAAACAACCCTTCCTGGGTTCGGAGTTGCAAATAAGGCGTTGTTCAACTTCCTCTCGACAGATCTTAACCACGTTATCCTTGCGATTCCGCCAGCCGTCAAAAGCTTTAGAAAGTTCCTTCGACACAAAATTTCCCTGTCACGCTGTTATGGTCTGGGAATATTATTAGCATTCCAAATCAGCGGATGAACATCATCCATATCCTGTAGTCTAAACTGCATGTGACGTCCTATCAACGAATAGGGAGCACCTGCGCAAATGCAGGTCAACACTTCAGGGCGAGCAAAGTTACGCTGATTGTGTAGGATGTTCGCCACCGATGGGTTTTTTACCTAGACGATACGAACAGTGATTCGTGCCAAGTTCTTCATACAGGTAGGTATGTCCTTACCCTGGAGCTTATCATTAATAAGTTTACGAACCTCAACTTGCTTAATTCCGTCGTTGAATTTCAGTCTAACGATCAGGCGACATTCAGGTCCCATCCATGTACATTCTTGGCGGCGCGGGTAATCAGTCTACGTAGGTATGCATTAGTCGATTGTTTCTCAAAGTCCTTAGCAACTCTAGACAGTCTAATAAGCACCTCAATACTACATTCGTTTAAGAACTTACTCCTACGTGGGTTACGTAGTACTGATACCAGCAACTTCTTATCAATACCAAGTCTCGGTTTCCATCTCCGTAGGTAGATGAAATCCACATCTCCGCCATTCTCCAAGTCTCGTTTGCAGGCATGAAGCTTCTTCCGTTGTTCCTTGATCTTGACGACACTGTTACCAAACGCCTTACGAATGGATTTCCAACCTCCACACCAGTCATTACCCGACTGTAGGGATACTTGGAACTTCCAAGTTCCGAAGTCTTCTTGACTGCATAACTGTTGAAACAAACTGACCGTCCATTCACCAGTTTCTCCTAATCGCGCCCTCATTGGTTGTCAAAGAATGCCTCTCGGTTCCCTCCACTACATTCTTACCCCTTCTCCTCCTCTCATTCTTCCCTGTCCTCCTTCGACCAGTGGCACGTCTCCGCGTCTTCTTAGGTGGTCTACCGATGGTATTTAGGACCAGAGACCATCTCGAGATATACAAATTTTCCACATTCATCAACTCTTCTTCCTTACACGTGTCGATAGGCAGAAGTGTGTAGGATTCACAACCAAACATGCCCCACCAACGGTATGAGTGGTTGTGTTTCTTTCCCCTTCCACCTACCGAAACGTTCTCTTTCCAGCGTAACACACCGTTCCTAGCTGTTTGGCCAATATACTGAGCTTTGCACAGAGGCGAAATAATCACATAAATGCAACGAGGTACACTGGAGAAGATAGCGATTCCAAACTGGCCGTACAATCTGACCCAAGAGTCAGTGCATTTATTCAACCAACGAATCTGGTTATTCAATCAGCAACACCACCATTAGGCGGTATAGTAGTATTTCAAGGTTGTTGTTGGACATCCCCTTCTCTCTAAGACCAATTGCACAACGGCAAATTCCCCATAGCTCCTTATTCGTCCAACTTCGTTAGTTCTCCCCCGTAGCCTCATCATCATCAGCACCCTCCGTTCGGTTTTCCACGTTAGCGGTCTTAGCACCCCCTCCATCTTGCCCATCTTCTTCTGTTGATCCCTAGGCTACTTGTACCCTCTTTTCGGTAATAGCCAGGATGATATTCATCTTCTTCAGTCCTTCATAGGCTACGTCCTCTTCATGACAATCTGCTTCAACTCTTCCACAGCCATACCTCCCAATTCGCGAAGGTTGTAAGTGACATATCGGACCCGACCCATGGGTCCGACAACAGTCGGGATCTTCTTCTTCATCGACGATTTCTTAGGGGTCTTCTTTGTTGGTGATTTCTTTATTGGAATTGGTTTGCAACCGAGCAAGCGTTCTGTTATTCGCAACTGCGGCCGTACAAATTTTCTCGAGGTATGCTTGGCTGGTGATTCCATGGGTGGGTTGTCCCCAATAGTCTTTTTTGGTCCTCGTCTTCTCTTGTCACTGATAGATAACTGTTCGGTCTTTTCACTCATAGCCTCGACATCGCTTTCATTTGAGTCAAACTCCTCATCGGACGATAGCGCAGCTCGAGGTGATGGTACTTTCGCCTATCCTTTCAACTTCGCGAATTCTTCCAGACATCTATCCATATGGTATTTTAGCTCCTCGCGCAAGCCTCCCATATGCATCGATACTGCCACACTTGCCTCTTTTTTTATCAACTCTCTTTGCTCCGCCAGCCTCTTCATTTTTTTTTTTTTTTCATTCTCCCGACGTTCCACCTCTATTCTCTTCTCTATTTCGAGGCGTTCAGCTTCAGCTCTTGCTTTCTCCTCACGTTCTTTACATTTTGCTTTCTTCATTCTTACGCCTCTCCTTCTCCTCTTTTCTTGCGTTCTCCTTCTCAACGTATTTTTCATCGACGCGATGGTGCTTGAAAGATCTTCCAACCGCTGCTTTAATGTAGGCTCCTCGGAAGTCGATCGTCTATCTGGATGTCCCCTGAGTCTCGAATAGTACTGAGGTGATATCGAGCGGCCACGTGATGGGTATCGAGAGTCTCCCTCCCCATTAAGTCGTGGGGATTGGTTACGGTAATGCCCCGGTTCACCACACTCATAACAAGTAGGAACAAAACGCCTGGGTGACTCCCTCGAAGATGCACGGCGTTCTCTGCCAGAATCCGGATGCTGCTCCTGTCTCCTGTCGTCACCTCTATCTTGATCACCATCACGATACCCAAAGCGCCCTCGGTCTTTGTCGCCGCTTTGTCAGCAGTCTCGGTAACTTGAACCTCCTTCAAACATGTTGCCTCGAGCTTCGCAGTTCTTCTTGATGACGCATAACTGTCCGAGCTTAATGATACGTAACAGGTTGGTAGTATCATAGTTAAACTCTACATGCTCACACACACTCGGCAAGCCTTTCCAAGCGGGTTCACATGAGCCTTAGCAGGTTAACTGACAGGTAAGAGAAAACTCAGCAGACACATCAATGACCAGAGTAGCAACAAAACACTAGTAAACAGTCAAAGACAAAGCCAAGTTATCATAGTACTTAGAGTACAACAAAGATTGCAAAGCCGGTGGGTATGACTACTCCAACTGGTTCCGACTGCCGCCACGCAATCATCATCACAGGGCTATCCGCCAAACTTCTCCCTTCGTCATAGCCAACTATCTACATTCCCACCTTCACCGTTGACCCGTGTAGCATTCAGAGAACTACCGGGTATCTATGTCGGGCCCAAAGAGGCCAAGAACTAAGCAATCATTACTATTATAGTCCTTCCATACCTAGTCCTAGCGTCGATACCTAAGCTACTGTAACTATTCGAATCGGCAGACCTAAGTTAGAAACCTCGAAACCTCGAAAAACGCGAGAGAAAAGGAAAACAGAATCTCCATACTGACAACTCCCGTGTTTACTCGGATTCAACTAAGGGGTAAAGACCTCGATGCTGCCCACACGACCTCACGAGTAGAAAATCTAAAACTACAGAATTCGAAAAACAGACAGAATATCGGGCCAAGAATACCAGGGCGGGCAAGGTTCGAAAAGTCTAAAGAATTCCCAAAGCCTGTTCGAAAACATATACTGTTTTCATATTTTTTGGAAATCGTTTTTTTTTTTTTTTTTTTTTTTTGGGTCCGCGTTCGGCCGAACGGCCAAATGCGTCGAGAGGGGGTGCCGAACGTTCGGCCGTTCAGGTTCGGGCGTTCGGCCCGTTCCGAACGGCGGCAACCCTGATAATAATAATAATAATAATAACGTCGTCAAAATAATATATATAAGTGGCCGCATGGTCGGGGTTATATTAATTTTCCAGTCGTCTTTAAATTTTATGGCGGCGTGACCCGCCGACTTTCCCATACCGGCCGGTCTGACGCCCCTGGACTCGTTCTAATTCATTTTTGCCTTGCTGCCTGAGCCTTTGACTGATTTAGATCGTGGTCGCTGCATCCCGCGTGACCTTTTCTTGTTCTCTTCTAATCCGCTGGCCCTTGCGGCGGAAGACTTAATTTTTAATAACCTTTACCTGTTTTCGTACACGTCGTATCACTGCATATGACCACCTAGAAACCTCGGTCTCGGTGATCGAGAAGTTTTACTTGAAGATGCCATGCCAAAAAATTCTCACTTTTCCTCCAGACCATCCCTGGTATGACAACCGGCGTTGATACTGTATCGAATGCAAAATCATGAGCAAATACCCTTGTAAGGGTGTTTGCTTCGACAGTGCGCTTACATTTCTTCCACATAAAAAAAAGTTTTTCCACGCGGAGTACAAAAATACAAAAAAAGTGAAATAGCGCAGAGGAAACTGCCCCCGTCGTCGGGTAGGGGATATTAATTAATGGGCCCAGCTGCACTGAGCTCGACAGAGCTGGGGTGCTGTCCAAGCTTAGGTAGTCTCATATTCTCAGATATTCTTAGCCGAAGCCGGGTAATGGCCCGGGTATCTCAATTGTTTTGCATACGTTTCCTAACATGTTTTCTGCTGGGACGCTGGGCCTGGTTCCCAGCACGTGCTGCTCCCCACGAATAGATTGGAGCATTGTTTTCAAAAAAAAAAAAAAAAAAAAAAAAAAAGAGCTTGACATTCACAAAAGACAAAACATATGGAAGTGCATCTTTGGAGAGCCGTGCAGAGAGGCCCGATGGTGAAGGCTTTCCTTTCTCGCACAGGCCGTGGCCATCTGGTGATGCAGGGTTTTTGCCCTCTCTCTTTTTGTTTTTGGTTCATGGGACTGGGGGTCTCCCCCTCTATAGCTTGATGTGCACCGCCCCAGAGAGGAGGACTCACAGATCACCTTCGACAAAAGAAGGTGAACTCGTGCAGCCAATGGGGAAGCACCGAGTTCACCGCCTGCCTGCCTCAATAAGCCAACGTGAAAATGAAGAGAATGCCCTTGCCCTTCGATCTTCGATCCATGGCTATCGGCAATGGCAAGGAGTGTCACACAACAGGGAGGTCCCCATTACTGGGTCCGCAATGGCAAGGAGTGTCACACAACAGGGAGGTCCCCATTACTGGAACCGGAGCGATGCGAGTGGGACTTGGCCCCGGAGGTCCACAAAGGGCGTTTCAGAAAGTTGCATTCCCTGCAGACAGGGCCCTGCAGAAAAGTTTACTGGCCCCAGGGGCACGGGAAGAAGCAAATAAATTCAACTTTGAGGGGCACGACACAAAGTTTCCCTTCCCCCCCAAAAAAACGACAACAAGGAAAAGGAAACCAAGGACCGAACCGTCACTCGCCAGAAACCAGCCCAACCCCGACCCAATCGGCAGAACGGCACACGCACCTAACTGCTATAATGGGCCTCGCTGCACTACTCTCGACATCCACAAAAGACAAAAATCATGGCGGTGTATCTCTCCATATTCTACGGGAAGATTCACTCTCGTTTTGCACATTTCGAGAGGAGTGCAGCGAGGCCCAATGCATAGGTAAGGAGCTCTAGTCCAGACCGACAAACAAAAATCTTGTTCGCCCTTGTGTCCTTTTTTTTTTTTTTCACTGCATTTTTTTTTTTTCTTTTTTTTTTTTTTTCACTCTTACTGATTCTCCCGCGTCGCCGGTGGATAATCGCCTCAGCTCTGCGCATCGCATCGAGAACGGAGGTGGCCGCCTTTCCAGCCACGAACCTCTGATGGTCCTTTCTCGCCCTCCGCTGACAGATGATTGTTTACAGGCGAGTGTTTCTGGATGGTCTTTTCGTAAGATGAGAGGAGGAGGGAAGAGGATAGAAGAGGAGGGAGTTTGTCCGTCCGGTCGTCGAAAGGGTGTAGGCCTGTGGAAGGGGTGTGTAATTCCGGTCGGAGGTGTGTGTGTGTAATACCGGTCGCAGGGGGTGCCTTAGTTTCAGGCCCCTCTCCCACCCCATCAGTATGTCTAGAAAAGAGTTGATTGGCGCCTAAGCCGGTGACGATGACCGTCTCCGTAGCCGCAGTGACGGTACTGGTGACGTGTCCTCGTTCGTCGGCGGGCGGGATTCCCATCTAGGATGCGGAATAGGATTTAGAAAGGTGAGGTTTTTATCTGTTTTTTTTTTTGTTTTTGTTTTTTTTTCCATCTGTTCCCCCCCTCCTCCCCCCCTCCCCCCTTCCCCCCCTCCGAAGACCATTTCAGACATTTCTTGATTTATGCGTGATGCTTGCGCTGTGGCCATGCTAATGAATCATCACTTGTATCTTTCCAATTTTAACAGATGTTCCTCCGCACGGGGACTTTTTACTTTTCTTTTGCCCTCAGCATCTTCGCCATCCTGCTCTGTCGTGTATTATTGTTCTGTGTTTTTTTTTTTTTTTTTTTTTTTGATTTTTTGAATTGTTCTGTGTTTTCTTTTCTTCTTCATAATTAAAGAGTTTATTTTATTTTAACGGATGATCCTATACACGACAAGCCAACTTTTCCCTTTTCGTTTGCCCTCTGACTCAGCTTCTTCCCCATCCTGCTCTGTCGTGTATTCTTCTGTGTTACCTTCTTCTTCTTCAAAACTAAAGAAAAGATGTTTTGGAAAAAAATGGAAAGCTTCTCTTATGTCCTCCCTTCTTTCTTCGTTGACTTGTGGCTCTCGTGTCTCCATGCAGAGGGGGCAGAAAGTGGGTAGTGTTAATTAATTAAAATTAGAACTCTCTCCCCCCCTCGCCCCTCGCCCCCCGCCTTTTTCCTGGGCCCCCCTTTTTCCATTTTAAAGTCCTCATTCCCAAATTAATCAAACAGGTATGCGTTTCCTTGCGGGAGGCTTGGTCGCCATAGATGATTATTTTTCTTTTAGTTTTTCATAGTTTAATTTTCTACTTGTTTGATATCCAACCTTTTTTCTCCCTCCTCCTCCTCCTCCTCCTCCTCCTCCTCCTCCTCTCTTCTGCATCCTTCCTCCTTCACGTCTCTCCCCTTCCCCTCCTTCATGCTTCTTCTTCCTCCTCCATGCTTCTCCCTCCTGCTCTTCCTCGTCCTCTGTCTCCTTCTACTCCTCTTTTCCACTGTCTCCTTCTACTCCTCTTTTCCTCCTCCCCCTCCTCTTTCCATTGCCTGTCAGCAGGCTCCCGTCAAACTCTCTCTCTCTCTCTCTCTCTCTCTCTCTCTCTCTCTCTCTCTCTCTCTCTCTCTCT
>BFEA01000533.1:24113-38566 GCA_003427395.1 Chara braunii | reverse complement strand
TATTCTAGCTCGCTGATACACCCTTGGAAGGGGCTCGAAAATCGTCCTAGTGTCAGCTGACTCAGCTTTGATGACCCTTCCCTTATTTTCCTTAACAGGAAAACGTCTAGGACGACTGTCTCCAGGTCTGACGTGGGTATTTCCCAGTCCTTCGGTATTTCCCTCTGGTTTCTTTGGTCTTTTACATTTATGCAACTTCCTAGGCAACAAGTCCCTTCGGTACTTCCCTGAGGTGGGTATTTCCCAGTCCTTCGTATTCTGGCTCGCTGATACACACCCTTGGGTATGGCAGTGACTTTAATTTGGCCGACAGCTGTGGGCTTCTATTCTTTTTTGATGAATTTTTGAAGGTGCAGGACTACCATATATAGGAGTTTTGTTGTGTCATGAGGAGTCCCCAGTCTTCTCATTTCCATCTGCCTAGACAGTTGAATCCAGTAGAGTGGGACGCTCTCTATTATATTATATGATTTTAAAATTTAAACAGATTGTTGGCCAGAGAGTGACAGCCTTTTATGGACTTTCTTAGTCTCGCTACAGTCTTCCAGGTCTTCCTTGTTTCGTTTCAGCGATGCTCTATCCGTCCATACTCCCCTCCCCTCTATCCACGACAGCCATTTAGCATTTTTTTTCTTTGGAAAACAGGGAACGGGGGAGTCCTTCATTTGCCAGCCAGCCACTGGTTGCAGAACAGGGGCTGTCTCTTATACACATCTAGATGTGTATAAGAGACAGCTATTATATTATATGATTTTAAAATTTAAACAGATTGTTGGCCAGAGAGTGACAGCCTTTTATGGACTTTCTTAGTCTCGCTACAGTCTTCCAGGTCTTCCTTGTTTCGTTTCAGCGATGCTCTATCCGTCCATACTCCCCTCCCCTCTATCCACGACAGCCATTTAGCATTTTTTTTCTTTGGAAAACAGGGAACGGGGGAGTCCTTCATTTGCCAGCCAGCCACTGGTTGCAGAACAGGGGTTGTCTCAGCGCTTCTTCTTTGGTCATAGGTCCTCTCTCTAATGAGTCTCTATCCATCACAACCATTTAGCATCTTTGAGAAAGCAGGGACCGATCGATTCCTTCTTCATTTTGCCAGCCACTGGTTCCAGAACCAACAGGGCTTGCCTCACTGCTTTTTCTTTGGTCTTTTAGGTTTATGCAACTTCCTAGGCATCAGGTGCCTTTCAAGCTTGGAGAAAGGCGGCCCGGGACCGCTTCTGTTTTTTTGGGGTGCGATCTGGCTCTCAACGGGGTATTGGGGGTCGCCCTTGGTCTTTTCGGGAGATCTGATTTTATTGTCCATTCCTTTGCCATGACCCAAAAGGTGCCATCTGTATTTTTAGGGGTCCTACCGTCTTCACCGGAATGGAATGCCCGGTCATTATCGCTGTATTTGGCACAACTTTCGGTCCAGATGCCGCGATTATGACAGGGCGTTCCATTTGGGTGAAGACGGTAGCTGGGGCAATTTTCGGAATGTTGTCTAGTGTGTTATTCGGGTCCGAAGGAGTGAGAGCTGCGGTGTATAAAACTTTCTTTTTTATCCATTTGATTTGCAGTGCGAGCACTTCCTGTTTTGGATCTAGCAGCCCCAGACCTCCTTCCCCTGGTTTCCTTTACTGTTTGGTCGAGTGTTTGCCTCTGGATAGGGAGGTCACGTGTTCGATCGTTGGACAGTGCGGACTTATAAAAAATGTATTTACAAATACAAAAAAACTTCCTGTTTTGGATCTAGCAACCCCAGACCTCCTTCCCTGGTTTCCTTGTGACGAACTGCCAGGCTACTTTTGTTTATGCAGAGGATTGTTTGGAGGGATCACCTGTGCATATGAAGCATCTGACTCTGTTGTTAAGTTCTTTTAGGGCTCTGTAAGATGGGGACAATATGGAGGCGTCGTTCGTCGAGCACCGTTACGTTATGGACGATGTACCTCCCGCGGATAAAACCAGCGTGGTCTAAGTGGAAGCATTCGTCCGTCGCGTTTCGGATTCTGCTTGCCATAACTTTTTGCTAATACCAAGATGGGACTTGATGATCTTGTTCGTTGAGCGCCGTTAGGATATGGATGATGTGCCTCCCAACCGAGGATAGAACCAGCGTGGTCTAAGTGGAAGCATTAATCCGTCATATTTCGGATTCTGCTTGCCATGGCTTTTGCTAGTACCAAGATTGGACTTGATGATCTTGAATTTTATAAGTATCTTGTAGTAATTTGAAATTTGAATACTCTGTTTTGAGACTTGCTGGGTGGAAGAAAAAGCAACCAGATCATTGCTCCCTGCAGCGAGGTCCGATTTGCAGTGACTAAGAGATACCGGCTGCAGATAAAGAGAGGAGCCACGGTCAGCATTTCTTGGGCCGCGTAACTGGGACCTTGCCCCTGGAATAGAATGCAATCAATGGATCCATGAGTAAAATATTTTTTTTTCCTTCTCCCCCTTCTTTTCTTTTCACAAATTAATATTGACAAAGAATAATAATGACAGTCTGCGTCTTTTGCAGCGATGGGCGTATTCATGATTGATCCCATGGGGGTCTGCACAAAACGTTAGAAGAACGCACAGCAGGTCGATGTGTTCTGCAGAGTCTGGAGACTACCTTCTTCCCCCGAATACAAAGTATTTGAGGCATCTTTCAGTCTAGATACAGCTATAATGCCCATGCGTTGTATTCGGGGGAAGAAGGTAAGTGATTAGTTTAGCAGTCCGCAGGTCGATGTGTTCTGCAGAGTCTGCAGACTACCGTCTTCCCCCGAATAGAATGCCCGTTCATTATAGCTGTATTTGGCACAACTTTCAGCCCAGATACGGCGATAATTACCGGGCGTTCTATTCGGGTGAAGACGGTAGTTGATTAACTAATGAATTAAAACGGATCTACTGCAGATGGATCTTTCACAGACTATGATGAATTAGTTAAGCAGTTCGATGTGTTCTGCAGAGTCTGCAGATTGATTAATTAATTAGCATGGATGGATCTTTGTCTTGCTCCGCTGTGAATGCATCTGCTGAGGTCATGTGACTCAACCAATGACAATCTCACTGAAGAAGTCAGTCTGTCTGCCACAGCATAGCAGTTCGCACCTTGTGTTTCCATATCGTCACCACATCCTTGGTTCCTTCCTCCGTTTGCCCCTCCTTCTGTTTCTGTATCCGGTCCTTTTGTTTCCATAGCATTGCATGTGGCGCAGGTGTGCTATCCTCACTCTATCCTGCCCTCCACATATTTATTTCCTTCCCGTTGCCCCTACCTCCCCTGCCCCATACTCCTAGAGAACTCCGCCTTCTATCCCTTACCCTCCACCCTCCCCTCCACTCCCTTTGTACTACTAACAAATACATATGAATGAGCATCACTAAGAGTATAGACGATATGAAGATCAGAAATGAAATGAACGGAAGTATGAAGATGAAGGACGGACACAAAGGCTGTATAAGCTGAAGATCTGAAGAGATGCACAGGAGCATACCTTCCCTTTTACCCCAAGAACAACCAAAAAACTGTCTAATTATAAAATTGCTTTAATATGTTGGACATCTCAAATGCTCTCGTTGTCTGCAATAGGATAAAGACTGCTTTGATTCTGAATCTATTCACCTGGGTGGAATTGGGGCTGTTGTGGGGGAAATCTAAAACACACAGAGACAGACAGACAGACAGACAGAGAGAGAGAGAGAGAGAGAGCACAACATAATTTATTGAGGGGAAGGGTGGGGTGGGGGGAGAGGGGAGAGGGGGAAAGGGGCACGGTGATGATCTGGTGCTGACTGTTTTTGTGTTCCTGCTTTCCAGCCAGAGAGTTTCCTCTAGAACACTACCGAAATATCGGTATTATGGCACACATAGATGCAGGAAAGACGACGACGACAGAGCGAGTTCTGTTCTATACCGGGAAAAACTACAAGATTGGCGAGGTTCATGAAGGGACTGCCACAATGGACTGGATGGAACAAGAGCAAGAGCGTGGAATCACAATCACATCGGCTGCAACCACTTGCGAGTGGAAGGGAACCAGGATCAACATCATTGATACTCCGGGTCACGTGGACTTCACCTTGGAGGTGGAGCGTGCGCTACGCGTGCTGGACGGGGCAATTTGCCTTTTTGACAGCGTGGCTGGCGTGGAGCCCCAGTCGGAAACTGTGTGGCGTCAAGCTGACAAGTACGGTGTCCCTCGAATTTGCTTCGTAAACAAGATGGACAGAATGGGTGCAAACTTCTTCCGCACCCGCGACATGATCAAGAGCAATCTTGGAGCCAATCCTATGGTGCTGCAGCTACCGATTGGCGCAGAAGAGAATTTTGAAGGCGTGATCGATCTTCTCAAGATGGAGGCTGTGGTGTGGTCTGGCGAGGAGTTGGGTGCCAAGTATTCTTACCAGCCCATTCCCGACAGCCTGGCAGAGCAAGCGAGGGAGTACAGGGAGATGATGGTGGAGATTGCGGTAGAGCAGGATGACGAAGCAATGGAGGCTTTCTTGGAAGGAAACGAACCCGACGAAGAAACTCTCAAAAAGCTCATCCGGAAGGGGACAATCAACGGTGCTTTTGTGCCCGTGCTCTGTGGGTCTGCATTCAAAAACAAAGGGGTTCAGTTGCTACTAGACGCAGTTGTCGACTTCCTCCCATCGCCGCTAGACCTTCCGCCCATGAGAGGAACGGATATGGATGATGCGGAGAAGGAGATGATCCGCATACCGGACGATAAGGAGCCTTTCAGCGGCTTGGCGTTCAAGATCATGACGGACCCGTTCGTTGGCTCGCTGACGTTCCTGCGGGTTTACAGTGGCGTGCTGACTGGCGGCTCCTACGTTCTCAACTCGGCAAAGAACAAGAAGGAGCGCGTTGGGCGGCTCTTGGAGATGCATGCAAACAGTCGGGAAGACATCAAAGTGGCAAGGACGGGTGACATTGTTGCGCTGGCAGGCCTCAAGGAGACGATCACGGGAGATACGCTTTGCGATTTGAACAAACCCATCATCCTTGAGCGGATGGATTTCCCTGACCCCGTAATCAAGGTAGCCATTGAGCCGAAGACAAAGGCAGACGTTGATAAGATGGCCACGGGATTAATCAAGCTTGCGCAAGAGGATCCCAGCTTCCATTTCTCAAGAGATGAAGAAACCAATCAGACTGTGATTGAAGGAATGGGCGAGCTGCACCTCGAGATCCTTGTCGACAGACTTCGTCGTGAGTTCAAGGTAAGTGGCCCCTCCGTCCGTCCTCGTCCTCCCTCCCCCCCGTCTTCCCAACCACCCCCCATCGAGGAGGGAGGAAGTAGTTTAGTTAGGGCACGGTGTGTATTACTCAGAACTGTTGTTCCATTGAATGTAGGCGAGTGCAGTTTTTGTCCTTGTCCCATAGTTTTTTAGGGATGCTGGCAGTCTTCGCTTCAAAGTACGTGAGTGACTGTCATTGATGCAGAGCTCATGTGTCGATCTGGGAGGTCTCATCCAGCAGAGAGGGGGTTGTGGCGTGTGTTACCTGCCGCTTGTTCTGTTGAACATAGGCTCATGCATTGTTTGTTTGCTGATAATGGCATCACGCTGACACTCTGTGGCTTGGAATAAGTGTGCAGGTGTCATTATTATTATTATATATTATTGCAAGTTTCAAAGCGATCACATTCTAGCGTGCGCGCTATACTTTGAAAGGGCGTCATGCAAACGCAAAAAGGGGCCACTGTGACTGTCCCAAGAATTTTCCCTCGACTTCACGACACACCACTCCTCATCATCATGAACTCTCTCGCACACAAGTGGTTAAAATGACCCTTGGGGGTTTTGTTATAAATGGCATGACAAGTTGTCTGACTTTTTTTTGCCGCCGCTAACCGCCTCTCCTCTCGCAACAACAACACCTTAGCACCTTGTTTTGCAACTCCGTTTTCAGCCTCTACTTTAAGCTGTCTTGCTGTAAAAATAGTAGAGCAAAAATTCATACGTACAAGAAGAATGTCCAATCTTTTCTCCATTAATAATAACAAACTCTTTTGTTTGTCTAAATAAGTATACGTTTTCTTTGCTACTTTTTGAACAGGCAGATTACCATAAAAAATAGATAACTTTTTAATCACCACCGCTTCTTATCATTGTGAAAGGGAGCAACAGTACGTTGGCTCGCGGCCCAGCCAGTTTGGTCTCCGCCGACTCTCCGGTGTTTCAGCCTACCTTCTTTTTTTTGCGTCTCCGTTTTCAGATTCTCAACCGGTCGTGGCGGTGCGTTAGTGGGGTGTTGTGTCTGGACTCTCGGGTCTTTCAGGTGTCGCTCAGTATAGATGTAGATGATGCAAGTTCGTTCGTGTTGCATGTATATACGTGAGGATGCCACGAGGCTGACCAGATGTTCGTGGTTGATGACCATCTGTTTTTGCTTGTTCCTTTGTTCCCTGACTCTCCCCGTCTTTCACAGGTGGAAGCCAATGTCGGTGCGCCACAGGTCAATTACAGGGAAAGCATATCGAGGGTCTCGGAGGTGAAGTACGTCCACAAGAAGCAATCGGGAGGACAAGGGCAGTTTGCAGAGATTGTTGTGAGATTTGAGCCCATGGAGGCCGGTAGCGGGTACGAGTTCAAAAGTGAAATCAAAGGCGGTGTTGTTCCGAGGGAGTATATCCCTGGAGTCATGAAGGGTCTCCAGGAGTGCATGTCCAATGGCGTATTGGCCGGCTATCCAGTCGTGGATGTCCGGGCGGTACTTGTCGACGGATCCTACCATGAAGTGGACTCGAGTGTGCTCGCATTCCAGCTTGCGGCGAGGGGCGCATTCCGAGAAGGAGTGTCCAAGGCAGGACCGAGGCTTCTTGAGCCGATCATGAAGGTGGAAGTTCTTACGCCGGAGGAACACCTGGGTGACGTTATCGGAGACCTGAACTCCCGGCGAGGCCAGATTGAATTCTTTGGCGAGAAACCAGGAGGAATGAAGGTAGGTGTGCATGTGTGTGTCCTATACCCTCCATCCGTGGCACTCGTCACGTGCTGAAAAAAATCCAAGGATCGATGGTTATTGTGCTAAGAATGGAACGATCATTATCTTATCTATTATATAATAATATGTAATATCTATTACTGCACTTGAAAAGGGGGCAGGGGAAGAGAAAAAGCGTAAAAGTCGAAAAAAAGAGTTCAAAAGACTGCATTAGCTAAAATTATGCCATGCCAATCTGTCTTTTTTTGGACTGTGTTCGAACATCAAAAGTGCAAAAGCAAAAGAAGGGTTCTATTAACTTCTATAGCTTCTATTGTTTTTCTTAGAAAAAAGTTAAAAAACTGACAGAAAGTCTTGATTTTTGGCAACACCGCGGGAAAAGACTGCAACTTTTTAAGTGTGCTTTATTCCTTCCACGGGTGGTGATCCAACCCGGCCGACGTACCCATATGCCGGATAAACCATTTACAGTCTGAAAAAAAAAAAAGAAAAAAAGATTCGATTACAGTGGAAGTGCTACCGTCTTCACCCGAATAGAACGCCTGGTCATTATATCTGTATTTGGCACAACTTTCGGTCCAGATGCAGCGGTAATGACCGGGTGTTCTTTTCGGGTGAAGACGGTAGCGCTATATGTTTTTTTTTTGGCTCTGGAGTTCTGAACCCCTCCCAATGTGGAAATGTAGCGAGAAAAGGGGAGCGGGATCCTCTGCACATTAAGACCTTTGCAACCGAACGTGGCTGCTAATGCTGCCAGATACGTCCATTAGAAGTATGTGGGAACATGTCAGAAGTGAGAAAGAAGGACCATGATAAGTATGCGTTGAGCATGAAGAAGGCACACAGAGGGCAAAGGGGAAAGGTGAGCATGAGGAGTTTCTGCTGAGACTCTTTAGAGTTGAAGGTGAAGAAGGGTCTGGACTCTGTGGAGTTGAGGTATCTCTGCTGCTTAGCATAAGCAGGAAGGCGACAAGGTGTCTCTGCGTAACCTAGTAAGCAGGAAGGGGTATAGGTATCTCTGGTTTTCAGAAACGCAGCAAGGAAGGGGTTGAGGTAGGCGTAAGCAGGAAGGGGTGTAGGTATATATCTGCTTAGCCTCAACAGCAGGTGTTATACTCTAGCCTTGTTCCAACAGTCCTTTTTTTATCCAAAAAAAAAATCAGCTTAAGCTGATGGGCCAGAGACTGGACCCAGCCAGAGGCCCAGGAAGGCCCGTAAAATTTCCAGAGACTGGGCCCATCCACTGTCCCAGGAAGGAGGACTGTAAAAGTTGCATTTTCTGGGTACAACTGTCCCAGGAAGGAGGACCTAGCCAACAATGTCGAAGCGCATAAGCGACGCACGCGCAGGGTGAAAAACAAAAAACGTCCCGAAAACGACAAAGGCGTGGGGTGAAAAACATAAAAACACGCCGGAAACAACCAATGCGCGGAATGAAAGCAAAAACAAACACGACAAGGCCTGAAAGGACAAACACAGTTCTCTGACTGGGACCGTGCCCCTACCGACAACACCAAACCTCTGAAAGGACAAAACAAACATATCTGACAACGCCTCAAATGAGTCAAATCCCCCCCCCAAAAAAACAACAACACAACAGCCGAAACGCTCGTGAAAGCACAAAACAGCATCATCCTGCCTTGGGGCCAACTGGGAAAAGGGTCTCGCATGACAGCATTACGCGATGCCCTCTCTTCCCTTCAGGAAGATGGAGATATATTACAGACTGCGGATCAGCTCAGACAAGGATATACTGTAAAAGAACATACAACATGCAGCTGAATACGATTTCATACAGCATGCAGAAAGGGGCAGGCTACCAATGTTAGCGGCCGCATAGGTTAGGCTTTGGAATACAACCATTAGACACTGCCTGTGGTAGTTCATGAAGGGACACTCTTGGTTGCAAACCTTTTGGGGGGGGGGGGGTATATAATATATATCATCTGAAGTATGTTCTGCAACAAGGTCGGTACGACAGTGCTTCAACCGGGGCTGGGTCTTCGTACCCAGTGCTGGTGCCTGCGGCCGAAGTCCGCGTGTGCTATTTGCCGGATCAGTTGTCGAGAACGTAGCAGCCTGAGGGCTTAGATGGAGGGAGCAGCGGGGGTTCGCCAAGAGAAATGCTGACGAACGAAATGAGAGAGGGGAAAGGGCTCCCAACAGCATTAAGAAAAGAAAAAAAGAAAAGAAAAAAAAAGAGAGATTTAAAAGTGATTTATTATTCTGTATTGCTAGGCTACCAGCCGGGCCGCCCGTGTCACCCTATTTTCCCGGGCGGCCCAGCCGTGCAAAGACCAGGGAAGGTCCCAGCCAAAAAAAATCAAAAAAATCCGGAAAAAAAAACTAAATGTTATGCAGAAAAATAAACTGAACAACTTTTGCCTCAGGGTCACATCGAAATTCTTTACCAAATTTAAAATAAAATTTTAAAATTTTAAAATAAAAATATTTATTGTTTTTTTAATATTTTTAAATTTTTATATTTTTTTGGCCCGGCTGGGCGAGTGGACCCGGGCCACTCTGGTAGCCTAGCTATATTGTTGTAACTTGTAAGATATTTGATAATTTATTAATTTTAAGTAGTTTTTTTCTTTTTTTTTTCAACTAATCTAATAAAATCTATATTCCTCACTCACATACCTCACTCTACCTAACCTCTTATCTTCTAAGTCCAGTTTTCAAGTGTTGATTGTTGTGCACCGACCTCCACGCATGCCACCTCCACGCATGCCACGCATGTCTGAGCACCGCAATTTATTTGAGTCTTTTTTTTTTCTTTCCCCGGGAGTACGTACTGATATATTTTCTTGTGCTTTGTTTGGCACAGGTTGTCAGCGCTTTTGTCCCCTTGTCGGAGATGTTCCAATACGTGAGCAATCTGCGGGGACTGACAAAGGGCAGAGCCAATTACACAATGCAGCTGGAGAAGTTTGAGGTCGTGCCTACCCACATCCAACAGGCCATCTCCGCAAAGAACCAGGGAGTTGCTGCCTAAGGCCCCGTAAGCACTAGCTAGTGCTCTTTTGACTGGATCTGGCTGACACCAAGAGCAGATACATCGCCAAAAGTCCCTTGTGTACGACCTATAAGCTGTCGACGGCTCACCTGGGTGGAAGCGGACGCATGCTTGTGTTGCACTGATCGGGAGAGGATTTTGGCATTTCCCCCAACTCCACCTGTTGGGAGAGGATTTTGGCACTTTTTGCCGACTCCGCCTGCATGTGGTATTCTGAATGTGACTCCCTCCCTCCCTCCTTCTTCTTAATGTTTCTGACACTGCGCCAGATCTCTGCCGAGAGCAAAGATCTGTCGAGTAGTGCAGAATATGTGATCGAGCGCGTGCATTTGCTATACCTGCCATCCTCCATCCGCCCCCTTTTCCCCCTGCCCTGCCCCAATGTGTCGAGCAAAGGGGCTTGCAAAAACAAAAGATAGGCGGCGGCCATGGCGGTGAGTGGGGCATGATGTCCTTGTACAGCCTGCAGGTTGAGGTAAGGGGTTTGCTGAGTTTTGACAGAATGAAAGGCCTTTTAGTGTAGGCTCCTGTCGGGCTTGTTCACCCTACGGCCGTAGTGAGGAACAAATGCCGAGATTATATCGTCTGTCGTCCTCCTTTATAATATGTTGTAGAGTATTGCAGAAAGTATTTTAGGAAGAGTCATCATGAATTCATAGGTTTGTACTTTTCTCTTTTTTGAATTTATGATGATGACATGCACATGTGTGCAGAATGCTTCCGAGTTATGTTTCGAGGCTTTGCTTCGTGGTTCGAATCCTTGTTTTTTGGTTTGCCGAATTGGCAAATTGCCACTCTGTTTGTTTGTGACGTAGTGGTCATCCTTGCAACACATACATGGAGCGGTTGGTTCTCTCTCAAGAAGAGATGCTTTCCCATGATGACACTGTGAGACAGCGGCGCGTTTCAAAACAGAGAAACACGAAACACACCAAAAGAAGAAAACACATGTTCCATTCCCATGGAGTCCTCTGTCTGTTTCTGGAGTCAATGTGGACATACCTATGTGTCTGTGCTTCTCCATTCGATACCATATCGAATGCAATGTATCCATTCTTTTCGTCTTTTTCCTTATATCTATCTATCAATTGGAATCACTGGCGGGTTTGCCTGCCATCCAGCCTGCCTGGGCACCTACCACTTGTCAGGCTGCCAGCTGGCCAGTGTCCCTGCCTGTACGCTCGACCCCTACCTGCCTGCCTGCCTGTCTGCGCAACGCCCTGCGTACATGCGCGCCCATCTCCCTGCTGTCAATCTACGTGCCAAAATGAATGCATGCCCGTCTCCCTGCCTGCACACAGGCCCTCCTGCCTGCCTGTCTGCCTGCCTGCCTGCCTGCCTGCCTGCCTGCCTGCCTGCCTGTCTGCCTGTCTGCCTGTCTGTCTGCCTGCCTGCCTGCCTGCAGACTGAGCTTCGCCCCCCTGCAGATTTGCAAAGCAACCCACATGCTCGCCCCGCCAGCGAACTGTTTGTTTGTTGCACGAGCTCGTTGCATGTTCGCTGCTTGCTTGCCAACGGTTGCCCGCATCACACTGGCCGCCTATCTGCCTGCCTGCCTGCCTGCCTGCCTGCCTGCCTGCGACACTTGGAGCTTTGGACCACCACCACTACATGGCCCCGGCCAACTTGAGAATCCCGATTGAGCCTCGGGGCTCGGGGATCAAAATGGCTGGCGGTGCCAGCTAAAGCAAGACCGAATTTCAAACTCCGCGCTGGTGTTTCGGCAAAGCTTGGTGCGCACGGGGAATCTGCCTCGTACAAAAGAGGCCCGGATGTACTGGTGGTGGTTTAAATTCCCAGAAAGGCAGAGGTGCTGTGACAAGGGAGAAGAGACACAAAAGATGACACTTTGAAGTTTGAACCCCTGCGATCAAACCCCTCTACTGCCATCGCCAGCAGCAAACTGCAGAAGACTGCTTCCTCTGCTTCCTACCTTTTGCACTCAGCAGCCCTCCAATGACAATAAATGCACTGGTAAGGAGGTAGGGTTGCTGGCTATGCCTTAAGGAGAGCCTTAAGGAGAGCCTTAAGGAGAGTGCTGACCTAGAAAGAGCAAAACTGACCTGGAAAAAAGAGCCAAACTGACCTAGAAAGAGCCAAACTGAGAGCCTTAAGGCGAGTGCTGAGAGTAGGCAGGAACAGTGGCGGCAATCCTCCCTCGCACTGCTTTTGCACTCGTTGCCCTTGGCTGTTCACGTCCTATGATTTCTCCTGTCACTTCAGAGGTCCTCTACCTTTAGGCATCCTCGTCATCGACCCTCGCACCCCCTTCGCCGCCGCCACACACACACACACACATAAAAGGGCGTAGCCCGTGACATTACTGTATGCATCTGGTTCCCTCAGGATTTGAACTCCTGATCTGTGTGTTTATCAACAGTCAGTTACATGCGTGTTTCATTCCGCCGCATTTGGCATGCTCATCTAACATGCGATACATGTGAGGAGAAAAGAAAAAGTCTGCAACGGATAATCAAATTGCCGGGACGGACAATCAAAGGGGGAGGATGACAGCAAGAAAGAAGACATGATTGCAAAATTCCATAGCACATTGACTTGACGAGTCTCAACTGCAATGGGGACCAGCATGTGAGCACCATGAAAATTTAGAATTTAGATCGCGAAGAACTCGTTGAAGACCCCGCATGAATTCAATTCACCACATTGAAAGCAGAATTGACAAGGCATTGAGAGCACACCAGAACTGTTGTTACATGGATAGACTAAATGCTCACCAGAAGTGTTGTTACATGGATAGACTAATTGATGAGTCTCAATTTGCAATGGACCAGCCATTGAGAGGACACCAGAACTGTTGTTACATGGATAGACTAAATGCTGAAGTCTCTCAATGGCAGTAAGAAGAGACTACCGTCTTCACCCGAATAGAACGCCCGGTCATTATAGCCGTATTCGATGCATTTTTCAGTCCAGATACGGGCATAATTACCGGGCGTTCTATTCGGGTGAAGACGGTAGTTATGGTATATCGCGTGGTCCTCTCAGACTGAAGAGGCAGGCTGCAACCAGACTTCTGTACAAAGAGTGTATTCATGTACCAACCATCTTGGAATAGGGACATGGGACTCGTTTTCCAGCAGGTGGTTCTCCCAGAGTCCCCACCGATAGATTGAGCCATCCTGCTCCGGTCTGCTAGCGGTGTGTCCCCCTATCACCACCACTAGCGTACTTGGCGGATGCCAAAAAAAGAAAAAGAAAGGAAAAGAAAAGGGGAAAAAAAAAGCGAAGTCTCTGGAGATTGAAAGCCGCCTTCTTACCTCCTACGCTATGATGTCACCGCCTAAGTACTACTTCCCGAGTCCCTACGCTAGCCAATCAACTAGCCTCCTCTCTCACATTCTCTGTCCGCGTGGCTCTTGCCCAAAGCTGCGGAAAAGTAGGCACCCTCTTATGGCACCTATGCTGATTTTCTGTTCCTATTATAGTTTTGCGAACTTTGCGGGGATTTTTGTGAAGTTGTTCTACAGAGTTCTTTCTGCGAAGTTCGTTTGTACTCCATGGCAAAAGTCTTTACTGCCAGAGAGAAAAAAAAAAAAAAAAAAAGTCTTTACTGCCGTGGGTAGAATCTAACTTCATAAGGGACACTGGGCCCAGGTCCCCGCACGTGTTGCTCCCCACAAATAGATCGGGGCATGGACCCAGGGGCCAGGACAAAGAAGAATTTTTTTTTTTTGGAATCTGACTTAGGATCTGAGAAAAAGAAATCCAATAGTGTTTTTGGTTTTCAGCCCAAATGCAGCTAACTCCAGGTTCAGCCTGTGGCTGAATGTACTGCACTGCTATGCAGTCCAGCTATATCTAAGGTAGGTAGTTTGATGTCCCAATCAAGCTCATCAGGGGTGACGCTATGCCCAAGTAGCTGATGAAACACTTGTTTGTTCATCTTGCTCAGATTGATCATTGGCTTCAAGATGATTTCCTCAATTCATCTTCAGGTTGTAGTACCGATGCTTTTTCGGCTAAGCCCTGCCAAAGGTCACTGGTGAATCTTACATCCCTATCAATCGTCTTCTCTGCTTTTGTAGATGATGCGGCGAGCGTCGGGCCTGTATTGGCAGGCTTTGCTTTTGTTATGGCAGAAAATAAATTTTTAATTCGTTCCTGTCATTCCTCCTTTTCTTGTCCCTTTTCCTTTATTCTTCCCCTTTGCTGGGGTATTTCGTTTTGCGGGCCTTCTGTATGTATGGTTCCGTTTTTTTTTTCCTTTGACTATGGATATGGTAGAATTTGTTTTGGTATGTCCTTCGGGACATCCGTTGAAATTGGAACGATACAGAGACTGAAGATTAGCATGGCCCCTGCGCTTTCAAGGATGACACGCATAAATCGAGAAATGGTCCAAAAAAAAAAAAAAAGAAAAGAAAAAAGAAAAGTTTTGGTGTGGTAATCTTGTCTGCATCGCGGTTGGTGTTGTCCCGTTGTTCCGTCTATTTCGGCGAGCGTAGCAGTGCTTGTCATCCGGTTTTTTTTTTTTTTTTTTTTTTT
>BFEA01000533.1:0-14284 GCA_003427395.1 Chara braunii | reverse complement strand
AATTTAGTTTTTGATTTTTTTAAATTTTTAAACAAAGTCAGATTCCAAAAAAATGAATACAGGACCCGCATATTTTTTTAATTTTTTTAACGTATTTTTAGGGGTAAAAAAAAAAATTACAAAACCAGGCCGCGGATTGGGCCTCATCGGCCGTGGCCGCGGCCGACATTCTCGGCCGCAGCGGCCGAAATCCCCACGGCCTAGGTCGCGGGTGTCACATAGGGGAGCGTATATGGAGATTATGCATACAACTTCTAGTTCCAACATGCCCAGTACTTTGACCCATCGACCTTCCTACTCATCCTTTTCCTAGCTGAGTACTTCGAGTCGCGAGTGTGGTGAAATCCAAATTGCTACACCTGAGCTGCCTGGACAGGGGGCAAAAGCTTGATAGCTTTGGAAGGGTCAGGTGCGTCTACTAAATGGGTTTCCTGAACACAGACTACATCCGGCCACGCTCTTCCCCCAACTCCCCTCATTAGATCCCATAATGCTTTAGTTTTTTCCGGGTTGCGGGATGCTAAGCCATTCACGTTAATTGTTCTGATATCCGGGTTTGATTCCTGCAATTTTTTTTTTCATTCTTTATTCTTCCCGTATACCACCTCAACCCAATCCATTGTGAAGTTCTAGCAACCGTTAGACCTTCCCTTATCTTCTGAGCAACTGAGTCCATTCTTGTGACTTCCAGTCTACCCCCTTATTGATGATATTTTTCCTTAGAGCAAATACATGTGACTAATTCGTCGGTCGACCATATATTGTTTGGCTTCAATTTCAGTTGTTGAGTGTCCAGGAGCATATTGTGTGTATGCCAGAGTAAACCAGCCTCCTTATTCTCTTCAAATCTCATGTAGAGGTCTTTGTAGGCCATCTTTTGTCCTTCTGTTGAAACACTAATGGTGGTCATTGCTCCTGGTTCGTAGTGGCCGGCGATGAGGTCTGTAACAGTCTGGGTCTTTAATGCCCGTTCCTTCTGCATATGCCATCCTTGTAGTGTCATTCCTCCATAGGCGGGGGTATATGGGTCTTCAGACTCAGCAGGTTACAAACCCAATTCCCATTTTCCGTTTTTTTTCCTAATTGGCAATACCAGAACCTTATCCCCCTTCGACATGCTTTTGTGATATAACCCTTTTTCTCTTAGATGGCATATTTTTGCCTGCTTAGAGGGGCCTATTCCCTCTGCTGCGGCTGCCTCTCCCTCTCCCTGTTCGGGATACGAGGTTATTAGGGGTTGTTGCATATCCTCATTTGTAGGCGGCTTGTCGGGGGGGTGTGGGGGGGGCTTGTTAGTCTCCTTGAATGTGTGGGGCGTGTCTGTGGGAATCGGGGGTAGGAACTTCTGGTGCACAATGTTCCACATATTGTTCAAGACCTGTTGTCAATCAGTTTCTGGGGGCAGGCCTTGCTCTAACGCAAGTTTTAGTTTTGGACTCTCATCTAATAGTAAAAAAGTTGCGCGTAGACCTCGTTGTCGGCGCGAATACCCTTACAAGGGTATCCGCCCTGGTTTTTGCAAGTGACAGGAATTAAGTGGGTTTAAAGTTAAGTATACCGCGCTAGGCGCNTGTCGGCGCGAATACCCTTACAAGGGTATCCGCCCTGGTTTTTGCAAGTGACAGGAATTAAGTGGGTTTAAAGTTAAGTATACCGCGCTAGGCGCGGCYGTGTCTCTGGTTACATTGACTGGGTGGTTGACTAGAGTAAAGAGTGCGTGGGCGCGCAGGTTTAAGGCGCGCGTGATTTACCCCCTGATGTGGATTACGAAACCGGCACGGATGCCGGTCTGGTTGTCTTATTTTTATTATCTTCTTATTTCTCGTTACTCTTGATTAAACTAGGATCTAGGGGATATTTCCTCTCGGGGGCTATGTTTGGCCGAGTCGAGCGCGCGTGTGGAGAACGACCCCGACAATGGCATCGGCAACGACGACGCGACTTCGTGAGGCGAGCGGGGTGTCGTAGGGTGGCGCGCGGGGCAATTATGGCACGGTACAAGCAAGCCGGCGCGGGCACTGGGAGCCGTGCAGCCGGTTTGTTGGCCAAAGCGCCGCGCCGCACTGCCTTGTATGGTACACTACGGGCGCTAGTTTTAGGCTTGGGCACAACCCTAAGGGTTACGACAGCGAACTGTTACTATGGAGGTTCGGGGATCGAGGCTAGCGGGCGTCGTTGTAGCAGCTGTAGCGGAGCAGCTGGGAGAAGACCGAGGGGGTCGAGGGCCCGGCGAGGCTATCCCCCTCCGGTTTTGTTTATAGGCGCCGCGGAGGGAGGGGGGCGATTTGCAGGGCGATTTGCGGGGCTCCCCGTTAATTTCCCCGGTTGCTACTTTTGTTTTTTCCCTCGGTTTATTTTTGTCTTACTCACGCCCCGTCCTGGGACGCGATATTGGGCCCGATGCAAGGCCATGTGGAGGGTGTTGTATTTGTGGGGTTGTCTGAAGCGCGATTACAAAATGTTTCCGTGACTGCGCCGGGGCTTATAATGTTGTTTAACCTTTTCCTTGACCGCGCCCCGTTCTGCCTTGGGATGCGGCGTCGTGAGTATGACGGGTGCCCACGAGCCCGGCCCGGTGGGTACACCTGCGGGTTGTCGGAACAATAGGCGGCGGTCGGGCCTAGGTGAGGGGTTCACGGTGGGCAGGAAAGCCCAGAGCCCAGGCTTGCCTGAGTGTGCGTGCTTGCCCCTCGCCGGTAGGATAATATAAGGGCCGCTTCGCCTTTGGTGGTGCCGTGGGGCAATGCCACGGTGGAAGTCCTTCGGGACATCCGTTAAAATTGGAAGAGATACGAAGAAGATTCGTGTGCCCCCCCCTCGCGAGGACGGGGCACGCAGAGGGGGAGGAGAACCCGGTCGAGGGCCCCGCCAGGTTCATGTGGGGTGAGAGTGGGCGGCTGGTCTGGCCAGCTGGGCTGCACGGTCGTGAGGGAAGCGATAGTGCGGGGAATAGAACAGGTGGAGGGGACGGTTGAGACAGGCGGCGAGCGTGGTGACTGGGAAAAGGCGGACAAAAGGGGAGGTGCAGCGCAGCGAAGCAAGCTGCAGAGTGGAATGCACCTGGACGCCATCTGCGTCCGGATTCGTGCGCAGGTCACTACAGGGCGGGCGGAACTTCGGGTGTGAGACGAACACGAAAGGGGGCGGGCCCGCGAGCGCACCCAGGCGGCTATCCGCGCCAGTTACCGTCGGGGCCGGGTATAGGGCCGAGGAGCTAGCTGAAGATCGGTCATTGTCGGATTTTCTTTATGGAAGCTACCCTCTGCAGCAAACGAGGTTGTCGGGCGCTTGCGGACCGGCTGAGAGATTCGCTAGGCGCTGGTGGCAACAGATGGGCAAGGAAGGCAAAGGGGGGAGATCCGAATGAACTCGGAAGGGTTCCCGCGTCAGGTACATTCGGAAAAAGGTGCGGTTATGGCGGGAGCTAGAACTGCTATCACTCCGGATACTCGACAGATTTGGGCGGGGAAGAGTGGTAAGCACGGGTTTTTGTGTAGGGCGATTCTGATGATGAGGGTAGTTTTGAGGCTAGAGTTGTAGTATAAGAGGTCACTGAAGAAAGTCGTGCGCGGAGCTATGGGGGAGAGAGGAAATGACAGGGAGGAAACGGGTCTTTCTTACTCGTTAATGGTCGAAATCGAGCGAGGGGAAGTGCAATCTTGGGGTTTTTTGGATGAGCGAGCYAGATGGTGTGGTTAATTTGCAYGTTARAGCACTGTACTGGAGATTAGTGGGAGAGGTGGTGCRTGAGAGTGGCGGGGAACATGGCTATGGCGGGAGCGGGGAAGTGTATAACCCATCGTTCCCTGCTAAGAAGCCGTCGCRTAAGGATGCTAATCAGGGTAGATTGACAKGGCGAATCCGTTAAAGATGTCGGATTAGTGAGAAGGTTAGTAGACTAGGAGTTMGTGGGGAAAAMAGGCGCGGAGGAGATGGCGGAARCAGGTTGTGGCAGAGAGGAGATGGAGTGACTTTGCGCCCGTTTCTTCGATRGGAACRGGCAAACGAAGAATCCTTTCCACTATTTTTTGGGGCAGGCGACCCCGTTTCTGAGTTCAAAACTAGTAAAGAGGGTGGGTTTACGTWATAGGGAGGCGAGGCTACGCCTTGGGGAATGAGTAACAAGTTCRRTGCACCYAGCTACGTTTTAGGGGAGGATTCATTCGAGTTTGTACGTCACACCGATCGTAATAGTGGGGGACCTAACCGAGGGGTTGGAACACGTACCTCTTGCTGCRTGCGGCCACRTACTAGCAGAAGGTGCGATTGATACGGCTTACARCAGTTKCTCCCTCTGGGTTACCGGGAGTCGYCCGGCTAGTTTSGGATCTYARSGCGACTGGCAACCCGGCGTGCYCGGTCCTGAACGAATTTAGAAGCGAGGGGGGTGGACGGAGGATGCCTATGATGGGTGATTCGAGYGGTGGGGTTGGATCCCGGAGAAGAGCCCTGGAGTAAGAGCAGCCAGGATGCCGGGCGCTCACTGTATGCCTAGTATGTGTCCTGCAGTAATCTGGTCGCGAGCCCATACGTCGGGGTTCGGCCATGGGTGCCAGCAGCGACGAGTGGTGTCGCCGTTCATTGGCTGAAAACACTGAGTACCGACGAGAAGGGTTGCGTTGCCCTCAACAAGAGTTGAGYTGGCTGCTATAAACYRTTGCTGACCACCASGGTGCGCTGCTGCTGTGYGCTGTGAGCAGGYYGTTGCTGCCGGTGGAGGAYTGCTGCATGCTGCGGCTGGCTGATTACGCCGCTGTCGACTGCTGCACATTACTGCATACTAGGGTAAGCTGTGGCCAGCCGTTATAGTTGYGGCACAGCGGCAGGCGGGCTAAGGAAAGACGCAGGGATTCGGAGAAGTGATTGGGCTTTGGGAAAAAGGGGGGGGCTGCGCCARTAATAGAAAGCCTGGCGGGGAGATGACCGGGGCAAAGAAAAGGAACAGCAACTAAGGGAAGCTGGTCGGGGTCCCGTTCCAGGCGAAGAGGAGGCATAGCACAACGTGGGGAGCCAACACGGCGCARCACAGTTGAGCCTTCTGATAATCGTTGTGAGAAGAAGGGTGTGCCCGCGGCCTTGTTATGCGCTAATAGGCGCGCTAGGTTTTGGCTGCTTAGTGGCGCGTCGTTGCTTACCGCTCGAATGGAGAGAAGGAGTGATGTTGTTGGGAGGAGGTCAGACTGTAAAGAGGGGGTTGTTGCTGCGWWTTGGGGAGTTGTCAGGAGGTTCGACGGTTTGACTTCGGTTGACCAAGTTGCCACGTCCGGCCGCCATTGCGGGACCCTCAGGCGCCGAAGATTTGAAGGCCCTCTCACGCGAGTCTGAGAGCACCCTCCTTGGATCTGAGAGTCTGAAAATCCTCTCMTCCCGCCCTTCTTGCTCTAAGTCTAGTCTGTTGATTCCGAGAGGAGGGCGGCAGGCGGGATTGCAACCCGTAATCCGCGCCAAGGCCTCTGTGGGAGGTTCGCCCCACCGATAACGGGAGCTCTGYCGGGACTCAGGAGGAGTCSTGGAGGCAGGGAACTGAGTGGTAGTTCCCTGACTCCCTCTATAAACCCAACTATAACCCTCTACCTTAACATCCTTCTATGGTTTGACTGAGTGTACTGTGTGAATCCTGTAGTCTGATTTTGGCTTGACTTTCAGGACTTGAACTCAGATTAAGTAAAGGAATGRGTGTGCASTGTCAGTTCAGAGTTGTTGGTTGCYTGAGAGCAGATTGTGAACAAAAAGGGGTTGCATCTGGGGGAAGGTTGGGAGGAAGGCAGTATCGTGTGCGGTTTGATTGGGTCGTTAAGGTTGGGAGGTCCCCATAAGTTTGGGGAAACCCAGCGCTTTGTTTATTTTTGGATTGCATGGAGCCTCAGGCCGCTCTATAAGTTTAGGTGGCTTGAAGCTCTGGAGGCTGGGATGTCCCCATAAGTTTGGGGAGACCCGGTGCTGTGAATTGCATGGAGGGTTAGGACGCTCTATAAGTTTAGGTGACCTGACTGCTCTGACTTGCGAGGGTTTGACTGTGTGTGATTTTCAGGGGCTCAGAGCATTCAATAAGTTTTGRTGCTTTGAGCTGCCTTGGTTTCTTTTGGGTTTTCGCAGTTTCTTTGGTTTCTGAACGAGSGGACTTAGTTGCTCTATAAGTTTAGGTGGCTCAGTCTCTTCCTGCATTTGTTTTAAGGGAATGAACCTGAAAAAGGGMAGACCCTTCTGTAAGTTCAGGGGGCTTGACCCAATGCCACACACAGGAAGGCACARAGAGAAAGGAATCAGGTAGAGAGGCAGACCCTTCTGTAAGTTTAGGGGGTTTGACTCAAAGCCTCGCACATGCTGGAACCCAAGGGTTATAATCTGGTTATATGTTATTACTATTTTATTAAKAACAGGCTAGTCAGACACGGGTTCCATAAGATTGGATGGTCTGAYTATAGCTTATCATAATTTGAAGAGAGTATAATTAAGAATAAAATTGGTGGTAAGCAGGGGCAGACTGAACTTAAGTTAGCTCAGTCATATGCAGCCTTAGAAGACAAAAGGGAAGACARRTATATATAACTTGGATATCTTAAACAGTTCAGGGCGACTAGAATGGTCTAGTCATATGCCCAAAGAAGAGAGAAGTAGTTGTGCCCTYTGTTTTGTGTATACTTCTCGGCTAAGTCAGGCGCATTCCATAAGTTTGGGTGGCCTGACTTTATGCCTTATGTAAGTTRRGTATAAAGGGATAAATCCTTAAAARATCATGAACTATTGTTGTCTGGATAAACTCTGGATGGTGAGAGTACTTACCTTTGTGGTTTGGCATGCCTGTGGTTGAGTGAGGTTACTACTTGGTCTGAGTTTCAGTTTGATAGGTAGTTGCTTTAACTGCTCGTCATGTACTAGAGCGAGCTATAAGAGTTAGTTTCAATTCCTGCATTTTCTGAGCTAAGTTTTTTTTACTTAGATCAATTCTCGCATTTTCTGGAATCATTTTTTTTTACTTGGTTTTGTATTATTCTTGGCAAGCTACTTTCTTTACGGGAAGCGCTGCCGAAATTTCTACAAATCTGAGGAGTTAGTCAACTGTTGACTTGTCAAAGTTCAACTTGTCTTTTCTTTATATATCTGACCTAGTAAAAATCTGGAAAGTCTCCTTTTCTAAAGGGAGTGCTGCCCAATTTTTTGCTAATTCGGGGAGTTAGGCAAAATTGGACTTTGAGAAGTTAAAGTTACTTTCAAATTCTGGACTTAGCCTTGTATAAATTTTGGAATAACACTTTTCTAGAGGGAGTGCTGCCAAAATTTCCACAAAACTATGGAGTTAGTTGAATCTTGTCTAAGTTGAACTCGGGTTGTCTTTTGAGTTCATATCTGACTTAGTATAAATCGGAAAAGTCTCCCTTTCTAAAGGGAGTGCTACCCAAATTTCTACTAATTCAGGAAGTTAGACAAAATTTGACTTTCTAGAGTTGGAGATTATTTCTGCTTTCATATTTGGAATTGTATAAATTCTGGAAAGACACTTTTCCTACGGGAAGCGCTGCCGAAATTTTCTCAGTTTAAGGAAGAAAGATTATATTCTGACTGATGGCCATTCTGGTGATCCACCTTGAATAGGGGAGATTCTGCCATTAGTCTACCTTTGCTTTGGGCACTGGTTCAGAAGTAGGTTTAGGCTTAGTTAATTAGGATACTTGAGTAGGATCGTGATATGGGGATTATTATCCATCGACTTGTAGGTTTAGCCTGGGCCATTAACCTGTCATGTGTTACAGGTCGTCTTGATCGTTTGATTCAAGTTCAGGACTAGATTCAACTTGATCCCTTGAGGGTCATCTTCTGTTATCACTGATAACAGGTCGGTTGCCGATTCGTCGGTTTACAATTCAACTTCAATCCACTCCTGCCACTCAACCTAAAGGCTTTAGCCTTGTGATTGAATTATTTTGTTGTGTTTTCACTCGGACTTTATTGAATGATCATCCAACAAAAGTACTGAGTACTTATTTAAGAGTTGCACGAGTGAGGCTTGTATGGTTAAAGCGAGGGGTATGAGTGCAAGGAATGKTTGAAGTTGACCCCGTGCAGTGCGTGGACTTCTGGATGAATCTTTGATGGGATTGCAGGTATGGTTGTGGTTCGGCTTCTGGATGTGACTGCCTGCGATTACATACATATATGGCTGAGAGGAGCCCCACTTTGGCTGTGAGAAGTGATCGTCCTATATAAATAAGCCTTATATATATATTTATATGTGCCTTGGGTATGTGCGCGGCTTATTGAGACCGTGCGCAAGGGTTATCCAGGTATGAAAGTGAGAAATAGGTAAACAAGAAGTTTTGATAGACTTGGCTAATATTCTGACTACCGTTGGAAGTACCGTAAAGACTGAGAGGTCCCTAGAAATCAAGCCCTGATTCGAGGCAGGTTGACAATCCGCGGAGAGTGACCGCCTCTGCTCCATTGACTAGGCTAGGAGGAGTGGTCGGTCGTATATGATAGCGGATAAAGCGTGAAGTGAGGGTTAATTCTGTAAGAGGGCATGAGTGAGGTAGTAAAGGGTGCTTGAGATCTATAAGAGCCTTGACTATGCGCTGTGAGCGCTGGCTAGTATGCGATTAAATGAAGTTGAAAGACTCTTTGAATTTAATGATCGATGAGTTTGGGTAATGCTTTGCGGGCTCGATTTGACTAGGAATGAGTAAGATGGGGCACCTCCCCTAGTCATATGGCCCCTGTTTTAAGGAGTGTTGCTGACACGGGAACGGCATGGGTGATGGAATGACTAACAGAGTGCGAAATGAGGAGGTTAATTGTGAAAGTATTTCCTAGAGCCCTGGTTGAGGTGTGATAAGATAGGTACTGCAGCCAGTACGGTGCCTAAACTCTTCGATAGGGTGAGCTGGAGATGGTTTGAGCCGTTTGTGAACTGTCTGGCTAGCTATCGATAGATCTCGACAAGTAGTGGTGACTAAGATAGCGATTTGGCTAGCCCGAAGAGAGGTTTATGCCTTAATTATATATGTATATATGACAATTATGATTGTTTGTTTGGTTGCCTCTATATAGGCGCTCCCATTGTGTTATGTTTGATGCTTGATTGATGGTGTATATATGGATTGCCTTCCACGGGGACATAGATTCTGCATGAAACCCACGCCTGGCATAGGACCAGGGGTGAATGGGGTGACGTACTTCTGTGGAAGGTGGTTCTTCCAAGAAGGAGTTAGTCGGCGTGTATGATTTGTTCTTAGTGGAAGGGCATTCCTGAGTTGTTACTCCCTTGATGAGGTTTAAGGAAGCGGTATTTAGTCTCGAAACTGATAGTGAGACCCATGCCGGAACTATGTTCTTGGTCCATTAGTGGGGTGTTGTTGTCTTTCTTGTAATGGGGGAGTAACTACACTATCTGTTGAGAGAGGAGGGAAGAGCTTGCTACCTCGTTGAGGCTGTGATGGCCAGGTGGAACAGCTACTGCTTAGTGAGAGAGGTCCGGGAGTAGCGATCTTGGTTCGTCTCGCATTAAGCAGGGCCATCGTATTTGTAAGGGCACGGACTCGCTATCTGTTGTCCTGACAGGTATGAATGGGGCTGACCACCTGGCCATGATTAGGCTCAGTGAGGTGCGAACGCTGAAATCAGAGAGGGTTGCGGTGAGGCTTGATCTTTAGAGCGGGGCTAAGGAGTCAAGATGTTATCTTAAGAGGATTACACCGCCCCTCTGCACTATATGCTTCGCTTAAGAGATGAAGGGGGTAACAATAGTATCATGCTAATTACTCATTGTCAGTCGTATTCTGTCTTGTATAAACTAAGGTATTTTTGGGAACTATCTTGTTATATAGTTGGCCGTTGAGTTGGCTTTATGTGGTTATGTATAAAGCATGTTGTGCTCTTCAGTTACGACCCCTGCAAATAAGTTGTGCCTACTATGTTGAGGCCGTGATCACGAGTATATCCTAGTTGGTGTGGGTTGTACTGCATTTTGGATTCATATTTGGGGTACCTACTTATATGACGTGCATGTTGTGTCGTTCATGGGTGATAAAGGTGGTATTTGACTATTGTTTGAGCTATGACTCGAGGGTTTTATTGATGGGTATTTGGTGCTTCATTTCAGATAAATATCTGTGCAAAGGGCTCTCTTCGGTATAATCGGTTGTTTTGAATAGACTCCTCTACGCGTGTAGGTGATGAGTACCGGGATAATCTTAGTAGAATATTATTGGTATCCGCTACTTAGGTAACATACCATTCCTTATGAGAAACCACTATTAGGAGGTGGGGGGCTGAGAGAGTGTTATTACCATGGTATATTACCATTGATGATTTTCTTAAGTTGGGCGGTCGTAAACGCTGGAAGTGAATGATTTTTGGGAAATATGCTCTGAGGATAAGGGCTTGGGGATAAAGTGGTAGAGTATGATTGCCAATAGAATAACGGAAGGCGCATGCTGGACGTTTTTTCTGTGATGGGTAGAGCCCAGGCCGGAGCAAAGGCAACTCAGGATGCCTTATGCGAAGGAAGATCCCAGTATGACCCTGCCTGTCAAAGGGGAAGATGGGCTTGAGATTTCTTTGAAGAGGCGAGTTAGGGAGGGGGAGTATATTTCTTCCTGGTGGGGCGCTCCGATAGGCAAGGATATTTTTGCCTGGATCGAGTCCGGATTTGATGATGGTCAGGACTGCACGATTGTAAGGGTGACTCTGTATGCATCCTCCTCATTTTGGGCCTTACATGGGATTGAGTTGGCACTTGGGCATGAGAGTCTGTTGGCAAGACCCTTGAGAATAACTGAGGAGGCTGCAACAAAGTGGGCGAGTGACAGGGTCCAGGAAGGAGAGGAGCAGATGGAGACCCGTATACAGGTCAAGCATGCTGAAGAGTTTGTACTTCCCTCAGCCCCATTGCGAGTTGTCCTGCCAGAGTTCTTGGTAGAGACATGTCTTGGAGGACAGGCAAGGGCAGAAGCCGCTGCAGAGGCCGCCGTGAAGGTGTGGGAATGGGGATATGCAAGGTACACGTGTGAGTTGATAAGTGGGTTGTACCTGGACCGGAAGTTCTTGCCCCATAGCCAGGAACTTAGGAACCTGGCCAAGGTAGTGGACGCTTATGCAAGTTTGCACGACCCAAATGAAGGAATTGCAGACTGGGAGGAGGTTCGTGTCGCGGTTGGCCGATGGGGAGTGCCCATGTATCCTGCTGAGGTGGGTCTCTCGTAGACAATGTGCACATAGGTGATGAGGGCTAGGGTGGCAGGCCGACCAGTTGTATGGACTAAGCCCCTATGTGTTAGTCGGCAAGATGTATCAAGATGGGTTGCAGGAATGAGTTGTTGAGAAGACGGGTTTGGGTAAGAAGAGCCTGGAAGTTTGGGGACGCTGCAAAAGTGAGCAAGAAAACCCTATTTGAATAGATACGACGTGCAGAGGGAAGAGGGGTTTCATAATAATGGTCCGGTAAGACGACCCGAATTGCAGGCCAAAAGGGGCCCCAATAAAATAATTGTATATGGGGGGTATGTTAGGTCTGCCTCGGATCGTGTTATCGATGCGCCTCCAGGGACTAGGGCAGGGAGATGAGTTTAAATAAGGGTCTATCTCCCTAGACCTATCGGTTAAGAGAAGGAGAGACGAGACCTACGCCCTGTTTTAGGTCCGGATGGTTGTATATATGGGAGAGATATGAGGGGCTTGAGGGGAAGCCTTGATGTGGGGGGAAGGTAGACCCCCTAGCCTAGAGATGCATTGCGGGAGACTTGTGTATGTATGATGGATCATAGGAGGCTCCAGGGTGGGGTTGGGGAAATACCTTTTTAAGGCTCCTGCGACTAATATAAGGTAGGATAGCAGGAGCATGACCCAAGTATGGAAACGAGCCTCACGTATGTATGGATTGCTGAAGGCAAATATGGATGAGGGTGTGGCTTAGAGTGCCCGCTTGTGTGCGTTGGGAGATCATGCGAGGATGCGACCTTATAAAAGATTGTGATCTTTGACTTCTTCTGGATCCAACTCGATGTTTTAGGAATATTGTCCTAGGATACAGGGAAGGGACTATGTCTTGAAGGGTGAATTTCCTCATGGCCATACTACTCGGAACTACAAGGGCGTATGCATCCATGCATTTGTGTATAGAATGTGAGTGGGACCTTGGTAGGCTTAGACTTAAGTCTGAAGTAAGCAAGGGCAATATATACAGCGTTTTGATTCTAGGCCAAAATATTAGTCTCGAGCGAGTGAGACACGGGGGAGGGCTTACTCTTACTTTGGTTAAGATTTGGATGTGTTTGAGTTATTTGGATTCCTCTGATTCGAGGGGTATGATTACATCCTGACCAGGACTGTGTCGGTGCTAGTCTTTGTTAGGGAGGGCGCGACTTTTGTTGTGTAATGTTGGTACCGGATTAGGTTGAGATTGTTCAGCTCTGGGCGTGCATATGTAATTTGAGGTCATTTGGCTCACGTTTGAGTTGGGGTACTATGCCCCTGTACATATATTGAGTTAGAGGTTTTCTCTGAGGCTATTCCTTGTATATAAAGATCACTATCACTCTCGCATGTGTGGTTTTATCCTCATGTATGATGGTTTTGTGTGAGAGATGTATGGATACATCATGTATATTGGATTGTGGGGGTTTTATGAGAATGAATGGATGTGAACTGTCTACTCTTCGGTATACTCGTGCGGCCTGCCTACGAGCAGGACAGAGTCGAGTATAAGGAGAGGGAGTGCAGTCTGTTATTGCGAAAGCGCGAGAATCCTAAGAGATTTTGTGAGTCTCTGAGACTCGAATACTTACCATGCTGGATGTTTTGCGGTTGAGTTGCGAAGAGGGCCCATAAGCAGGCCCCTCAGTTGAGTTGTTTCGGAGATGGGTTGTGGAGAGGACCCATAAGTAGGCCTCTCGGTTTGAGTTGTCTTATGGTTGAGACCCCTCCAGATTAAGGAAGGTGGTAATGTTGTTTGTTGGAAGACTCATCTTCCAAAGGAATGTGTTTTAAAAAGGGTCGCGTGATAGCTCATCCTAAAAAAAAAGGGATGGCTGGGAGACCTATTGGGAGGGACCTCCTTCGTGTGAAAGGTGGTAAACAGATTTAAGGGCATGGTAAACAAAGTTTGAGTTGATAAAGTCTGACGAAAGGAACCAGAATTACGGATGGGATCATTGGTGGAACTGAGAAGGTCGCAAGTCAGTGCATAGTCGTGGGATGTGTGGTCTGTTGTCTCTGATCAAGTCAGCGGGTCACGGCCTTGTGTATGAGTCTGGCGGTGAACCCGGTTGTGACTGCGAGAAAGGGTCATGCTTTCTATGTCGTCCCATAGGGAGTTGGTAAACGCCTTTAAAGTGATACAGACCCCTGCGTAGTCTCGCAGTGGGCCTGTGGTCTGTTTTGCGGCCCACCGTTCAGACACTTGTGCTAATCCCAAGGCATGTTGAGGAATACCAAGCTAAACGGTAAAGGTTAGCACCTCTAAGGCGCAACCCCTATTGGATGACTGCAAGCCAGCACAACCTGGCTGCGGGCAAGAGTTTAAGGGGTTATGCACGCCCAGGGAAATTACTTCGGTGGGATGGCGGGGATATGAGTCGAGACTTTGGGTAGTCCTGATTGACTGCTTATCAGGAGAAAACCTATCGTTGCATAACCGACGAAGGAATTGCCCTTAAAATAACAATGTGGTAGGCCGTAGATCTGGCTCGATCAACCAGACTATGGTGGTCCAGGATGGAGACCTAGCATTTCTGTACTAGACTGCAGAAAGAGCTGAGAGGGGATTTATATATGTATATATATGTTTGATTGTGAGGATTTTTGCGAGGGAGGCGAAAGTGTCTTCTGACGTCTCATTTAAGGCCCGCGTCCCTGGGTATGACTCTGCTTATGAGAAAGAGTCTAGCCGGGACACTCAACGAGAAGCCGGCGTTTGTCTAGGACGACGGGGAGAGGACGGTTTGAGGTGGCCTTTGAAACTTATGCTGTAGTATTGACGCGTAATACACCGGCGTCCTAGTGTCAGGACAATGGAGACCCGGGTTAAAACCCTGGCGGCATATAGTTATGTTGGCACAGTGGATGGAGGCCTCGAACCTGAGTCTGTCGGCTAATCGGATTGGTTCCTTTCTCATCAGCATTTGGAGTACGGATGAATTTATAGCTTTCTGATCTGGCGAAGCGACGGGGACGTTGCTTAATATGGTCCGGTAAGCTGTCGGCGCGAATACCCTTACAAGGGTATCCGCCCTGGTTTTTGCAAGTGACAGGAATTAAGTGGGTTTAAAGTTAAGTATACCGCGCTAGGCGC
>BFEA01000532.1:921961-932014 GCA_003427395.1 Chara braunii | reverse complement strand
GGGGAGCATCACCTGGTGGAAAACGGGTCCAGCGTCGCTTACATGAAATGAATTTGAACCAAATCAGGAATAATGAGTAACCATTGTGAAAGGTTCCTGCCAGCATTAATTGCCCTGGGATCCAGGGGATTGACTGAGCAGGTTAGGGGATAGAGGGGGTAATCTCTTCACCTACTACTTCCTGCTAATTCCTCCTTCTCCCTACCATCCCCAGTCCCAATGGTCTCGCTTCCCCCTTTTTTTCTTGTTTAAATGAGCCAGCTTGCCTCTTCAGCCTATTTGGGGCTGCCAGATATAACCATACAATTCTAGCCTGCCTTGGCACTATGAATAATAACAACCATGATTGAAGAAAATTTTGATATAGACCCTGGAAGCTTCAAAATCTAGCCAGTTACTATCAACGTAAAGCTGGCAAGACACAAAAATGAGGACAGTAATAAAAAAAAAGGGAAAATTTGTCTGGCACCCCTGTAATTTCCACAATTTTGCATCGCGCCCCTCCGACGGACCACTTACCCTGTCGTGCCCCTGGGGCCTCTGAACTTTCCTGCATGCCCCTGTCAGCAAGGGTGTAGCTTTACGCAGTGCCCTTACTGGACGGCCAGTCCCATTTCACATGTCCCTGCGCGGTATGCCCTCATGAGCGGCATGCATCTTTCCGCCATGCCCTTCAGCCGGAAATTCGGATTTGAAGCACATGTTTTTTCTGGCGCTGCCGCAAAAAATGACGGTGTGTGTGTGTGTGTGTGGAGAGAGAGAGAGAGAGAGAGAGAGAGAGAGAGAGAGAGAGAGAGAGAGAGAGAGCCAGGGGGTAGAGGGGGTAGAGGGGGTGCAAAAATAACATACCCTGGTTTGAAAAGGGCAAAGGGAAAAATGCACCTGAGAAAGAGAGTGAGAATGCACCTGGAGGTGACGATGACCAGGTGCATGATTGACACAGCTAGCGGGTGGAGTCCCGCCAGACTAGTTTTGGGATTTCAGGATTGAACGGGACCAGTCTGTCCACCCCCCGCATCCATGGAAGATAGAATGACCCCACCTGTCTAACTTGAGGAATTCAAGGAACCCCTTCAAGTGACACTTCTGTTAGGGTTGGACCCCGCAGATGGGCTCCCGGCTGGCAGCAAGCCTTTGGAAGAGGCAGACCTAATTCCAGATCCCACCAATGGCAACAAGGTTTTTTTCCTTTCCCCCCCCCTTTAATGGCAACAAGGCTGTGGACACCCGCGGGAAGTTAGAGTTAGGTGTTTCTACTTTGCTCGCAGCCCCCTCTTCCGTCGCCAATGGGTGAAATGAAACCGGCGATTGGCATAGAGAAACAGTCAAGAGGGAGCCTCGGCTGACACACTTTCCATTTCAGCACTCTTTTTCTTTTTTCCCCTGTTTGGGAACCAAAATCCATTGCCTGCACCCAACAATTTCAACACATTGGCATCTCAGATTAGTTTCCCACACCCATGGCCGGCAGCCTGACTGTAGACACCTCGGAAACTGGATTTCCAGAAGGTTCCCAGGGTGCTCGGCTATGGGGTCCTGCCCAAAGCAATTTGGAGCCAGATCGAAAGAAAAATACTTGTTTTCCGTCTTCTTTTTTGTCCAAGCCAGGAAACGGGACTGCATGAGCATCCAAACGGGACTATGTACATGTATTCGGTTATGACAATACAAGTATCCCTCCCACTTGCATAGTCTCTCATAGTCTCCCACACAGATAGTCTCTTCCCAATATCCCTATCCCTAATCCTATTAAAGGGAAAAGCAGTCCTCGTGTGACACGCCCCGTGGGCCCAAGAAAATTTACAGGGCAGATGGTACCGGAGGGCCATACCGCACTTCCTATGGCGCGGCTGTATCCCTGTCGGGGCGTCCAGTCACTCAGTGGCTTGGTGGCCCTGCATTGATCCCCCCTACCCTCCCAGGTCCATCCCTTGGCCTGTCCTTTTGAGTCCAGGTCCTCCAGGTATACCCAGCCAGAGAGACTATGCACTTGTATTCTGATATTGCGGAGAGACTATGTACACGGGAGACAATGTCTTCTCATACTGGGGAGATTGAGACTATGTATTCTCATATTGGTGAGAGAGACTATGACTATGCGGCCCATTAGCCAGGCCACCCCTAGCAGACCCAAAAAAACACATGCACAAAAGGCGGCGTATCTTTCTGAGTTCTAGTTGAAGATTCATTGTCCACTGTTTCCTTAGCAGAGGCAGGCCCATATTCCGTCTTCAAACCCCGCAGGGCCGCAGGAGCTTGGGAAGAAGCCCCCCAGCCGGTAGGAGCTGCACCGCCCCCAGAGGCCAAACAACCTGGACAACCACAACCACAACCACAACAAGGAAACTCGCAAAAGAAACAAAAGCAATTAGCGATGGGACCAGCATCAGGGGACTACCTGCCAACAGGGGACCGACAGAACGGCCAGAAAAGGGGGGGGAGGGGGGGGGGTAAAAGATGGCAAGTGTTAAACCACCAGTACTTGGCCCATACATCAGCCGCGGGCCCTTAGCGTTGACGCTACGCGTTTCCCGCACCTCGGCAAAGGCTTGGCATGGCAATGGGGGAGGGAGCTGGTGGCCCCATGGAAACGGGGCAAAAGGACTACACAATGTCCTGGTGGTGTGCTATGTGGAAACGCGCGGACAGTGGTAGCAAGGAGGCAAAAAAACAAAAAAGAAAAAGGACGAGGAAAAAATAAAGATAGATGGTTGATTTCCTTTCTTTTCATTTTTTTTTGTGGGGGGGGGAAAGAATGTATCTGGCTTCACTTCTGCACGGAGTTATATGAATCTTAGGGCAATCACGTTCAGATGCTGGTTTCCCGTTTCCCCCTTCTCGTTTTTTTTTTTTTTTTTGGTAAAGATGGTTGGCTGTTTCTGCACTTGCTCCCCGTGAGAGACGGGGAGCATTCAATGCCTCAGGTCCCAGAGGCAGTGTGACGTTGCAACTTCGACGCATGTATCTGGCTTCACTGCTGCACGGCGTTGTATGAATCTCAGGCCAATCACGTTCAGATGCCTGTTTCCCATTTCCCCCTTTTCGTTTTTTTTTTTTTTTTTGATAATAAGATAGTTGGCTGTTTCTGCAGTTGCTCCCCGTGAGAGACGGGGAGCATTAATTGCCTCAGGTCCCAGAGGCACTGTAACGTTGCAACTTCGACGCATGTATCTGGCTTCACTGCTGCACGGCGTTCACTTTTCTCTCTTTTTTTTTTTTTTGGCTTTTTTTTTTTGGAAGAAGATCCTTCACGGGAGCATTGAATGCGTGAGTGGAAACAAGAAAACGACGGCCTGTTTACGTTCCATCTGCTGGCAGCAGGTCTAAAGGAAGGGGCAGTCCCTGCTTGCAGCAGCAGATGTCCCGTATTTTTTCCCACTCCCCGCAGGCTCGGCAAAAATTGGCGCGCAGCGCATATTCAGGCTCAGCTTCAATAGCTGGGCCAAGTACTGGTGGTTTAAAGAGGAAAGAACCAGAACAGGTGGACACTGGTGTCGGAATCGGCATCCCCCAACCTGACAATGACAAAGAAAATACGGAGGTGTTTGAGAAAGCTTTCAGAACGGCCCCGATGGAAGTAGAGGTTATTCCGGGCGCTCCCCCCCCACCTACCCCCCCTAGAAATAGAAATGGAAGACGCTGCAGAAACAGGGGGAGAACAGACCCCACAAACTAACACAGAAGAGAGTACAACAGTCAACAACCAGGGAGACATATTGAAGGAGTTGGCAGAATGGCTGATGGACAACCTTCAGATAAAGTATCAGGGCAGAAACGTTGGGATGACACGTACGTGGCCTTGATCCCACTACTTGAAAACAGTGAGAGTCTCCAACTTGCCCTGTCGAACGGTCTGCCAGAAGGAATAAACTGGCCGAAAACCTGCCAAAAACTCCTCACCATCGTTCTCAACCGCTTCCAGCCACCCGAGAGCGGCACCACCAAGGAAGGGAAGAATGACAGCCTGGTCAATGTCCCTTCACCCAATATCTCGATACGGCCCGGTCGGAAAAGTCTACCCCAAATCAACGGGTAGGGGTTAGCACAGTAGGAAAATTGAACAAGGAGCAAAGGGAGAGAGAAAGCCAGAAAACGGGAGACGAAGGAGAGAGAAAGCCAGGATGCGGAGGATGCAGTAGAGGACAGAACAGAGAACAGGGAAGGGGGGGAGACATAAAATTGGGAAACGGAAAAAGGGACGGCGGAAAAGGGCGCAGAGGGGCAGAAGAAAGAGGAAGCGGAACAAAGGAAAGAAGAGAGGAACGAAATTACAAGGACGGGGAATGTGTTAGATAAAGACAAGGAAGGTATGTGCCTTGCACTGGCTGCCTGGCAACCAGAAGCGGCCACACAGCAAGAACCAGAAAAGATGCAGAACCTCGCCACCCCCAACCCCCCCCMACCCCCCCCMACCCCCCCAAACCTGGACCTCACAAGCAAACGCCAAAAAAATTGTCACCTGCTCGACAAAGGTGGGACGGCGAACACGCCACTAGATAAAGGACTGATCTTGATAACGGTCAGACGCAGGGGCGACTCCTGGGAAATAGGCCTCTCAATACCACCAGGGGCAACTCACGGGGGAATCACTGTGAAAGGTCGATCGACGTTCCTCCTCTCTCGCACAGCATGGGGAGGTGGTCCAACACTTTTGACCACGTGGCCCATTCCCGCAAGGTTTCTCTTCCTCCCTGGTCATCTCGTATGGCAACCACAGGCTGTTTGCCAAGGATGTATACCTGAGATATGAGAAAACAAGAGTGGAGGGTCTCCGCTGGTTCAACCAGGAGATGCTAATGGACTTGCAGCTCAAGGCCTGCGACCCCTGGTATGAAGCAGACATCAGGTCTTCTTAACAAAATTGCTGATAAACGGCATATGCAGTGGACAAAGAGCCATGCTTGCCATTCTGAAAATGAAACAACAAACTCTCAGGAATACTTAAGAAAGGAAATGCAAGGAAGCTCCTGAGAGGGGTGGAAGGAAGCGACTGACCTGATGTCATATTCTTACAGGAAACTCACTTGGCAGACAGCCCTGAGCGCAACCATGTGCACAAAGAGATCTGGCCATACCAGGCCTACCGCGCCCATGCCCCAAAGCTAGGCAGTGAAGGAGTAACTATTTGGCTCCTCCCGAGGTCTAGGGTGGAACCACTCAACTGGGAGGCAGACCATAAATATGGGAGATGTGTGTACATCCTCGCAATGTTGGAAATAGACGTGGTTAGCATCATAAACGTTTATGACCCGCACGACCCTAGAGAACAACAACTCTTCTTTGAAGGACTAAAAACAAAACGGTCGGTGGACATACCGATAATAATGGTAGGGGACTCCAATGCAGCCCCGGACCGATGGCTAGATAAATGGAAGATCCCATCCACTTGCCCCTTCTATGTAGAGAGTGACGAGCGGACCATAGTTAATCTGACCCAAATTCTCCACCTCATAGATACGTTGAGGCAGTCATTCCCTACCCGACGTAAGTTCACCTGCTTTCGTAAACACCTGGCAGAGAAGGTGTCTAAATCATGCATTGACCTAATTCTAATCTCAAAGGAACTGCAAGGAGCTCTACAAATAGCATAAATATTCCCCTGCAGCCCCCACCCGGGGCTGGACCATGCAATGTGTCTGACCATCTTCTCATTCCGGAAAAAGTCAAGGGAGCGGATTTTAGAAACTCAATACATCCCTGCTGACCATAGACCGCTTCAAGACCTATCTGAAATAAGTCTGGGTCTATTGGCGCCAACAAAAGGAACTGATCCATGATGACATATTATGGTTCAACAACGACCTGGCATTCCTGGGCCGCAAGTGCAATGCATACTTAAAATTGGTCGCAACTCAACGCAACGTAGAAGAGATTGACCTTCAACATAGATTACAACATCTCCAACAACAAGAAGATGATATGAGTAGCATCACAAGGTTAACCGAACTAGCCAACAAGATACAAACGTTGGAAACCTGAATTTTAGAACTAATAGAACACTGATGACAGGGCATTAGGATCTGGAGAAAACTTCACAAACACAACATGGAAGGAGCCATGGACACAAGATTTTTCGCAATGGCCAGGACAAAAGTTTAACTTGGGCGATCGACTATAGAAGGCTTGGAGGACCCAAACGCCCACCAAGGCCCATTGTTAACATCAACAGCAACTTGCACAAAAATGGCAAGGGACTTCTATCAAAACCTCTTCACATCAGAGTGTGGGACCCAACCAGAGGTGCAGAGGTTGAAGAAAATCAACGAGTTTCTTCTCCCCGTCACCAGAACACTGACGGATCAACAAAAGGAACTGCTAGAAAAACCTCATACAAAGGGAGAAGTATGGACAACACGGATGCTTATGGAGGAGGAAAAAAAAACAAGCATAGATGGTCTACCACAGAAATTCTGGGAGGTGATGTGGGAGGACATCTCAGAAGACCTAATGGACACTATAAAGCAATGTGGGAGGTAGGCTCGACAGGGGAATCTGTAGGCCAAGGGGTTCTACACTCCTATGCAAAAAAGGAGCAAGGACGAATACAAGGAACTATAGATCAATCACACTCCTTAGAGTGGTCTGCAAAATGGTGCCTAAGGCACTGACAAATCGATTGACCAAAGTAATGGACGATATTATTATACACCCAGACCAGACAGGTTTCATCAAGAGTGGGAACATCCAGAATAATATCCTGTTAGTCAATGAGGTAATCAAGTTAGTAGCAAGAGAGTCTAAACGAAAGACTGCAATCATCTTTATTGATTTTGAGAAAGCCTACGACCACATGGACTATATATTCTAGATAAATGTCTGGAAAAACTTAACTTCGGACCCAGATTCAGACGATGGGTGCAAATCCTTTATAAAAACGCAACAACTAGAGTCATGGTCAACGGCAACCTGATGTCGTCGATCAACCTGCAAAGATTCGTGAGACAAGGTGAACCATTAACCCCATTTTTTGTCGTCATAATCATGGAAGCGCTTGCAGCAAACCTGAGAACCCACAAAGACATCCAAAGAATACAACTATCCTCGATTCCAAAAAACACTATCCCGGTTTGCTCTATGTTTGCTGACAACTTAACCCTGGTGGTGGATGCAACCCGTGAATCGATGGAAGAAGTCCAGCATATGATGGATCGTTTTTTTACCCTATTTGACATTAGAGTCAATTGGGGGAACAAGACACTGGGATGGTGGATCCATCATCAAGGTGTAAGACCCCCGGAACGACCGAAGGTTAGGTGGTTACCTCAAGAGGCCCCGATCAGAGTATTGGGAGTCTCTTTGACAACCAATGGCAGACCATCAACCAACAACGAATGGATAGTCAGACTTCCCTTAGAAAAACTTGCACTATGGAAAGACAAACATACCTCGCTGATTAGCAGAACCCTGGTTATTAACAATGTGTTGCTCGCCTCTCTTTGGTATAGGTCAGTCATATGGGGGTTGGATAAGGTTGCCCTACGCCCCCTCCAACAACAGTTAGCCGCATTTCTATGACGGGGGGACCACGAAAAACATAATGTACTCAACAGAGTTGCATGGCAGGCGATTATCCAACCCAAAACAAAAGGGGGATTGGGCATAATTGACCCTACAATACAAGCCAAGGCACTAGCCATACAATGATTTAAGCGCCTGCTCTTCTGCCCACACATTTCATGGAAAGAGTTGGTCTTGGAACAAATTTCAAGATAAGCTCTGGAAACACCGACCCATATCAACCCGCGCACATGGATTGAAAACAGAGAATGACCAATCCCGCGGCGACGGTCTCAGCAAGACCCCCCCCCGACTGATCCGCCAAGACCAGAGGCAAGAAAGGATACGCACAACGCCCCCTTCTGGCCAACCCTTCTACAAATATGGAGGAACCTCCCCTTACCGGACAAAACCCAACCAAAAAGATGGGAAAAAGTGGCCCGACAACCACTATTTGGGAATAGAGGGATAACAAATTCAAGGGTTCAAGTTCTGCATTACATGGATTCCCCTTGGAGAGGATGGGTGAAAAGGGGGATTCTAAGAATAAGGGATATCTGGGATGCGGACAGAAGAGATTGGATCGCCTGAGACCGACTCAAGGAAAAACTAAGATACTGCCACAGACCAGAGGAGGCGCTGGAAAATCTAATAGAATGCGTCCCCCTAAATTGGTCGAAAATTATGAGAAAGGGGCCCTCAATGCAAGAGTTCGACTGGGTAGCCGTCCGGGGTTGTCAGGAGGAGGTGGGCAATGTGGTGTGCTGTGAACCAAAGGGACCAGTGGTGGTAGATACATTCACAATTGGTAATGAAGATTTCCTCCAAAGGACCAGTCCAGAATCGATACAGTTTGTCGGGGAGGACAAAATCTCAAGAATTAAGGTGTTGCGGGTGAAGGACAGATGGGTGGCGTTCTCCCCAAACACACTGATATCTCAACTGCCTCTAGACCCCTTAAAGTTGGTATGGACAAACACAATTGTCAGGGGCAAAAGCAACACTAAAACGTTGTACAATATCACAGTCAAAGCAACATACAGACTGCTCCAGCCAAAAATAAATCTGCGGGACCAGGTGGAAACGAGATGGATGAAACATCTTAACACTAACAAAGAATCACCGAGAAACGTGAAATGGTTCCAGCTAACCAAAAAGAAACCTGCAAATCTGGCCTCCCTGCAATGGCAAATGGAGCATCTATGCCTACCAACCAATAACTGGTTGATAAACAGGACCACCCTTTAACAGAGAGGACTCGCCCTCCCCTGGTGTAGATTATGCTCCAGCGCATTCCCATCAAGGAAGAAACTAGAAACAATAAAACACATCTTTCTACAATGTCCCGGAGCGGTCCGACTCTGGCGATGGTGGGACAGAGTCTGGGATCAACTTGGAACAAGGGCACCCTGGCCATGGGACTGGAAAGCCCTGTTGTTTGAAAGATGGCCCTCCGAGTAGCCTGGCGACTTCACTCTCAACATTTTTAAACAAGGACGTAGGGCAGTATTGTGGGCACTCTTAAGACGTCGCTGCACCTATGAAATGGAGGGCGTAAGGTTGGAAGGGCCAGAATTTACGGAGAGCGTACAACAACAGATCCATATAAACATATTAGCACGATGGGAGGAAGTCAAAGCACAAATCAAACACATTCATGCACAAAACGAAATAAGGATACAAGAATTCTACAAAAGCTGGCTTAGGGGGGAAACAAGGGGGAGGTTAGGAAAGGTGGAATGGAAAGGGGAAAAAGAGGGACAGGGGGGGATGCTGGACAACAAGGGGATAACCAGAGACTACAGACTCCTCTTCAACGACTGGACCAAGCTGGATAACTCAATCCCAATACGACCGAGTGGCGAATTCCTAGATTTCTTCCCCCCCAAGCTAACAGCCTGGTAGGCGTAGCATGGTACGGGGGAGAGTGATGGAAAAGGTTGAATGACAAAAGTGGGAGATGACTTGAGAGGCAAGAGATGAAAGAGTGTTTAAGGAGAGCAGCTAGACTGCTAGGGACTATGGATAGTAATAGGTTTCCCAAAAGAAGGGCTGGAGAGGCAGAACTAGCCTGGGGTTTGAGCTAAAACCTTTAAAACCCCAGTGCTCAGAGGATGAGAGTAGAGGTACTGAAGGCTCAATTGCAGGCTGATAACACCATGATTGAAGGGAGATAGGGAGATAGCAGTAATAGGACTAGGGTCACTACCAACTAACCATGGTTGTCATGGTTGTCATACAAGTAACCAACTTAGGCTATTGAGAAACCTTCCTCCTTCAAGGGTGAACCATACAACTAGCAGTCGCCAAATTCAGATGCCTGCACGAAACAAGTAGATTCGAGGCTCAGGGATGCTGGACCTGGTTTCCAGCAGGTGCCACATTCAAATGTCTACATAAAACAAGTAGATATGATGTTCAGGGACGTTGGACCCGGTTTCCAGTAGGTGTCGCTCCCCACCAATAGATGGAGCCACCCCGAGAGTGGTAGCGGTGTCTGCTCTTATCAACACCCCTACCACCACCTCGGGCTTTTTTTTTTTTTTTTTTTTTTTT
>BFEA01000532.1:863864-886541 GCA_003427395.1 Chara braunii | reverse complement strand
AAAAAAAAAAAAAAAAAAAAAAAAAGGCCTTAAAAAAAAGAAAAAAGAAAAGAAAAGGAGTCCTGCTACCAAGGTTCGGCCACGTTTCGTGCTGTGGCCACATCAGTTCAAAGCAGGTTGAATGCTCACCACAATTAGGACTTATTTCCAACAGCCTCTAGAGATCCGCCCCTGCACCTTAAACCACCAGTACTTGGCCCAGCTATCGGCCGCGGGCGATTCCCGGTAGTTGCGCTCTTCGGGGCACCAATCCACAATGGCTGGAAGCGCCAGCCAAAATGAAAACGAAACGGTGCCCCGGCGGCTCGGCAAAACTTGGCGCGCAGGGGCTATCCCGGTGTCGGGCGGCCGGGTAGCGGCCGAGTGCTCCCTTTTACGGTTTTACCTAACAAAAGAAAGTTTTTCGAGTGGTTTTTTTTTTTTTTTTGGATGGTTTTGATGTATGAATGCGGGTGACTGGAGGGCTTCTGGGTTTTCTTGGGGTTTGGACCGACGTGCTAACTTCTGAACAGGCAAAAGCGACGACCAGGGAGGTGGTCCCAAGCGGTGCCTGGTGCGGGCCAAGAATCAGAGAATCCGATGCGATGGTGAAAAAGCTTGAGGGGCGCTTACGGCAGTCGAGGGGAACGGGGAGAAAAGACCATGGAGCTGTGATGTGTATAAGTGTGAGGCTTTGGGCAGGGGCAATCACAGGTGCAGGAATCGTGACACGACGACCGTAAAGCAACCTGTTTTGATCCAACCACTGCGGGATGATGGTTGACTCTTACGATTGGGGTTGGTACGGGGGGTTGGTCGGCCTGTACATTGGATTCGCACGATCGCTACAAATATCCTATGTTCGGTTTCAGTACGTCGTAATCATGGCTTTGCAGTTTGGGTTCAATTTGCCATGCTATGGCCGACGGATCGAAGGGATCGACGATGATATGATCATTCCGCACTGAGGGAATTGTTGCCGGACATTGGCTATGCGGAGGGTCAGGCCAGAAGTCAAGTCAGACCCCTTCCCCAAAGAGGGGGGGGCCTACAATTCATTGCAACGACGGGGATTGAACTCCTCCCGGCTGTAGTCCCAGGATCATGCTCCGCGGGCAGTTACGGTGGGAATGAGAGAGCGGATAAGGATGGAGGCACAGGGTACAGGCAACCAAGAGCCGCGCATGTGTCGAGTCCCTCGGATCATGGGAAGAGCCGGGTCGGTGGGCCCTTGATGAAAGCTGGGTCGCAGAAAGCAAATGGGAGGTCCGGAAGAATGAAGGTAAGAGGGAAAGAGAAGAGGGAACGTCAGGAGAAAACTGCCAGACAGTTGAAGGACGATCGTGCGGTAGAACCTGCTAGGGTAGAATGGGGTGGAGGGAATGCTGAGCGTCGCGCCTGCCTGAGAGAAGCAGGGAGCGGCGCGCGCGAGTGAGAGTTAAGTAACTGAGCTGAAGGAAAAGAGCGCGCACCCGGACCTTCTTGATAACTGTCAACAAGGATGCTCTCTCGGAAGGACAATCGGACGGGGCGAGCGCGACCACAGGGGCGAACTACCTCCTGGAAGCCAGTATGTGACTAGGAGTTCAATGGGCTCCTCCTGGCCGGCAAGAAGAAGCGGGAAACATGGCGAGAGGGAAAAAAAAATTTGTATGGCAAAGCGACGAATCCCGGGGTAGAGAGGAAATGGGAATCCGATTGGTGACCCAGAACCAGCAGGGATCGAGAGCTGGGGACAAGGGCAGACTGAGGAGCAGAAAACAAGCGGGAACTGAAATAGTGGAGGAGGGAAGGATACGAATTTGTCGAAAATTTCGACCTCGGAGAAGAACTCCAGTCACCGAAGGGAGAAAGGAAGGTATAAAAGGAGGGAGGGCAGGAAGCGAAGAAGGGGGGGAATTTTTTTTTGCGCACGCGTCCATGCAAGTACCGAAGTGCACGGAAGCGCCCGGAGGTGCACAGTAGCGTACGAGCGCAAGAGGGCCGAGAAAGGGAGAGAGAGCGAGAGAAGGAGAGGGGGAGAGAAGAGAGAGAGGAGAAGAGAGTTCAGGGAGGATCGCGCGGGGAGACGGGCACATGGTGTCACGCGGGGCAGTCCAAGGCTCCCAGCAACGCGCGACGGCGGACCGATCGAGAGAAGGGGAGAGAAGAGAGAGAGGGGAAGGGAGCTCAGGGAGAAGCGCACGTAAGGGAGAGCGGCCGGAACGACCTACAGCTTGCGTCAGCGCCCGGGCTCTTGACAGCGTCGAGAGAGAAAGAGGGGGAGAGGGTGGTGGCACCGGAGTAAAGAGGCGACCGGAGTAGCGCCCGAGTTCGCTGAGCTCGCGCCAGAGAGAGGGGGAGGAAGAGAGAAGGCAGTGGGAGGAGAGCGGGACTAGCACGCACTTCCACCCGTTTACGGCAGCGCTAGGGAGAACAAGAGCGAGAGGGGGAGCAAGGAAGAGGGGGAGGAACTGGGAAGCTATGGGCATTCCGCCGAGTACGAGCCAGCGGGACGCGTTCGTCTCCCTCAACTCAGAGGAGGTAGCAAGGCTACGAGAGCCGCGGGCTCGACTGAGTGAGCAGTGTAAAACGTTCGTCTTCGGGAGCGGCAAGTTCGAGCCAGCTTACGAGAGCAACGCTGAAATCGATAGCGACGGCCGCTTTGAGCGTTCGTTTTTGGGCACACCAAGTTCGAAAAGTGTGCACGTGTTCTTTTTCCTCGACTCAAGGGCGGTGGTGCACGAAGTACAAGCAGACACGAACCGCACGGGGCTCGGCTGCCTTGCGGCCACGGGCCTCCGCCTTCGGGTGACTCCAGGTCCTAGCCGGCGCAGCGCTCCGCTGCTTCCGTGACAGCGGGCGCTCGTCATTCTCCTCCGACGAAGGTCGACAAGCATCGAGCGGAGAGCGGGGGTTGGACAGATGAAGGCCATGGAGAGGGCAACACCGGATGCGGGCGGACGACAATAGGATTGCTGAGAGAGAGAAGAGAGCATTGGGCAAGAACAGGATTCGTCGCCTTGGTTTCAAAAAAAAAAAAAAAACGGGGGTGAGAGGAGTGAGAGAAAGGAGGAAGAAGGGAGAGAGATAGGGAGCGAGAAATAAAGAAAGAGGGAGGGGACTTTCGTCGAACTGCCTGCTGGGCTCACGGGCTGGGCAAACCGTTAGATACGAATAGATCTGGTCGGCTGCTCGTTCTTGGCTTCGGTCGAGCTTGGCTCGTTCGGGTGCTCTTATCGTACCTTTTTGCTGGCGGGTCTATTCGCTCTTCGCGAGCGAGCTTGGTCCATTGACTGAACGCTCGAGGACGAGCGCTCGCTGCAGCTTGGTCTGTTCGGATAACTTCGCTGTTTTCTGCATCTGACTCACGAGTGGGGCTGAAACTTTGTTCTCATTTTTCCAATAAAAGTGATCTGTTCGAATAGTTTCACGGGTGGGTTGGCCCGCTCGTTCTTGGTTTCGAGCAAGTTCGGTCTGCACAGGTACTCTTGCAGTTGTCTGCGTTAGCCTTACGAGTGGAGTTAAGCCCTTGTCCCTGTTTTCGAACGGACTCGGCATGTTGGTCTGGGTTAAACTTGGTCCGCTGGATCGCGCTTGTTGTTTTCGATTTATGAGTGGGGCGACCCCCTGTGTCAGGTCAAGGGTGAACTCGGTCCTTTCCAGAGTCCCTGCGTGTAAAGTTTGGTTACTTGTCCCTGGTCTCGTACGAACTAGTCTCGCTCTCGGCGTCATTTCTTCTGGGTGCCAGAGGCTAGCGGCTTGCTTGCGGTCCTAATCAGGCTCGGTTGCTCGAATGCTTTGTTGTTCACTTTCCTCACCTAGTCTGGTTCCTATACCGGTTGTCCTTTCGTCATTTGAGTTTGTCCGCTTGAGCTTTCGAGCCTGAACCGGGCTTGGTCTCCGTGGTGACCCAGTTGCACAGATACGTCAGGGGGACCTTGCGCCCTATATATATATATATATATATATATATATATATATATATATATATATATATATATATATATATATATATATATATATATATATACCTCTTCATTAATGTTTTCGCGTTGGCCCCCGAAGGCGAACAACCTGCAACGCAATTTTTTTTTTTTTTTTTTTTTTTTTTTCTTAAACTTCATTAGCAGGAAGGCCACTTGACGAGAAATGGAGACCCAAGTCGGACACAAAAGGAGAGGGTGTGTCGCAAGTACAACAGTCGGTGGAAATAGAGCAATCACAAAAGCAGGAAAGGGACCCCCAACCTGACTTCTTTAGTAATGCATTTGGGCCTGTAGACATGGACATTGACTAGGAACAACAAGTGCAGGACAGTCCTATGTCTGAAGCTTCTCCTTTGGGAGAAGAAGAACTTATCACGGTGAAACACAAAATGATACAACTGGCAGAATGACTTCTCCAACAACTAAAGATAAAGTATGGAGAAGCCACTACTGAGTTTTGGGACACATCTTATGTACATCTCATCAATCTTATGAATGCAAGTCCTTCCCTAAAACGGGTGTTAACAAATGGGCTTCCACAAGGAACCAAATGGCCTATAGTTAGTCGCCGCATGTTGAATACAATAATGAACATGTTTCAACCTCCCACCCTTACACTAGAAGAAAGTAAGGAAAAGAAAAATGACAGACAATTGACAGCAACAATGATTTCACACCTGTCTCAGGATTCGTTAGAATCAAGGACAGAAGAAGAACCCTCATCCTTAGGGGATATAGGAGAGGAAATACAAGGAAACATAACAAATATACATAACAATGGGCAAAAGACCATTCACTCACCTTCGCTTGACAATAGTCACAAGGATGTTCATGGGCAAGTAATATATGGGGTTATGAATGAACAACTAATATTGTCACAAGAAATAATATTGACTAATCACACCCCGCTTTCAGAAATAAACCAGCTGACGGTCAACCAAGAGTTGATTTCAAAAGAACAAGAAATTCCCACCCAACAACAAGAGGAGGGATACCAGTTGACGGCCAAACAAGAGTTGGTTCCAAAAAAACAAGAAATTCTCACCCAACATCAGGAGGGATCACAAATGAAGGATACACCTATAGAAGAAAATGACAGGATATCGCAATCTACCCAAGAAGAACAAACACATACACAACAATCTAACCAAAAGGAAAGTCCAATGACAACCCAGATAGAAGGAGCACTCACTTCTCACACATAGTGAACACAGAAAGTTAGCAAAAGGCAGAGAATGAGGAATGTATTGGAAAAAGGTCAAGCGATTAGGCCACAACCACCTAAGGGCAACCTCATCATTCCTGTACGGGAAAAAAAAGAAAAATGGGAAGTGGGGTTTTCTCCAGTAGGCCACGATCAATACGGAGGGGTTATATTGAAAGGATGGTCCACACATGTTGAGTATCAAAGTGTAGGGGATCGAACATTTCAAAAGGGATATGAGAGATTTCTTAATTAAACATTATGATCCTGGTCCTCAAACAACTTTCACAGAAATTGGGGACAAGGCCCATATGGCGAAACGGGACACTTTCGTTCGTTTTGAGGAACAAAAAAAGGCAGGATTGAAATGGTTCTCCCACACGACTTTGCTAGATTTACAAAGTCTTAAGATTAAAGCAAATGTGGTGTGGTCAGCCTCGGATATTCTTGCTTTTCTCAGTATAATTCTTCGTAGAGGAATCCTTCAACCTGCTGGGGATCTTGACAATGGATCCTGGATCCGCCTCTAAAACACAAAGGGAGGTAGTATTTACATAATAGGTGGCTAAGATGGAAGCAATTAATGCATATTATGGTAAAAACCTATCCTGACAACGTGCAACCAAAACAACAGACTTGGACCTCAGATCTCTAAATATAAATGATCTAGCCACGACAGACACAGAAAAAAGAAAGTCAATATTGGAACAGTTAAAAGGAGTGGGTGACAGGTCATGGCCTGACATAGTATGTATTCAAGAAACTCATCTGAATGATTCCCCTATTCACACTCGGGCTCACAATATGGTTTGACCTTTTACTAAGATCAGTGCGCATTCTCCAAGAAGTGGGTCAGCAAGAGTAGCAATTTTTGTACCATTGGAATCTCAAGCACAAATTGTTCAATGGGTATCAGATAAGGAACAGGGTCGATGGATATATGTCATCTTCAAGATTGAATTAGATACTATATGTGTAATGAATGTATATAGGTCAAATGAAGTTGAAGAAAAAATCAGATTCTTTCAGGACATAAGAACACATATCCCGGTAGGAATACCCTTGGTCATGACAAGAAATTTCAACGCAGCCCCGGATAGATGGCTAGATCGTTGGAAGATCCCTACTCCATGCCCTCCTTATATAGAGGAAGATGAGATTATAATACAAACCTTATGCGAGAATGAATGCCTATTTGACTCATACTGAAGAATCTTCCCGAGGGAAAGAGTATTCACATGTTTACGCAATCAAGGTAACCATCTCCAATCCAGATCAAGGATAGATCTGATCCTGATGTCTGAAGATCTAGAAAGATCTCTCACAGGGGCAACAATTTTTCCAAAAAGCCCATGGGCAGGTGCAGATCATAAAGTGTGTTCAATACTCTTCTCTTTCAAAAAGAAACCGGATCAGGGGAAAGGATTCTATAAACTAAATACATCTTTGCTAATATATGACAATTAAAAAAAATACTTAGCAGATGTATGAGAATATTGACATTCGACGGAAGAGAAACAAGATTCCTTTATTTCTTGGTTCAACAATGGGTTAAACTTTCTTGCAAAAAAATATAATGAATTTTCAAAATTAAGAGCAAAAAATAAACATTTACAGGAAATAAAAATTCAAGAACAAATATTGAATTGTGAATCTCAAGACCCGGGATCCTCACAAAATATTGATATACAAAAACTCAGGAAACAACTATTATCATTTGCGCAGCATCGCTGGCAGGGACAGATAATCAGAGGAAAATTGACGAAATTCATGACAAAAGGGCAGATGGATACATCCTTTTTTACAATGGCCCAATTACGAGTCAAACACTCTTATATTGATAATTTATATAACCACGAGGCTTAGAGGGATCCTTTGGCACCCGCATCCTCCGCGACAAGTTTGAAAGTTGTTTATGATTTCTTTAAAGAATTGTTTAAATCATCCAAAGACCGTACCTGCATCCAAGAAGATGATCAAACTACTTCTCTCTTCTTAAAACCACTATTCCAGTCTATTACTGATGAACAACGTGAACATCTTGAAAACCCAATAACTAAAGAAGAAATTTGGACAACTTTAATTCAGATGGAGGAGGATAAAACACCGGGAGTGGATGGTCTACCCAAAGAATTTTGGGAAGCCATGTGGCCCTTCCTGTCACCAGATCTGATGAAATACTACCATGAGGTATGAGAAACAGGACAAATGGGAGAGTTTGTTAGTCAAGGAATTTTTACCCTATTATACAAAAAGGGGGATAAGTCCAATATCAAGAATTATAGACCAATTACTCTACTTACAATAGTATACAAATTGCTTGCTAAAGCTCTGGCCAATCGCATGATCCCAGTAATGAAAGATATAATTCATCCCTCACAAAATGGATTTATAAAAGATCGGCACATACAAGATAATATCCTTCTAATCAATGAAATGGTCAAAGTTGCACGACAAACCAAACAAAACGCAGCGGTTGTTTTTATAGACTTTGAAAAGGCATATGATCATGTTGATTGACGATTCATGGACGCTTGTTTGAATAAACTAAATTTTGGACCCAACATGCGTAGATGGGTTGAAATTTACATATAAATACCACCACACGTATTCTTGTGAATGAGTTGCTGTCTCCTGAAATCCGCCTTCAGAGGTCAGTAAGGCAAGACGACCCTCTGACCCCTTTTCTTTTTGTTATTGTAATGGAAACCCTAGGTGCCAACCTTAGAGCTAATCATAATATTAAACGACTAAGCATTTCATGAATTCTGGAGGAGGCAATACTAATAACCTCAATGTTTGCAGATGACCTTACAATAATAATAGAGGCTTCAGAAACAAATATGGAAGAAATAAAAAACCTTTTGGACAAATTTTCTGACCTTTCAGATATGGTAGTCAATTGGGGAAGTAAAACGCAAGGATGATCGATCCACTCAAATGGCGGTTGCCCACTTGAATCCCCTAGGGTACAATGGTTGTCATTAGAAGCCCCTCTGAGAGTGTTAGGTGTATCATTGACGGCCACTGACAAACCCACAACCAATGATAAATGAATTTCAAAACCTGCAATCCAAAAGATGAATCAATGGAAGAATCAGCATACCTCTCTTTTAGGGAGGACACTGATTATTCATAATGTGGTGTTCGCATCAATTTGGTACAAATCAACAATTTGGGCAATTAGCAAACCAGGAATCAAACATCTCTTAAAACAAGTAACGACATTCCTCTGGAGAGGAGATCATGAGATTCAAAAGGTAATTCCTAGAGTGGCATGGTCTACCCTTATCCAACCTAAGTCCAGAGGAGGGTTAGGAATTTTGGATCCCACCCTACAGTGTCAAACTTTGTCCCTTCAGTGGATGATTGACCTCATCTTTGGTATAGACAAGCCGTGGCAACCCCTAGCCCTACAACAAATCAAAAAATTGGCACAAGAGGCACCACTCGAGGTTCATCCTCTTACTTGGGTAGAAAACGTATTTTGGCATATCCCTCGTCCTTCCGCACACTTGAGAAATGAAGGGGAAAAAAGTGTTACACATAGAGACCTTATCCTAGATACTCTATGGGTGTCTCTTCTGAAAGTGTGGAGGAAATTACCACTACCCAACAAACCTAAACCCATACGCTTTGAGGAAATCTTGAGGCAACCTCTATTTGGTAACAAATGGATTACAAATGTTAATAGTTGTGTGTATAATAGCTCCACTCCTCCCTGGTCCCAGTGGGTAAAAAAAGAGGTCATACAGATAAAAGACATTTGGGATTTACAAAAGAGAAGATGAAAAAATCCAGATCAACTCAAGAAAATAATTACTTACGCCCACAAATTGGACCAGAAATTGGACCACATAACTAGTTTCATCCCTTTGACATGGGTCAGAGAATTGAGAAATCGTGTAAAGTTTCAAAAAGGTGATTTTGTTACAATTACACAAGATCCACAAGATCCACAAGATTGGAAGGTTGGGCAAATCATGAGTTTACTTGAGGAAGGAGTTCTAGTAGCTTTGTTCAAAATAACAACAAATCATCTGCTCATTTTGACACCAGATAACCAGGTTGAGTTCTTTCCATTCAACGAAATATTTAGAATCAGGGTTATTTTTTTATCTTGGCAACCACTGGATTGAGAGTCTTCCATCCAAAATGCCCTATTACAGATTTACCCTTTGATCCAGATGAATGAGTATGACAGACGGGCACAAGGAGTAAACCACGTACTCTACAAACCCTAACAGTTAAGGCAGCATATCGTCTGCTTAGACCTAGGGTAGATGTGGCAACTATAATAAGAGACCGATGGACAAGGCATTTGAACATAGATATACAGAAATATAAAATTCTTCAATCAACTAAAAGAACGACCTGCTAAGTTTTCATCATTACAATGGCAAATAATTCATCGATGTCTTCCAACGAATGATTGGCTTATCAATCGCACCAATCTAGAGCAACGGGGTTTGGCGCTTCCATGGTGTAAAGCATGTCTATCTGTCTTCCCCAACAAGAGAATCAGAGAAACAATAGAGCATATATTCATCAAATGTCCCGGAACGGTGTTATTATGGAGAAAATGGGAAAGTGTGTGGAGAACACTAACAGAATTCGACTGGTCATGGGATTGGAAAGTCATCCTACTAGGGCAATGGGAACCGTAGGATATGCAACTTTCAGAATTTCAGAGGAATTTGTTCGAACTTGGTCGAAAAGCCATTCTATGGGCATTATGGTACAAGAGGTGTGTTTATAAAAGAGAAGATGTAAAACTTTAAGGTATGGAATTTGCTGAACTAATTATTCAATTTGTACAGACACAAATAAGAGCACATTGGTCAGTAGTACGATCAAAGATACAATAGCTCCATAAAACAATATATATAATCAAATGTATTAAAAAATTCAATCAAGATTGGCTGGGAGGAAATGAAGGAGGGTGCCTGGGAGAAGTGAAATGCCCGGGGAAGGAAGAACAGGGGGAAAATCTAAAACGAGACTTCCTCTTGAGCTTTAAAGATTGGTTTTCGCTTCCTCCAGAAACCAAACTCAGATCTCCAGAATGTTTTCCTGATCCTTTCCCCCCGTTAGAATTAGCAATGGTGGATTCGCAATGGTATCCTCAATAAAGTATGAACGCAACATATTTTGGATCTCATAGGTTCCTGATGCAATCTCAAGAAAAATTTATCTCCATTGTTGGACTATTTGTTAGACTATTTCCAAGAGATATTTTTTGCTAGATTTAATAGTTGTATCTGGCGGCCTAGTTTGGCTGAAGAGGCAGTCTTTATCTCCACATATTTTTAAAGAAAGAAAGGTTATGTAAAAGGGACGTTGGACCCGGTTTCCAGCAGGTGACGCTCCCTACCAATAGATGGAGTCTCTACCCAGGTGTTAGTGGTGTCTGCTCTTATCAGCAACACTAACATTGGTAGGGTTTGTCTCAAAAAAAAAAAAAAAAAAAAAGGAGCACCCCTGTCAATTGAGCCCCCGCAACGAAGGCTCCATGTATTGGTTGGGAGCAACACCTGCTGGAAATCACGTCCAACATCCCTGTACAATGATCTTGTCAAAACGAAAATGATATGAATGGGCCACGTGGCCATCCTACATGCAGAGGCATTGATTACTCCCCCATACCAGATGAGGATTAACCTACTGCACCTATATCTTTTTTTTTTTTTTTTTTTTTTAATACCTACTGCACCTATATCCTACTGTATCAAAGCAGGATTGAATTTAATTGAATTGATTAGCATACCAAAATCTTGTGAATAGGGCCTATGGCCATTGTAGATGGATGAACCTACAATTCACTACATAGATGATAGAGCCTACTATATCTCCAACTGTATCAAAGCAAAATCGAATTGAATTAATTAACATGACAAAATCTTGTGAATAGGCCCCATGGCCATTGTAGATGGATTATCCTACTATCTACTACTCACAGAACCTACTATATCTAAAAACGAATGGTATGAAACTGTAGTATGACGGGGCCCTGCCACGTGTCAATTTTCATATTTTAATGCCAAAAAGTCATGGTCTTTATATCCATCCGATCTCCTGCTAAGCTGGAGGCATTAATTACTTCACTTAAAATCGGGAAGGATTAACCTCCAACAATCGTAACCGCCAACCTATCGGCTTTAAACCAAAAAAAAAACAATCAGACATCACGGTAATGAGGAATCAGAGCCGGCAATCCCCCCTCAAACCCTTACTCACTATCTAACCCACCCCTACGCGCCGGATGGCAAGATACCAGATGTGCATAAACGGACCCCCATCAAAGGGAGGGAAAAGTCGAGGGGCCGAACCCACGGCGCACGCCTGTGTAAAGGGACATACCACCGTCAATAGTAGCGTAACCGCCGTCGTTGTCGTCTCCACCCCCGTCAGTGGAATTATACCGGCCGTGGTGATTGATGTCCCCGTCTTCATCGGTGGTGATATTTCCATCGTCGTATCGTGTGTCGTCGTTGTTGTCATTGTGGTTATTGTTGTTGTTGTTGATATTGTTGTTGTTGTTGTCTTCACCGCTGCCCTCAGTGACCCCAACCGGTAACATTACTGATGTGGAGAGTTGCGTTGTGGATGTAGTTGTTGGTATTGTTATTGCCTCGGATGCAAGCCGATCCTCCAACAGAAAGCGCAGATCGCGACTCTCAGTAAAGAGAGCCATACAAGTAGCCATCATGCTATCTGCCCGCCACCAATCGATGTAGGCCTCAAGCTGGGGATTCGGCCCCTCCTCCAGCTCCCATATAACATCCAGGATGTCCATGGTTGTGTCGTTAAACCAAGCCGCCAATGAGATTGCCCCCCCGTCGATCCCTAACTCTTCATTCGACCGGAAAGACAGCTCCCCCACGAGCTCCTGTAGCCGCCTGCATCCTTTCTCCAAGATGATCAGCCATTCATCCGCTCCTCGTTGCAACTCCCCTTCCTTGTCACGTTGTAGTAACCCTGCCGAATCCATCGCGCCGCTAAAGAAAGCAGTCAATAGTTTAGCCGGCACATCGCCTATGCACGCGTCATCGTCCGTCCAACCAGCCATGTCATCCACGATGCTCACTGCCACGTGTCGGGCGCGAGTATAGGCCCTGCACCCCAAGGGAGAATGCCTTCCCAGGTGCCAGGTTCAGCCAGGTGCAACCAGACCTCGCTGGTTGGCTGGCACAGGCTGCTAGCGCTAGCACGAGTCCCTCTCCTACCTGGGACCTTTTCTCTCTCTCTCTCTCTCTCTCATCATCTTTCACCTTCACTACCTACCTACCACTACTCCTAACTCAAAGGCTTATACAGGGGACCCCTGCAAACATAGCTTTGTTGTCTCCCTCCAACCATCAGAGGGGATGCATGTTGCCTCCCACCCCGACCATGGTGGTCAACGAGGGGTGGGGCCACCGGTGGGGGTCCGGCTAACGCAAAGACCAAGCATTTTGCCAGTAGTTGCGCCTCCCTTTTCATCGTCCCCCACCCCCAACCGAATAACAGCAGTGCCTAAGGCCAACACTCTCCCATACACTACACACAACCCACTCACACTCACACTCGCACCTGTGTTGGCCAAGGACCCTGTTAATACCGAACAGAGGTATCAAGTGGACTATCACCGCTGGTTGGCACTAAGTGCGCCGCAGGCGATTGTGGGGCTCGAGCCCCACAACCTCCTGAATGCCACTTGCGTGCCTGACCAACTGAGCTAGGCCGCTGGATTCATTGGTTGCAGCTCTAACCGTTCTTTCTTTTTTTTCTTTTTTGTAATGTGTCCCAATGGACCATGGATCAGATAAAAGAACTGATCAAAATAGATACCACACTTGCTCCATCTATTGGTGGGGAGCAGCACCTGCTGGAAACCGGGTCCAGCGTCCCATAGATACAACCATATCCTCTCGAATTGGCACAAGCTGGGAATCGGGCCCAGCGTCCCATGAGTACGTTCAGAAAAACCATCAGAAAATTTCATGACAATGAACCTAAGGATATACTGAGAAAGTCCAATTGAAAGAATTGAAAGAATTGAGAGTGACTTCAGAGCCTTTTTGTAAGGGACTTCAGAGATAAACAAAAAGTTGAAGAATACTCGGGAATCCACCAACAGTCCTCCTCACCCCACTCCGACAAGACTTACTGCAACAAAGCCACCATCTCTACTGCTGCTATGCCCTATTTCTGTCCTACCAGCTAGCCCCTTCACTAGCAGGACGCGTGATACCTTTCTCTCTCGATCCCTTTCCTTCCCGTTACTCAGAAGAAGGTACGGGAATAAACTGCAAAATTCCTTAAAAAAACCCCAATCCCGCAAAATCCCTAACAGATCCTTTCAAGGATCTCCAACACTGTCGTATTCCCTGCCGAGCTTCCAGGCCTCACACCCCCCATCCTGCTGGGTTACAGGGCAACACAACTCACCCCAGCTCCGGCCAGCGTTGTCTCAGCAGCAACCCTTGGTTGTCCCGTGGGATGCCCCCCCAAAGCACCCCCAGATCTCTCTACCAGGCCTCATGCCCCTGCGTCAACAGGTTACAAGGCAACACCCCAGCACCGGCCAGCGTCGTTCTGGCGTCGAACAGCCTTAGGTCACCGAGTATTACAGCCTTGAAACTACCTAGAAGAGATTGCCAGGAAACCCCAGGATCTGGAAGACAGTTTAAAGACAGAACAGACTACCCCCTTTTTTGAGAATTGGATTTAACTACGTAAAAATTCGTAATTGCAAACATAGAAGAAGACCTGGCGGGTCCTAAAGATGCTCAGAAACCCTTGAAATCCCTAACGCCCCTTCCGAGGCCTTTCAACACTGTCCTACTCCCTGCCGAGCTCTTCCAGGTCTCACACCCCACATCCTGCTAGGTTACAGGGTGACACAACTTACCCTAGCTCCGACCAGCGTCGTCCCAGAAGCAAACCTTACCTGTTCCGTGGGATGCCCACCCCTAAGCATCCCCAGATCTCTCTACCAGGCCTCATGCTCCTGCATCACAGGTCACAGGGTAACACCCCAGCTCCGGCCAGCGTCGTTCTGGCATCGAGCAGCCACAGGTCCCTGAGAATAACAGCGTCAAAAATCACCTAAGAAGAGTTGCTAGGGATCCCAAGAGCCCAAAAGCATTCTTAAGACCCCCGAACAGCCATCTGTAAAAGGAAAGAAAGAGGGGGGGAAGGTCAAAACTAAATACCAACCAACCTAAAATCCCCCCCTCAACAAAGGAGCCGTCGGTCTCGACTTTTGGTCCTCGAACCAGAACACAGTTGGTCTCATACCCCCTTCTGCATGGGCAACAGGGCACCGCAACCTTCCCCAGTACCGACCAACCTAGTTTTGTCGGATAGGAAGTGCCTTCCTCCCTCGACAATTCCCATAGCGACTAACCCCTACACAGGTTACAGGGTCAGAACCCTGGCACCGCTTGTGTTGGACGATCTGGTTATRCCTTCCACCCTCGGCATAATTCCATGGGCCTCAAGCTCCCCCTTGGGTCACAGAGCCAAGCTCCAGCACCGGCCCATGTCATCCCAGCCTCGTCCTCTTGACCTACTCACCTTCACCGACATCCATCCTCTGATTGAAGGCCACCTCTCCTCCCATCCTCCCCTTTTTAATTCCCCCCCTCCTTCCTTGATCAAAATCAGAACTATCTGAGGTCTCCAGAACCAGACTTGCGGTTATATAGAATCTGAAATTTTATAGAGCTTCTCTAGGAATTTATTTGAAGAATCTTTTCAAAAATTTCTTAGAAGCTTTTATAAGAAAATATTTCGAGAATATTTTTAGAATGTTTTATAGGAAAATGTTTCGAGAAACAGAAGTTTTTTTTTGAAGTCTTTCAAGTTGATGAATCAGAAATTTCTTAGAAGCTTTGATAGGAAAATATTTCAAGAATATTTTTAAGAACTTTTATAGGAAAAAATTCAAGAATCAGAAGTTTTTTTGGAAGTTTTTATAGGAATTCCAATACGAGGTTTGAAGTCTAAACTAAGCATGTCAATCATCAGAAGAATACCAATTGAACGGCGGAAGAAAAACAAATCAGGAAATCGTAAACTGAGAAATTCATAAGAGTACCAAATAGACAGCGGAAAGAAATTGAATCAGGAACTCGTTGTAAACTGAGAAATTCAGAAGAAATTGGACAGCGAAAAGAAATCGCATCAGAAAACCGTAGACTGAGATCTTCTGATTATCCACCCTTATAAAATCAATGATTATCAATCATTAGCACACGTGGATTAGGAAAACATGGTTATGAACGGGGGAAAGCTGCCCTCCTTCCTTTCTTACAGCCGTGTTACTTCGTGAAGCATCTTGTAAGAAGAAAAACCCTCTGTCTCCCCTTCATGTACCCTCACTCAAACCCAACCCCTTCACCTTCGGGAGGGAGGAACAAAACTCCCTCCAGCTACCTGCCCTAACAGCCTCAAGGGCCTGCCAAAACACCAATACAGACAAACGAAGGTACCGATCGGCCATCCCCCTAAACTTCTCCAACATCGGGATGGTGGGGCAACATCTCATTGAACCTGCCAACGAGCTACCCCAGGGAGTTCAAGCTTACCGCAGAGACTTGAGTCCACCGCTTCGCCTGGGTAGATGAAAGTAAACAGAGGAGGCTATGCATCCTATGCCGCCATCTCCAGCCGCTCTCCTTGTGACGCCTTAATCAGCAAACACATGCAGAAAGAGAAAGAAAGAAAGTCGAAAGACGAAAGGTCCACTGGCGGTAAGATCAGATCGTCACCCGCCATAGTACCCCTCACACCGTTCTCCTTCGTAGGTCTCGGTGATGGACAGGGACGACTCGAGAATACCACAACAACCACCCATCTCCTCGCAAGCCCCTTCTGACCATCACCATGCCAAGCACTCCAACCTCTCCGCCGAGTCACGTATTCCGCCCCGCATCGCCTCCCTCGCGCCTTTCATCGCTACGAGTCGCCATTCCTTTCGGTGAGAACACGCCGACGCTGTTTCGAGAACACCGCTTCGGCTTGCCGGGGCGCAGCGCTCCCGGTAGCGCTGCGCCCCAGAGTCAGTCCCTCCCTTGTGTCCACCACACTTGATATTACTTAGCCAAAAAGCCGAATTAGGTATGTAAGGGACGCTGGACCCGGTTTCCAGCAGGAACTGCTCCCCACTAATAGATGGAGCCTGCTTGGGGGTGCTAGAGGTGGCTGATTATATCAACACCTCTAGCATCACCAGGGGTGACACTGTGTGAAAAAAAAAAGAAAAAAAAGAAGGTATTCTAACCATTTTTTCAATAAGTTTGACCTTTGAAATTGGGCCTCACTCCACCGGAATTCTTGATTCGACTCGATTTTCTAGAGTGAAACTGAGCTAGGCTGCTGGATTCATTGGTTGCAGCTCTAACCGTTCTTTCTTTTTTTTTCTTTTTTGTAATGTGTCCCGGTGGACCATGGATCAGATAAAAGAACTGATCAAAACAGATACTACACTTGATATTACTTAGTTGTTCTAACCATTCTTTCAATAAGTTTGACCTTTGAAATTGGGCCTCGCTCCACCGGAAATCTTGATTCGACTCGATTTTCTAGAGTGAACAAAAGTGGTGGAGCGAGGTCCATTGACTCGACACTGCGATATCCTTGTATGGATGTCAAACGCATCCATATATACTATATAGACAAGGCATGTAACTTTGAACAGGGTTTAACACTTGAGTTTTTTCCTAAGCCACCGGTACATGGCCCCAGCCAACTTGAGAATCACAATTGAGCCTCTACTAAAATTTCAGAAGGTAGGGGCAACCCAACCAAATGGTTGGCAGTTCCAGGCAAAACAAAAATAAAAACACCGCTGTGCCGTTTCGCCAAAGCTTGGTGCGCATTGGGAAGCCGCCTCGTAGGAAAAAGGCCCGGATGTACTGATGGTTGAATATTTAGTATTTACACATTTTGTTGGAACACAGTTTTGGTCAGGGTTATGGATGCAATTTCAGATTCACCACGGACTGCACCACAGACTGCTTCCTTCACGTTCGGCCTCCAAAATCAAAGAGCTCCTCTCACTCCTTTCCTCTTTCGTGCGACTGCGTACACACACTACGACGTTTTTGATTCAGCTCTGGATGTGATTACAGCTAGATCCATCCAGGTCAGACCGCAATTGCGGAAGACCGCAATTGCAGTCATATACGTTCAGAAAGTCCTCGACATCCGAGTATCCCCTGAGATTCACAGTGTGGAAGATATGCAGGTTCTGTAGTGGGCTGATGGATGCGCTTCCAGCACCAAGACGTGGTTGAATAGGACCCCTCGAGATTGCTCAAATTTTGAGATCGCACAAATATGTAACGCTCCCAACATGTTCGCTTAGAAGATTGAACTACTACCACTTTCCCCATATATATAGAGGGGTCATGTTATCTGTATTCAAGTTAATCCCCAGGTCAGATACAGACATGATGCCCCCAAATTCTGATTGAGGGAGAAGACATAATTCCTTGGAGGCTGCCAGACCAGCAATACGGAGGGGAGCAGACGAGACGACAAGAAGATGAGTTCTGGCCGGACCTACTTAAAACCTGGCGCAGACTCCTGCTTCCTGATAGACCAGACCCGGACCGTTGGGAGGAGGTCTTCCGCCAGCCCCTCTTTGGGAACAGAGGGATCACAGACACACAAGGACGGGTAATGATGTGCTCGGCTTCTCCATGGGAAGGCTGGGTAAAACGGGGGATCCTTCGAGTAGGGGACCTATGGGACTGCGAGAGAAAAAACTGGAAGGGGATAGAACAACTGAGAGCAACACTCAGATACTATCATCACGCAGAGCGTCACTTAGATCAGATAATTGAAAGTATCCCCTTGGCATGGTACCAAATACTGAGACAAGGACCATCAATAAAAGAAGGGGACTGGGTAGCCCGCRTTGGACTAACAGGAAAGGTTGGTAGAGTACATATGACAGACACACAAAAAGCCTTGACAGAATACTACAYTGTAGGACACAAGGGCACCCTCCAAGAAAGTAGAGACCCCTTCCAATGGGTGGACAAAACAGAGCTAATCAGAACCAGAGTGCTGGATGAAGGAAAGGGATGGTCAGCCTTCTATCCAGACAAAGACAYTCGGGACCTGCCTTTTGACCCGGAAGAGTGGCRTTGGAAACTCCCACAAGGACAATCAGGGCATACCCCGAAATGGCTTTATTTACACAAACTGACAGTCAAATCCACTTACAGAATGCTACGGCCCAAACGACACCTGAGGGACCAAATAAATGACCGTTGGGCCAGACATCTAAATGTGGACATCAATCTTCTCAAGCCCATCCGCTGCTTCCAGGAGAGGAAGTCCCGACCAGCTAAAATCAATTCCTTGCAATGGCATATAGCTCACCGCTGCCTGCCCACGAATAACTGGCTGGTTGACCGTACACACTTGGAACAGAGGGGGGAATTGTTACCATGGTGCAAACGCTGCTCTAATTGCTTCCCGTCACACAAGAGGGCCGAGACAATCGCACACGTGTTCATGCAGTGCCCGATTGCCCAGTTCATTTGGAGAAGTTGGGAACGTATCTGGAGGAAGATGGGAACCTCAGCCCCCTGGCCCTGGTCATGGCAGACGATACTGGCAGGTCACTGGCGACCAGTAGAAGATACCTCCACCTTCGAAGACAATATCTTCAGATTAGGGAGACGGGCAGTGTTATGGGCCTTATGGTGGCAACGATGCCTGCTTGCTCTAGATAAAATCCAAATAGATGCAGCAGAAATCATGGAACAAATAAAACAACAGATCCAGATGGAAATAACACAAAAATGGCAAACTTTGAAGCCACAACTGGACCTGTGCCGACAGAAAAAGGACATCAAGAAAGCAATCACTTCTTTCTGCCAGGAGTGGTTAGGAGGGGTAAGGGGAGGATGGATAGCAGAAGTAAAATGGAGCGGGGACGAGGACGGCTTAGACGTCCACCAAGACTTAGAAAGGAAGAGGGACTATAAACTGCTGTTTAAAGACTGGCTGAATATTGAACCCTCATTTCCCCTATGCCCCCCTGCTACCTTCCCAGACCCCTTCCCGCCCCACCCCCTTTCCCTGACTGAGTACGTCACATAAAGGAAAAGAGGTGGCAGTCCGGTGCCCCCCGGACACGACCACACGCACGGGTGACAGCTGGCAGCCTAGGGACAATTCAATGATAAACCCCCGAGGGAGGGAGGGAATCAGACTGTAGAGGCAAGAGTAGAAGCAACAGTCCTCTTGGCAGTTGCAGTTTCAGTCCTATTAACAAGCCGATCAGAGTTCACGAACTACGACAAGAGTAGAAGCAACAGCCTTCTTGGCAGCTTCGGTTCTATTAACAATCTCATTTCAATCTGAGTTCATGAACTACGACATAGCTACAGCACAGAGGGAAGGAAGGACTAATGCATAAGTGACAAATCTGGTGCCGAATTCAGGCGAAGAGGGCTGCCCATTCTCCCAACACCCTGCTCGGTCAATCCCCTGGACTCCAGGGTAATCAATGCCGGCAGGAATTCTCCACCACTATGTCCCAGACAATCCCAGATGATTTCAATCTTTGGTCGGTGTAAGGGACGCTGGACCCGTTTTCCAGCAGGTGTTGCTCCCCACCAATAGATGGAGCCCTCCTCAAGTGTTAGTGGTGTCTGCTTTTACCAGCACCACTAACACCGACAGGGAGCTTTAAAAAAAAAAAAAAAAAAAAAAGTCCTGACAGCATTCCCTTTTGCCCCCTCCCCAAAAAGGGGGCTCAAAATGATGAAAGGGTGCCAATTTAATCCACAAGAATCTGAAAATACCAACCCTCTGGTTTCTGACCTGTGTGACAGCAGGAAGCGGCCTGAAAAACGCAGCCCACTCGATTCCTTGGTCCTGCAAAATGCGGAGGGCTAGATCCCGAATAATAACCGGAAATGTGTACTGGCAAGATTGCATGGCAAGTCCACTGCCGAGTCAGCAGAGGCAGCAGGCAGCTGGTTTGTATCTCAAATCCTCTCAGTCCCGAACAATAACCGGAAATGTGTACTGGCAAGATTGCATGGCAAGTCCACTGCCGAGTCAGCAGATGCAGCAGGCAGCTGGTTTGTATCTCAAATCCTCTCAGTCCTCCCTCCTGCAACTTCCGTCCTTGCACTGATACTTGACATTGCTGGCAAAACATGGAGTCTGGTATTGAGTCTTACTGACCTTTCGCTTTTTGTTTTTGTAATGGGACAATGCTCCGATGGATTCGTGGGGAGCATGGCATGCTGGGAACTGGGCCAAGGCTGTGATGTCTAGGCCACGGGCGAGATGTCTAGGCCACGCCCAAGAAAAAAAAAGGAAAAAAAAAAAACCAGATGTGGGACAGGCCGGTACCCGGGAACAGACCGGTACCAAACATGCCCCAACCGCGTTAACGAAACTGCCACCCTGACACCACTGCCAGCCTGAGTTCCCGAATAATAACTGGAAATGTGTACTGGCAAGATTGCAAGCCAAGTCCACTGCCGAGTCAGCAGAGGCACCTGGTTTGTATCTTAGATCCTCTCAGTCCTCCCTCCTGTGACTTCCGTCCTTGCACTGATACTTCACATTGCTGGCAAAACACGGAGTCTGGTACTGAGTACTACTGACCTTTCCCTTTTTGTTTTTGTAATGGGACAATGCCTCGATGGATTCGTGGGGAGCAAGGCATGCTGGGAACTGGGCCACGGCTGTGATGTCTAGGCCACACCCACGGCTGGGCCACAGCCGCGATGTCTAGGCCATGCCCGAGAAAAAAAAAAAGAAAAAAAAAAAAAGATGTGGGACAGGCTGGTACCCCGGAACGGACCGGTACCAAACATGCCCCAACTGCCTTAATGAAACTGCCACCCTGACACCACTGCCGGCCTGAGTTACAACCGGCTTTTCAAACTCAGGCCATGACAAAGTTGCTGACTCGTGTTATTTTCGCCCATTACAAACTCCCATGTGACATAAACGTACTTCCCTCTTTTTTTTTTTTTTTTTTTTTTTTTAATTAACAACAAACTTATTCAGAACCAGCTCGTGGCTCATGAAGCTACACCATACCAAGTAGGGCTATAAGAAAACAGCAGGTCTTAAACCACCAGTACTTGGCTATTGATGCCAAGCCGGGAAACGCCCTGCGCGCCAAGTTTTTCCGAGCCGGGAAACGCCCCGCGCCCCAAAGTAAAGGGGAAAATCAAATTCTTATCATCCAATAAGGAAATTCTTCAGCATGTTCAAAACTTCAGCGGCGCTTGGCTAAGGGGTCGTCAGGGGGGGGAAATGGGAAGGATCAGATGGAAAGAGTATAAGGCTGAACATCAAGGAAAAAGACAAGAAATTCGAAGGGAGCATTATCTCAGCTTCCATGATTGGACAAGCATAGACCCCTCAATGCCACTATGTCTGATTTCCCAGACCCTTTCCCTCCTTCAGCAATGAGTCTGGTCCCTCAAAGTTGGTATGGGCTGGATTAAGTGACAGGATTTCCAAATTTATTTTGTTGATTTTTAGTTGCTAGAGAGATTTTGACAGATCTGGCGCTCGTCCATACGGGTGAAGAGGCAGTTGTTTCAACACTTGATCAGGGAGACCATGAGGAATTCCCTACAGATGTTTTATGAAAAGTTTCATATTCAAAGTGTATATGGGACGCTGGACCCGTTTTCCAGCAGGTGAAGCTCCCCACCAATAGATGGAGCCGCACTCTGGGTATTAGAGGTGTCTGCTCTTATCAGCACCTCTAACACTGCGGGAGGCGTTTTATAAAAAAAAAAAAAAAACAGGTTACTTGTAAAGCAGGATGCATTCTCTATTGTTGGACAATGTCCTGCCAGGATGTCCTGCCATGACCAAGGCCAGGGAATGTCCGGCACTGCTTTCCGCCAGACACGATCCCACTCAGAGCATTGTAATTCAATTTATTGATATGATCAGACATGCAGGTGTACTGACAGTGAGCTGTCTGGTTCACCTACTGAGAATGAAGTTCGGCCAGTAGAGCGATACATTCATCTGGGCTACTCGCCTACATGACACCCTATTGTGAGTACCGGTATGCAGCAGTATTGTGATTACTGGTAGACAAACAGCCATGCATTCGTAAAGATAGCAAACTACCGGGCATTTGTACTGAGAGTGAGCTTCAGCAGGTGGACCAACACAACAGACTGAGTTAGTTGTGGTGAGTGATATTATACACAACTCCTGACTGTTGCTAGGAGAAATAGAGGCCGATCGTAAGCATTGATCTGCTACCCCCCATTCGGATCCTCCACAACTCCTTGCTTTGTAGTGATCCCATCTGTGGTCCCCTTCGCGTTTCAGCTGACTTCGGCAAGGCGCCTGGCCAGGACTTCTTTCACTTACTGGAGCAGCCGAAAGCAGCGGAGAGTGACAGGGTGCGGGTGGGTGAAGAGGGGTTGGGTGGGGTGTGCATCTGGCTAGGGTAGGGGGCCGAGGGGGTTTGTGGTGGAGGTGATTGAGGTAGCGGCGGAGGGGGTTTGGGGGTGCATGGTG
>BFEA01000532.1:842465-854726 GCA_003427395.1 Chara braunii | reverse complement strand
GGATGTGGAAGAATACGAGATGCAGCCAGAATTTCAGAACACAAAAAAACTTAATATAACAATAATCAGATGATGATAGCCGAGAATTTCAGCACACCTCCATTCTCTCCATTACCCTATCTATCCCTTTACTCTAAATCTGCCCCCGCTGGGATTTGATGCCCCGCCCCAGAAAAGAGTATTCCTCACAATCTGCCCATACCCCCTCCAGGATTCCACCTCCCTCCTAATGAAACCCCTGCGGGGCAGGGCTCTCCCCTACCCCCTCACCAAATTGACATTCCTCCTTGATTTTGTTGGAGGTGAAGGATAGTGCCCTGAAGATAATGATAACGGGAATGATGATGATGATACGAAAAGCGACACAAAGCCTTGAAGCGCAAATTCTACTGATAACAATAAGTTATCGATCAAGATGATGATGATGATAAAAATGATGATGATGATGATGAAGATTAACCAATGATGATACTCATGATGATGATTATGATGATATCAATAATGTTGCTGCTACTGCTGCTGCTGCTGCTGCTGCTGCTGCTGCTGATGATGATGATGATGATGATGATGATGATGATGATGATGAATATGATGATGACGCACCAATGAAGACGCTCATATTGATGATGATGATGATGATGATGATGATATGTCAGTTATGCTGACGATGATGATGAAAATAATGATGATGATGATGCTAATGATGATGATACTGCTGATGATGATACTGATGATGATGATGATGATGATTATGATGATGATGATGAAGCTGATGATGAAGATGATGATGACTCACCAATAAAGATGGACATAATGATGATGGTGATGTCAGAAATGCTGCTACTGCTGCTGATAATCTTGATGTTGATGCTGGTGCTCCTCTCTGTCCTTCTATTGCCCAACACTCCCGCTGTCACGTTCTTTCCACCTCGATGCTGAACATGAAGATGATGGTGATGATGATGGCGACGATGATGACTAATCTCGTTACTGATGATGATGATCATGATGATAATGATAATGATGACAATACTGCTGCTGCTGAAGCTGATGATACGATGATGATATGCCCTGTAGATGCAATGTAGATGAAGCAGAAAGAATGACGATCATTCGAGTAGAAGCCTCCCCCTTGTAATGAGCACATGATGGAGCTTGGATTCTCTCCTCGAAGCCCTCCCACTCACTATCCCCTGACAATCCTTCTCCCACTCCACGGGACACACTATACTCTTCTTCTTCTCGCGCCAAGCCGACCTCCTCCATCAAAAGTCGCAAGATGAAGAGCACTAGTGATTACTCCTAGAGTAATGCCTAAGCAATACCCTCCTTCATCCGGCATGCTATCCTGTAGCATCACTCGTTTGAAGCGCAAAGTAGAGAGATGGCAGTAGACCTGCTTTCAAAAGTCAGGAAACAGCAGGTGTTGAGGTTGTTAGATGCCATTCCATCCCCCCGTCGCCCTCATCGCCCGACACGCTCGAATTTCATGGCACGCCCTAGAACTTCGATATCTCGTGATCCGCTGGACCGTTTGGTCTGAAATTTGGACCACCTCAGCTCCTCAGCGTGGACCACCGGTGGTCCAATTTTCAGCCCATGGCGCGCGCCCAATTGCGCGCAATCGTTGAGCGCGCGCGCGCTGTTTTCCTTGCTGCGTGCAGTTATCTGGCGCGCGCGGCTCCTCTCCGTGGCGGTGATCTTGATTGATGATTGATGCTGCCGGGGCGCAGCGCTCCCGGTAGCGCTGCGCCCCACCGGCCCAATTGTGAGTTGTTTCTCTCGGTTGCCCTTCCCTGGCAGGTCACCCTTTTTAGGTACTGGCTTGGGGGGGTGCACCTACGAGCTGATGGGGGTGACCTTCGGTGTCCCTTCTCCCTTCCAAACCCAATACCTAGGTTGCTGTTTCTCCCCTTCCCTGAAGAGCCACCCCTTGAGTTTGGGATCTTCTGACAGCCAGATCCCTTCCATCGTACGGTGCGGAGAGATCAGGCCTGTCAATGCGTTCCTGGGCAGGTTTGGACAGTTTGAGTTAGTGTACAAATGTCCCCTGACTCTGCATGCATAGCACAATGGGTCTTGTGTGTGACTCAGTGGGACATAGTAGGTTTTGCCCTGGTATGCATAAGGCCATTCGTCGTTCAGTGGGAATGGCTTTTGGGGATCCCAATCCAAAGCCTCCAACAAAGAGTCGTCTCTTTTCGACACAAACTGAGGGAGGTCATGAACGAAACCTTTGACCGGGGCCAACTCCTGCAGATCAGCAAGGATGGCGCCCTTGACATTGATGGGAGCAAATCGAAATTCAACCCAAACGTTGTTCCTCATTACTAACTCTCTCCTATCATCCGCTGTTAGCGGAGTCGGCGGGGCCCACTGTCTGATTCAGACCGGGGTTGTTCTAAATAGCAGTTGCTTCAAGTTCAGCAGCGTGGCCCTGTCGGCTGGATAAAGTGACAACACTATTACTATAGAGGCACCGACCGTCTCCACAAGGAAGTGGTCTTACACATCTTTGTCTTTCATTTTGATAGCTCTCAATTGCACGCACGTGTAAGCCCAACCGAAGAAGGTCGTTACTTACACTCGTGTCTGCAAGATCTGTAATTGGCCCAACTCCCCGAATGTCTGAAATTCCACCTCACAAGTATGAATATCGAAATCCCCTTTCGTATTACTGATTACGAGTGCCTGAGGGATCGTGAATTTCGGGAGTACTGGGAACACGCATGTTTGTCCACACGATCAAGGGCGAAACCCCCAGAATTCCCCTACTCAACAGGAAACGAGCGGTTTTGTGAGTGGGATATTGATCAAGCCTCGGGACGTATCCCCCATCTCCCCGACTGCCTTAGCTCATACACGTGTCATGTCGTCGCAGAACCCGGAACCATTATCCTGGGGACCAGCATCTTGCCCTTTCACTTCCTGACCATCGTCCCCCGACGCGCAATCGCTCCCTACTGGCCCCAACCCCAGTGCTCGGAGTGCCTGCAAGACCGTGATTACCGAGCATCCGACTTCATCCGGCGAACTCGCTCGGAAGAAGAACGATGGGAGCACAGCCTTCGGCTAAATCCGACCGCATCGGATTCCGAGACCTACGGTGTTCGATGTCGGCAGGTGACCAGCCAACGAGATAGCCATAGCGTCCCAGAGGTACACCAGATACGAATCCGGCCCAGACGACGGGACCAACGGAGGCGGTAGCTCCGCTCTCCAAAGCATAAAACAGGACTCCGACCCACACCTACCCTCTTGCATTCACATCCTTGAAACTTGTCACAGGAGATCTTAATTCCGACCTGGGACTCCATCCCCACTTTCCTAAAATCCTTGGCACAACCCGTTTTTGCACTTCGAAGCGCACTCTCACTCTGATCAGGAAGTTGCACCGGACGCGAGGTTGGTATCGGAGTCGACACGTGGCAGGCTAGGGGGTTGTCAATCGGGTAGGCTACAAAGAGCGATCTGGCGAACAGAGGGCATCCTAGCCAGAGGAACGCGCCATGACGCGACCCTATAGTAACTAGGAGCAGATCGGCAGGTCGACAGACCGCCAACATGAACGCCAATCCAACATCAAACCTTAATGCACTACAGGGTGGGGGTTCTAATCCCCGAGTTCGCGCACATGAGGCCCCGCCCGATCTGTACCTTTTCGATCCCGCGCATCATCTAGCCGGAGCATGGCTAACCACGCTGCATGCGCCACAATACGACAATGACAAAGCTAGGATCAACATCCCCGCCCAGCTGGGAGGGGATGCGCACCATTGGTTCAACACTTACGCTTGGATAGATCTCCCGACCTTCGAGAGGGACTTCTTACACCGATTCGATTACATCCATCCGGAACAGGCCTTTTTTATGATTAAAGATCGAGTTCGGAAACCCCTCGAATCCGTCACTGAATATCGTAGTAGATTTTATAGGTTGTTCGTTAAATCCGAAAGCGACGAGAAGGTCGGAAGGGATTTGTTCATCGATGGGTTTCGCAGCCGTACAATGAGGGTGAAATTGCGAAAGCAATTCTCCCCCATCAATCACACCATGCAACAGATCATGGACGTTGCGGAAGAGATGGAGCGAAAGTTTGTCGCTAGCTTCCTAGAAAGAGAAGACCGCGCTAAGGAAGGGGTTTCCTTAGAAATGGCCAGAGCGAAGGCTAAGTTAGCCGCGCTCCAAAATAAATTTGAGAACATGGGCTTCGTTTTCGGCCCCGTCACCAATCTAGAACAAGTCGGAATCAAGAGATTGATACCAGACACGACCGCATGACTACCCATAATGGTCACACCTACGCCTCCCCCGGATACCACTGCGAAGCCAAGCGAATCAAATGCAATACTAGAATTAACTCGGATGCTAGTTAGCCTAATGCAAGAAAGCAAGAAAGAACACCGTGAGCATAATGCCCGGATAGAATCCTTGATGAGGTCGATGCGCCCCATCGTCGTCCGAGTTGCACCCATGGCACAAGCAACAGCCCCCGTCCAAGTTGTGGGCGGTGCGACGGCTAATCTAGGTGTCTTTTACACGTGTCACCAGCCCGGCCACATAGCTGGAGACTGCCCCAACTGTTCGGCGCAAGTCCAGGTGGGAGCAGCCCCTACGGCAGCGACACTTGTGGCCAACGGACCAAGGAGGGTGGGCACCATGGTGAAAGAGGTAGAGGGCGGGAGTGGTGCGATAGTCACTACCGAGGAAGTTGCGGAGCTTATTCCGCTTAACGAGTAGATCTCACTAGGATACCTGGGGATAGGAATGATTGGAACCATTTGTCCCGCAAACGAACCACGCGAAGTAATCAAATGGAGGCCATCCCCGAGGGAGATGGAGTCTGGCGGACCCACTTTCGTTACAGGAGAAATAAATGTCTTGAACATTATCCGAGCATTAGACCACCGGATCCCTCTACCCATCGGCCAACTGTTATTCATATCGGAACAGGCGAACAAACGGATGCCGCAACACTGCAAGGCGAACCGAAAGCGGTTTGCTCTCGCTAAGCTAGCGGCCATTAAAGGAAAGAACCCCACCTGAGAAGATGAACCCGACATCCTTGGCACCTCAGACCCGATACGATTAGGACTAATCCGGAAAGACGACCATTTTTTGCGTATCAAGGCTATTCTGTGGAAATCTGCAAAATGCGATATAGAAGTTCGGGGAATTTCATACAACGCTATTCTAGCCATCTCCCTAAGGGTGGTGGAACAGTGTTGAGCGCATCGGTCCCGCAGGGGGACCCTTCCAGTCGCGTCACACAGGATTTCGCAGGACTATGTTGTAGAGCGCGGTTTGTCGCTCCGGCCGAGTGCGCCAAACGTACCTCTCACGAGCCCCTACGACAGGATAGGGTCACGCGAGGCACGCCTTACCTCCACTCGCGGGAGCTGTCACCATTCTTTGAGTGGGCGTATCCCGCCGAGCTACCGAACCACGTGCGAGAGTTTTTCATATGCAATCGCAGAGGTGGCCCGACCGAGGGCGTTTCTCGTTCGCTGTAGCATAGGGGATATGTGTTGTCGGCGCGAATACCCTTACAAGGGTATCCGCCCTGTTTTTCGCAGATGACAGACAATAAGTTTAGGTTAGATTCTTGGGGTCACCTGGCAGGACGAGGGTGTGTCTGTGGCTTACGTTGACCGGAAGGTTGACTAGAGTAGAGGGTGTGTGGACGCGCAGCTTTGAGGCGCGCATGATCTTTTTTTTTTTTTTTGATGGTGTTGGAAGGGTTGGCGCGGTCGCTTGGGAAGATCGTGCTGATTTCAAAGGGGGAGACCGCAACTAATTTTTCGTCATTACAGCTTCTGGACATCCTAATTATTTGATTACCTGCTCGCCTGGGAAGATCGTGCTGATTTAGCTCAGTTGGTAAGGCTCGCAAGTGGCATTCAGGAGGTCATGGGTTCAATCCCCATTGGCCTCATGCCTTCCTGGGCTTACTTGGCACCCGCTACCCAAGAGATAGATCACTGGATCCCCCGATCGGCATCAAGCAGAGTCTGCTATGTTCGTAGGGGAGGGGCCTGAGGGGAGGCACGGGGGATTGGTCTGCTTTATCCCTAGTGCTACCGGCCGTCCCCTGGCCGGTATCCTGCAGGCTCGAGGGGCTGTAAACACACGGCTCTGGTATGCTACGGGTTTCCCGTATGCCTATAGGTAGGAGTAGTGGTAGGTAGGAAGTGTGAGGAAAAATTGAGAGAAGAGTATAGTTTAAAAAAAAAAAAAAAAAAAAAAAAAAGGGGGGGGAGACCGCATACATTGAAGAACAGAAAGACGGCAAACATTGATGAATGGAAGGGCTGAATACATTGACAAATGGAAAGCAAAATATAATAACGAACCTGGTCGTGGTCTGCACCAGATTCATCTAAGGGAAAGCATACATGCACATGCTACGTGCAGATGAGTGAAATAGGGAGTATCAGTGGACCAGAGAGAGAGAGAGAGAGAGAGAGAGAGAGAGAGAGAGAGAGAGCTGAAAGAGAGACAAAGGGAGGAGAGACGAAGGAGTGAAAAGAGTTGTGGATGAGGCAAGCAGACTAGGATGCAACAGAGATTGTGGAAGGCTGAGCTGAGCTCACTGAAAATCCAAAATCGCCGCTACACTTAATCGAAATTCCAAAAGTGCCCTTACAGGCTTGCATAACGATTCCAGCTATTTTATTTGAGGTCTAGACGAGCTCCTTCAAGGAAGCATGCCTGTCAGTTTACCGATGAGCACTATGTCTTTTTCTTTCCCAAACTCGACAGTCCTCGCTGAAGGGTATCAGCGATTCAAGCTCAGGGAACCCTGTTTTTGCTGGGCAGTGTGGTGGTCCCAGCAGCCCGTCGCGTGGTCCCCCAGCTGAGTGAGTGACTCAAATTCAGGAGGCCTTGTTGATGGTTTGGGCATTCCAGATTACGTGATGGCCTAACAGAACAGGCTACAATACACAGTATCTCGACGGGTACTCAAGCAGTAAGAGCAAGATCAGGGGATTCACGCAGCACACAGCAAGTACCCAGGCCGCCATTACGATGGTTCATGAGGTGGGCTCAACCAGCATAGGCGACTCAGCCAGCTCAAACTCAGCGGCAGTTACTGTAGGGCCAAGGACTCGACCACTCAGTGACGGACATGAACGTTCTCAAAATTTGTGAATTCCGCTTAAAGGGCAGACTCGATAAAGTTTGCCAGACTCAGGACTCACTGACTCAACCTGCGGCTCAGCCCGGACAGAAAGACACAGACTCGGACTGGAGTCACTGGACTGAGAAATCAATCTGACTGAGCCCTTGTGGAGTCAGCAAAGCGGTCTAGGCAGAGACACAGCAGATCCATCACGAACTGGCCATACTTAACAAGGACTTGACAGGTTTCAGTAGGGACATAGAGGTGTTATGTTTGGACTCCTCCAATGGGTGACAAGCGCTGGACGGGGAGGAGCTGCTCATCAGAGCTCGAGACCCAGTATCCTGCGGACTCAGAGCGGCAGAAACTTTCATCACAGCAAATATTAGCTCTCGGGTACAGGAGAGTTGAGACTGACCGCGAGACCAATACGACGCCCCAACACAGTATCTTGGAATCGAAAGGTTAGGCACAGACGGCCACAAGTGAGTCGAGTGATCGGACAAGGGTTTTACTAGGGCAGCCGCAACAGGAATTGAGACTACAAACACTACATTTCAGCACACGCTGGAATATAGTCTGACGGCATTAAACAAGTTTCCTAAAGGATACATGTTCCACACCTACTGTGCGTTCATCCAGTCACATTGAAAACGTGTATCCGGATGCCAGGGTTTGGTACTGACGAGGATTGTTTGCAGGTTACAGGAGCCCGGAACTAGCCCTCCTGCGGGTGACAGACACGGGGCGGACATAGGGTTAGATCTGCAGGCCGGCAGACCCCTACTCCCGGTCGACACCTGTAGCTAAAGCGGCAGGCCACTTTGAAAAGGCGCAGTGGCGCACTTGCAGGCTCATTTGTGGGAACCGGCGGCTTAAACCACCAGTACCTTTTCCCGCTTAAAATCTAAGACGCGCCGGGTAACGCAGTAGCCGAGCGGAGGAGGTCCGCGGTTGATAAATCAAATCGACAGCCTGCTTTTCGTTTCAGGCCTCCGACACTGTCCGCGGCTGACATAGACAGAGTCACACTGCCTGGGCATACTACACAAACACACATCATTGCTGCATTGGCTCACAGTCTAACACCGAATAGTCAATGAGTAGCCACACTACATAAACACGCAACACCACGCTGTGCATCCAATGACACAGGCGAGCTCAACACAGACAACAAGACATCACCGGTGCTAAGGTTACAATGGCTGGAGCGTGGAGTGCCGAACCCAGCAGACGGAACAAACAGCTACCATCTTTCCCCGAATACAATGTACGGTCACGGTCATTATCGCAGTATTTGAGGCATCTTTCAGTCTAGATACGGCTATAATGACCATTCGTCGTATTCGGGGGAAGAAGGTAGAGCTAAGAACACAGCCCCAGGGTACAGAACTGTACACCAGGAGATAGGGAATAGTTTGCGCAGTCCACACAGAAAACCTGGTCCACAGAACAGGAGGTGGGAAACTGTGTATACAGATTACACAGACGGCATCAAAGGACATGATATCGCTGCACAAACACATGTAACTTGTGTTGTGTATCACAGGGACGCTGGACCCGATGTCCAGAAGGTGCTGGTCCTCACCAACTGTTGCATACCGTATAGGTGCAGACCAGAACAAGAACCGACCTTTCAATACAAAGTATAAGATAGCACAGCGGAAGACTTGGATACCAGTGATCCGAACAGTCAATGTTGTAATGCAGCCCTGAACATACATCATCATCATCGTTTCATAGTGTGAATGGGTCTGGCGCTTCACACCGGAAGACAGCGCCAGCCCAGAACATGCACAGACGAGGAGGAAGGGGATAGGCGAAGAGGAGGGGGAAGATGGGAATGTCGTCAACACCAAGTCTTCGGCACAAGCCCAAATAGTCCCTCGTCGAACTGTCTGAATCCCAAATGTCAAGTCTGGRTCCAATGTCGTCAAGTCTCAAGTCACAACTCTGTCTCTCTCTGTCGTAGTCTGAGAAGTCAGGTGGCGAGAGGGTGAGAAGAGAAGGTGGACTTAGAAGAGGAAGAAGAAGAACTCTCTCTCTCTCTGTGTCCAGTWCTAACCTGTGAAGTTGGCGCCTTGATGCAGGTACCACGAAGATGGAGCTGGAGCGATGGCGCCACAGGTAAGTAACACTGGCCTCCGCCAGTCTCTCTCCGACTCTACGATCTGCTACCTACCAGCGCCCAGCGCTGAAGACTACAGCTACAGCTATGGCGCCCAGCGCCGAAGACTACAGCTAGCGCTACCACTACTGCCTAGCGCTGAAGACTACTGCAGCGCTCCTCCTGAGTGCTGCGGCCGAATCCTGAAGACTACCTCCGCCTACTGACACTACCTACCCGTGAAGTGCATGGGAACCTCCTATGTACTACGGGTGTGCCTCTTGAGCCTGCCGAAGGGAGGCAGGGGCTGCAGCTGCAGCTCCTGCTCGAGTACGTGAGGAACAGGCTATTTTGGGCCTGTTCCGCATCCCTGTTTCCGTGCCTGAGTCTTACGAGCAGGTCGAAACAATGAGGGCCTGAAAATGGCCCTCCGTTTCAGGCTGAAAACTCTGGGTCTGAAAAGACCCAGAAATAGGCTGAAACGAGGTAGGGCCTGCAGGCYCTCGTTTTTCAGCATCCAGGCTGAAATGAACGGGGCCTGTAAGCCCTAAGTTTTAGGCTTTTAGGCTGAATGTCCGGGACGAGCCCTGTAGGGCCCGTGTGGCTACGCAGTATGCCACACCAACAGATGGAGCCCCCTTCAGAACACGGATTTCCTTCTTAAGGGGGATGCTCTTTTCCACCCCGTTCAAAAAAAGAAAAAAGAAAAAAGAAAAAGCACGAGTAAATGCCCCAGCCAAGTTGAGAATTGCAATTGAGCCCCTGCTAAAATTTTGGAGGCTCCAGGACAGGAGCGTCCCAAGGGCGTGTGGAAAAAAAGAACTTGTCCCGTGCCTTGTTGGGGTGGGACAGGGCGCAGCATTGAGCAAAAAAAAACCTTCTTCCCACCCCCAGGCGGGGCCCCTGTCCCGAGCCCCCTAAGATTTCAGAGAGGCTCATTCGCGTACGTTATCAGACTTCCCAGACCCTTTTCCCCCACATGGACTATCTCTAGTCTATCTACATTGGTTTGGAGGCTGAAATGCTACATCTGCGGGGTGCAGGGTGCTAGGGGACAAGCTACAGACAGGGTAGGCGCCCACTAGCAGGAGGACGGGGCACCAGCTGCAACCTTTCATCAGTCTAAGTGATAACTCTGGTTGGTTGAACTGTTATTGTTGTAGTGTGATGGGATGCTGGACCCGATTTCCAGCACGTGTCTCTCCCCMCCCCCCCCCAAAAAAAAAAAAATCCCAGATGTACTGCTGGTTTAAGAAGAACTCCTGGCCATGAACCGGCTTGTGCAATCATTGTACCATGTACTCTTTTTTTTTTTTTTTATGCGTGTCATCCTTGCGCAGGGGCCATGCTAATCTTCTCTGTATCGTTCCAATTTTAACGGATGTCCGGAAGGACATGTACTCTTTTGCAGTGTGTACTCAGAGTGTACTTTTGTACGTGTGGATGTATGCTTTGCATCTATCTCACCATATCTACAGATAACCTGGCCATGAAGTCAAAAAAAAAAAAAAAAAAAAAAAAAAAAAACAACAACAACAATTATGGCCCCCGTATTTTACTATTTTTGTTTTATTTTTGTAAAGACCAATCCATTGGTGGCCGGCCCTGCCGTTTCTTCTTTCGGCTTCAGACCGCAGAGTCTCATGACTGAGTCATATACACATCACTCTATCTGCACACACACTTCTTAGCAGTTTCACCCTTTATGTTGACATGTGTAGATATTGATGAGGACCTGATGAGGTGCATAGTATCAAAAACCCCCAAAACAAAATGGGGGACAGAGTGTCGCTTGACTTGATCCTCTGGCCATGTGAGTGCAGACTCTCTGCAGATTGTCCATTTGTTTTCCCCCATCTCTTTGCACAGGATATGGTTTTTCAGCTAGTCTCCTGATGAACCTCTGACTACTGCGACCAAAATGGAAAAAAAAAAAACAAAGGATAAATGGAGTGTTGTGCAGATCAGCAGGGCTCACTTAGCGCCACCTTAGGCTGGGAAAAAAAAAAAAAGAAAAAAGGCTGTGTCCGTACTACTCTGAAGTTCATTTATGAGAAAGGGGGGGGAAACAAAAGCTGAAAGCCGTGCTGTGGGTGCTTGAGTGTGACAGACACAGACAAGACCACATCACTGCAGCTTTGAAAAGAAGAAGAAGAAGAAGAAAGAAGAAGAACGAAGAAGAAAGAAGAAAGACGAAGAAGAAGAAGAAAAAGCTGTGCTGTGGTCATGTCTGTGTCTGTCACGACCCCTGAACGAGTCTGGTCATCATTGCTCCACATGACATCCCACAGTTCTTTTTTTTTTTTTTTTTTTTTTTTTTTTGGACAGTTCTATTTTCATTTCCCACTTCTCTGTCTGCTTTTGAAATCATGACCCTATCCAGTCTGAACAGGAGTGGCGTTGGGCCTCGCTGCAGTACTCTCCACATGCACAAAAGACAAAACATTTGAAAAAAATATGGCGACGTATCTTTCCATGTTCTAGAATAGGATTCATTGAATTTCATTCTCATTTTGCACATTTCGAGAGTAGTGCAGTGAGGCCCTTTATGTAGGGGTCAGTGTGCAAGAAATTAATTTGGGTCCAGCACAACAACCCGCTTTTCCGATCGTCAGGTATGTCTGAGATTCAGACGAAACAGGTTTTTTTTTTTTTTTCTTTCTTTGGACATGCTCCAATCTATTCGGACGATACAGTTAATAATCCAACAGGTGCGTTTGATCATTCGGAGTGACTATGGGCCTCGCTCCACTACAGTAACTCTCGACATGCACAGAAGACAAAAATCATGGCGGTGTATCTTTCCATGTTCTAGCAGAAGATTCACCCTCGTTTTGCACATTTCGAGAGTAGTGGAGCGAGACCCTATTTTAGGCATAAGGTTCCCCGTACTACTAAGTCTAGGAAGAGTGGGGAAGAGACCCTATCCTTGTTTAATTGGGCTCTGTTGGTAGGCTCAACTTTTGCCAGTGGTTGCTGTCCCCAATGGGGCATGGGGAGCAATCTTAGCTCCTCTCCATAGAGTTTGTTT
>BFEA01000532.1:816405-836899 GCA_003427395.1 Chara braunii | reverse complement strand
TTAAGGGAATCTTTGTCCATAGCCCAGATCCCTGACTTATGCCAAATAGATGCGAGGATTGCATTGTTACTTACCATCGATTGGCCAAAAATTGAGGTATGTTTGTTCTTCCACAACTCCAGTTTGGTCTGCGCAGGTTGAGAGATCCATTCATTATGAGTCTTTGATTTACCTTCAGCTGATAATGACATCCCTGGCACTCTGATGGGGGTGTCCAAAGATAGCCACTTTACCCTAGGTAGTTCTGGTCGTCTCCCTCCTTGGTGATGGATCCACCATCCAGTTGTCCCCCAGTTTACTTTCATGTCTGATAGACGACAGAGTCTCTTATGGGGGACACGCTATTTTCGGCGCACGTGCGCTAACTCATACGAGCGCCCGCATAGGTTATTCCGAGCGCGTGTGAATGCGTTGTGGGTGGATGCGCGCCGTACGCTGGATCATCCTAGTAGTACGAACAGTACAGGAGGACACGTGGCATTCGAGTAAGAAAGACACTCTCCTGTAATTGGTCTTCGTTCAAGGAAAATGAATCTCATCTGGTGGCGCCTTTTACCGTGATCAGCCTCGTCAGGCACGGGGTGTTCGAGGTACCTTCTCTATCCTTCATAGGAGAGAGAGGAGCTGGTGGAGAGGCGGGAGAGGGTGCAATGTGTACTCAAGCTTTGTCTACTCCAGGAGAGGCGTAGTTGGAAGGAGTATTAACAGGGTGAATAGCGTGGATAAGGTTCAATTTAATATTCAAACACATCAGAAGAGTACAACGGAGGGAAGGCTGGTTGGTACTTTGTTTGTTTGTTTGTTGGAAGCGCGCTATAACTCATACGAGTACCCGCGTTGTTTTTTTTTTCTCGAGGGCGGGTGAATGCGTTGTGGGTAGGTGTGCGCCGTACGCTGGATCATCTTAGTAGTACGAACAGTACAGGAGGACACGTGGCATTCGAGTAAGAAAGATACTCTCCTGTAATTGGTCTTCGTTCAAGGAAAAAGAATCTCATCTGGAGGCGCCTTTCACTGTGATCAGCCTTGTGAGGTACGGGGTGCTCGAGGTACCTTCTCTATCCTTCATTGGAGAGAGAGGAGCTGGTGGAGAGGCGGGAGAGAGTGCAGTGTGTACTCAAGCTTTGTCTACTCCAGGAGAGGCGTAACGGGAGGGAGAATTAACAGGGTGAATAGCGTGGATAAGGTCGATAGAAGAAGGGACGCATCTATGTCTACATTTTTGCGATAACTCACAACATTGGAACGAGAAATACGAATGCGCTAGTACACAGGAATTATTCGAAGATAATGGGTATGAGGGAGCTAACTTATATAAGCGTATGTGCGGATCTTCCCGAAAGAGTGTGAATGGGTTGTGTTTGGGGGTGCGCAGACCGCTCCTATTAAGATGGAACCTTGTTGCATTGTGATCATTGCCTGCTATATGTCTACTTGGGTTAATTCCGATCTCACAACTTCGATATGAGATGATGAGAACACTCAATCCGCAAAAATTTCTGCGGCATTTTCGGCGCTTGTTGTGACGCACGTACGCTACTTCACACGGAAGAGAATGAGGCATTCGATGTACGAATGTGAATGAGTGGGAGTGCGCAGACTTATCTGGGTTAATTCCTGATCTTGCAACTTGGATACGAGACTACGACAACATTCAATCTGCAATATTTTATGCGCCATCTTCGGCGCTTGTCGCGGCGCACGTACGCTACTTCACACGGAACAACATTCAATCTGTAATATTTTCTACGCCATCTTCGGCGTTTGTCGCAGTGCACGTACGCTACTTCACACAGAAGAGGATGACACATTGCGCTCTCTGTATCCTATGCTACATGGATAGCAGGGCTATTCGAAGATAAAGGAATGTGTGAAGTTGATATGACTGCCCGGGTGAATTTTTCTGAGCGAACTTTTGACGAGTTGTGATTGAGGTGTGCAGGCCGCTGAATCACCTCTACTGGAAGGTGACATTGCACCTTTTTGGATGAAATCTTGATGCATCGCAATCTATGCTTGATATATGACTATCTGGGCTATTTTGTGATCTTGCATCTTGCACCTTGCAACCTTGGATAATTGGGTTTTTTTGAAGAATAACGAGTACGACAGCTGGTGCAATACGCTCTCTGTCTGCTACATGATTATCGGGGGTGTTTTGTGATCTTGCATCTTGGATTTGAGACATTCAGAACAACACACCGCGCTATTTTCTGAGTGATTTTCAGAAATTTTTCGACGCGTTTCAACGTATGGGTTAGTAGGTGGAAAGGAGGTAGAGTGGTGAAGGGAGAAAGTGGAGTAGGTGAAAGGAAGGAGGGAGTAGTAAAGGGAGAAAGTGGAATAGGTGGAAGGGAGGCGGGAGTGGGGTAGGTGGAGAGGAAGGGGGAAGGATCTTAAGGAGGAGAATTTGGAGCATCATGCCGAAGAACTTCATGAAGATTTCATGAGGAAGGGAGAGAGAAGCATCATCAGTCACAACTCCAGCAAGGAGTAAGGCGAAGAGCAACGCGGGATTTGATTGTGGTGATAAGCATCATCAGTCACAACTTCAGCAAGGAGTAAGGCGAGGAGCAACACGGGATTTGATTATGGTGATGTTCCCTCTTCCCCCTATTCTCTCCACCTGACCAACTCTGATCCCAGATCCTCTGCTTATTGCATACACTGCCAGTCCTTTGTGAATTATTGATGGGAGGGATAATAATCTCATTTCATTAAAAGTAGGAAACAAAGAATTTAATATTAAAAATTTTATTCACTAAAAGCGAGGAAAAATATTAGCATTCACAATTCAGTAAGTTAGGCTGGACAAGTAAGTGCGATATACGGGGAAAATTAATTTGTAGTGTAGCTTTCTACTGATCACAATGCCGAAAGTCGTTCATCGTCAACGTAGCCACAGGTTGGTAGAGTCAGCGTTGATGATCATACGGGCAATGCGACAAGTTTTAACACGTCAGCTTCATACCCCTGTAAAAATGGTGTTGGTGGCTCATTTAGAACAAGAAAAATGTCATTCAAAAATAATTGAAATCTCGTCATCAATGGAGGGGGAAGTACTCACCTCAGAGGAAAGGACAGAATGGAAGGATAGTCTCAACGTGGGGAAGGAATCAAAACTGTTGGAGAACAAGATATCAGAGACCAGTAAAATGTCTTCCACTCAAACTCACAGCAATGCACAAGAAGAAATAATGATGATCAATCCCCTGTTTCAACAGAATAATCAGAAAAACCAGATGGATTTGGCATTGGGGGGAAAAATTTCAATAAAAAAGGAGAAGGTCTCAAGGAAGCAAGATTTGTTTATAGCAGCTGGTGATACTCTGACAAGGGGACACCAGCACACTTTCACGACAGGAGGACAGGGGCAGCTATTGAGACAAAATCAGACCGGTAAGGGAGGAATGATCATTAAAACGGGATCCATTCAGAGGATATCACAATGATTGTGGGAAAAAAGGGAGGAAGGGATAAAAAAGGAGAGGGAGGCGAGGCAGGAAGCTGTTAAAGGATGTGAGAAAGAAGGATGGAAGGATAGAGGGGAAGAAAGAGGGCCAGAAAAGGAAGGAACAGGAAGAGAGAAAAGGGGTTCGGGGGACGGAAGTGGCTGTATGGATGGAGGGAGAGACAGGCAGGGGGAGGCAGTGTCTGAGTGACCACTCTTACCAGGAATGAAACAGATCAACGAAGGTCAATCGTCGCAATCAGTCATGATTTCTCCCTCGTTGTTACAATGTGTCAAAGGGTCTTTCCAATCTAAAGAATTGGAAGTGCAAAGGCAGGGAGATCAATCTGCGGCGTTGAAGATACCGATGAGAAATTTGTCCTCGGCTAAGGCCTTCTTTTTATCTAAATTTATTATTCTTTCTGAAAACCGGGTGATAGAATTAGCCGAAAAAAAAACAATGATAAACACTTACCCATCTCAGAAATTGGCAGAAAGAGACGGTGTATACAACACATGCAAATAACTGGGTCTTTCATGACGACGCTGCATATAAATCCACTAATGATAAAATAAAGTGGATATGTAAAAGGTTAGCAGCATTTAAAGGAAGTTATGAGGCAGTTTGCGAAGACTTTCTTATCTTGCCAGTTTCAGCAACCATGTTCACAATCCTGTGTTTACACACGACTGATAAAAAGATGATCGAAGCCTGGAAGAAATTAAGGTGTGATCGTTCAAAGGTTAGAATTTATCCTTGGTCGCCGCCTAAACAAGGACCAGATGAAAAAAGAAATCAGATGATGGAAGATTTCTATTGGGTGGAATTTAGACACATCCCAATAGAAATACAAGCGGCATTCATCCATGACTTCGGGGTCAACCACGATATAATTGACTTCATTGACTCCCTCCCTACGTATGTAACCAGAAGGGATGACCATCTGATGTTAGCCCTCAATCATCCGGCTAATGTGCCCTTCAATTTGGACGATGTCATACCTTACAGGGTAGGGGGTAGAGAGTACAGAATTCACACAGCTCACAAACTCAGACCGTGGTGTTTCAAATGTAGAGCCTACGGTCACTTGAGCACAGATCCTAACTGTTCTCAGAATCCCGGAAGAAGAAACCGGGCAACAGGGAGACTCATTCGGAATCCTTTCAAAGTTAATTTATGGAGAACGGTGGATGCGGGACATGAAGGGTGGGTCTATGTGGAGAATGCCAAGAAGGGGGCATTATCAAAAGGATGGACATGGGAACGAGAGGGGGATCCAAATTGGGACACAAAACCCCCTGATTCCTGGGTACCCCCGGAGGTAAATGATAAAACTCCAACACTGGCAATTCAGTCAACAAAAACACCTCACCCAGCACAATCAGCAAAACATGACAGTACACAAGAATCTTCGTCCACAGGAAAGGAAGTCCCTAACAACTCTGCTAAACGCAAGGGGCAAATGAGTCATCAACAATGGATACCGGTCAGTCACAAGAAAGGGGGTGCTCTCCCAGGTTTACAACCGGTAGACTACTTGCAATTAGATGAAAAGGGGGGAAAAATAGCTCAGCCCACGGGGGAAGAATCAGACTTAGAGTCTGAGGAGGTGGAAGAAGTGATAGAGGAGGGTTCAGACGAGGGACTGGTGCAACAGAAAAAGAAGGAAAAAAAAAGAAAAATAAAACAGCTAACTAGTCCAAACAAAGAGGCGGCTCCCCCCGGTGATAAAGATTCTCTTATGATGGAGGTTCAATCTAATGCACCTCAGTCTAACCAAAAGACGACTGGGGGAAATGATAGTGCAGAAGATCTGACAGAGGAACTACAAGTAGTGGACGAAGGAAGTTCAGAGCTAATAGAGAAAGGTACGGAGGCAATGAATGCTGATCCACTTCAAAAGGCGTTCGGTCCTGAACCAATGGATGTAGACTCCTCTCAAGGTGATTTTGAAATGGAGGATGCTCCCTCTCAAACTGAGCCAGATATGGGCGAGGATCAAAGGATAAAACAGCTAGCTGAATGGGTGTTGAAGAATTTGAAAATAAGATTTGGGGAAGCCACTGTAAAATTCTGGGATAATTCATATGTTCAGTTGGTTAATTTGTTAGCCAGCAGTCAAAGTTTGAGATTAGTATTGCAGCAAGGACTTCATGAAGGGGAAATATGGTCTACGGTAAGTACACGTATTCTGAAAATTGTGATGGGGCTGTTTCACCCGCCCTCACCTCCACAAGACGATAATACCAGGGGACAGGAATGTACAACATTGGTAGAAACAGGGAAAGGGTTTGTGGGCGCTCCTTCAATACTACACAACAACGAAGCTAATAAAGGAGAAAAGGGCCCCAATCAGGTCACCGCTCATCAGTCTGGAAGAGCCTCTTTTGAAGAAGAAGGGGGGGTGAGGGTAGAGGAAATAGAAATGGTCTCTTCTCAGGAAAAGCAGAAAACGAAAGAAGAAACTTTATCAACAATTATTACTTTGGAAGAACAAATGAGTGGAAAAAAGACACAAGATCTGGGTAAAAGGCAAAAACTAAGGCATGTTCTGGAAAAAGGACAAACCATCAGGCCACAGTCTTCTAGAGGGAATTTGGTAATCCCGGTTCGAAAAAAAGGTGGGAAATGGGAAATTGGACTATCTCCTATAGGCCAGGATCAATATGGGAGGGTCACTTTGAGAGGATGGACCACATATGTGGATTAACAAAATTTTAATGACAGGACCTTCAAGAGGGATCTACACGATTTTCTGTCCAAACACTTTGACCCAGGCCCTCAGGCCACTCTCACAGAAATCAGGGACCAGGCTAAGATGGCAAAACGTGATACCTTTGTAAGATTTGATGATAACAAAGAAGCAGGTCTTAGATGGTTCTCGCATATAACATTGTTGGATCTAAAACACTTGAAAATCAAGGCAAATGCGGTATGGTCGATAGGAGAGGTCTCAACCTTTCTTTGTTCTATATTACGATGTGGGTTATTTACAGCTTCTTCTAATTTGGAGGGGGGTAACTGGGTAAGACTATAGGTGATTAGACAATAGAGACCTGAGGGACAATAGGGATGGAAGCACTACAGGCTCTTTATGGTAAAAATCCGGGATGGCTGCGTGCTACTCAAAATGCAGATCTGGACCTAAGATCCCTCAATGTTAATGGTTTGGCCACAACAGATGCTTTGAAACGTAAGGCCATCATGGAACAATTGAAAGGAGTGGGTGGGAGGTGTTGGCTTGACCTAATCTGTATCCAGGAAACACATCTCTTAAACTCCCCAAAACACAAGTCTTTTTAACCATTGGAGAGCAAGTGCTTGACATTGGATTGAAGAGTCCAAAATGCCCAATCCTCCTTTGGACTTTGGTTGGATAAGAACCTTCCATGCTACTCTAGGGATTACATGTGACGTTTCATGATCTTCTCGCCATAAGAAAGTCGTAAGTTGCGTCCTAAGTTCCTTGATTAATCTATTACTTATTGACCATAAAGCAGATTTGTACCAGATCGAGGCCAAGATTACGTTGTTGATAACCAGAGCCCTACCAAATAGTGAAGTGTGTTGATTTTTTCATTGCTTCATTTTTTGTAAAGCTGGGGAAGTGATCCATTCATCATTAGAATTAGGCTTTCCTCTAGTTGTGAGTATTACTCCGAAGACCCTGATTGGTGCCTCTAATGGTAACCATTTTACCCTAAGATTCTCAAGAGGTCTATCCCCTTGAGAATGAATCCACCATCCTTGTGTCTTACTCCCCCAATTGACTACCATATCTGAAAGAAGATAGAATTTATCCATTAGTGCTTTTATTTCTTCCATATTCTCCTTGGATGCTTCCATCATTATAGTTGGGTCATCAGCAAACATAGAGCAAATCGGTATGGCTTCTTCAGGTATTCCGGTAATCTGTAGTCTTTTAAGGTTCTGGTTAGTTCTTAGATTAGCTCCTAATGCTTCCATTATAATCAAAAAAAGAAATGGAGTTAATGGATCTCCTTGTCTAACTGATCTCTGTAAACTGATTTCTAGGGAAAGAAGACCATTGACCTGAACCCTAGTAGTAGCATTTGAATGAAGGATAGTAACCCATCTACGAATTGATGGACAAAAATTCAACTTAATTAAGCAGGCGTCCAAAAAGTTCCAGTCTACATGATCATAAGCTTTCTCAAAGTCTATAAGGACAATGCAGCTTTTTGGTGATTTTGTCGAGAAAGTTTAATCATTTCATTAATAAGCAAAATGTTATCCTGTATGTTCCTTCCATTAATGAACCCCGTTTGTGAGGGATGAATGATATCTGACATTATTGAAATGAAACGATTCGCGATAGCTTTGGCCAACATTTTGTACACTACCGTGAGTAGGGTGATGGGTCTATAATTCCTTATGTTTGTTTTATCTCCTTTTTTGTATAACAAGGTTAAAATCCCTTGCCCAACTATTTCCCCCATGCTTCCCATCTCCTGGACTTGGTTGTAGAATTTCATCAAATCGTCTGCAAAATATTGCCACATTGTCTCCCAGAACTCTTTAGGGAGACCGTCGAAACCCGGAGTTTTATCTTCTTCCATCTGCATTAATGCAGTCCAGATTTCTTCCTTAGTGATAGGTTCTTTCAATCTTTCCTTTTGTCTTTGTGTTAATTCCTGAGGCATAGGAGCCAAAAATTCTTGTAAATATGGATTTACAATCGTCGCTTCGACGCTTTAAATATAAAGATTTTTGAAGAAGTCATATGCCACCTTCAGACTACTGGCTGAAGTGGTAGTTTCTTGCTGTCATATCTGTTGTGGATCCTTTAAAGCTTCAATAGACGTTCTTCTAGTTCTGGTGCGAGCCAAAGAAAAGAAAGATGTTTTCATTTGACTTTCTGTCGAATGTTTGAGGAGTTTTCCTCTGATGAGTTGTGCTTGCCAACGTTGTTGCGCAAAGGTTAGTAGTTGATTTCTGAGTGTTAGAATATCAACTGGTTGAGATACTTGTTGTGGACAGTCTTCTTGCTCATATTTGAGAATTTGCTCATGAATTTTCATTTCCTGCTTATATCTTTCTTTGGCGATTAACTTAGAATATTCATTGCATTTTTTAGCTAAATAAACTAACCCCTTATTGAACCATGATATATATGATTCATATCTTTCTTTGGTAGAATGCCAGAAACTCCATACATCCTGAAGAAACGTTTTAAAATCCTTTTGTTTGAGAAGGGAGGTGTTGAGTTTGTAGAAACCTCTGCCTTGATCCGGTTTCTTACGAAAGGACAGTGAAACTGCACACATTTTATGATCTATTCCTTTCCATGGGCTTAAAGGAAAAATATTAACGCTCGTTAAAACACAGTTTAAATCTTCAGATATAAGAATAAGATTTATCCTTGATCTTGATTGATGAGTAGAGCCATCGTTTCTAATGCACGTATGTGTCCTCTCCTGTGGGCAAAACCACCTATATGTATCAAACAAATTTTCTGATTCGCAAAGATGTTGAATAATTTGCTCATCCTCCACTATATATACAGGACATGGAGAGGATTCTCCATCTGTCCAACCATCTGTCTGGTGCAACATTAAAGTCACCTGCTATGATGATTGGAACACCCTCTATTCCTCGATCACAATCACAATCTCAGAAGGAAGGGGATGGAGGGATAGTAAGAAGGGATCTGGTTTTGGACAGTTTTTGGGCTACCCTATTGAAAACTTGGCGAAATTTGCCTTTGCCAAACAAATGAATTCCTACTAGATATGAGGAAATCCTACGCCAACCAATTTGTGGTAATAGATGGATCACGGATGCACAAGGAAGAGTATTCATAAGTTTCACATCCCCATGGTCCATTTGGGTCAAACATGGTGTGGTAAGGATCAAGGATTTATGAGACCAGGAAAATAAAAACTGAAAATCAGCTAATCAACTGAGAAAGGTAATTAGATATGCACACAATCTAGCTGAAAATATGGATTTAGTGATTTCATCCATTCCTTTGGTTTGGTTAGCCGCCCTGAGAAAGGGTCCTATTTTTTTGGCTGCAGATTGGGTATGTGCTCAGCAAACGACGGGTACCAGGGTAGTGGGGCAAATTCTAGATATCCATAACGATGGCGCCCTAGTTAACATCGTTACACTCAATAAGGACTTCTCTCTATCACAAGAAAACAGGATAAGGTAGAATTTTTTCATCTTCACACTATTCACAGAGTAAGAGCTTTGTATTGTCCTGTATCTAAAGGATGGACTGTATATGCCCCGAATACTCCCCTACAAGAACTCTCCCTGGATCCAGCAGAATCGACCTGGCGCACTAACAGGAGATGCAAGGCGCAAAAATTACAATCATTATCAGTCAAAGCCTCGTATCGTATATTACGTCCAAAGCTTGATGTTATAAACATAATACGGGAACGATGGGCCCGACATCTAAATATATACACAAATTTGCTCAGGCCAATTAAGTGGTGTCAAGCTTTCAGAAACAAACCCACTAAATTTGAATCACTACAATGGCAAATTATCCATAGATGTTTACCAACAAATGACTGGTTGATAGACCATACCATGCTAGAGCAAAGGGGTGTAGCTCTACCGTGGTGTTGTACATGTATGGAAAACTTTCCTAATAGGAAGATTAGAGAGACAATTGACCACATCTTTTTGCAATGTCCGGGAGCAAAATTATTGTGGAGACGATGGGATTATGTATGAAACAAATTGACAGGATTAGATTGGCCCTGGGGCTGGAGGGCGATCCTCCTGGGACATTGGTGTCCTGTACTCATTTCCCTTTCAACCTTTCAACAAAATTTATTTAATATTGGTAGAAAGGTCATTTTATGGACATTATGGTATAAAAGATGTGTAATTACGATGGAAAAGGTAAGGATTGAAGGAAAAGAGATGTCTGAGCTTATTCAATAATACATTGAAACAAAAGTAAGATCTCAATGGGACAAGATTAAATCTGGACTTCACACACTACAACAAAAACAGGACATTAAGAAAAGAATTCAAACTTTCACAAAGGCCTGGCTGGGTGACTCCTCAAGACAAAAACTGGGAAAAATAGAGTGGTCAAGAGGGGAAGAAGATGGGACAAATTTCAAAAGAGATTATGAGATCATCTTCCAGGACTGGTTTGAGGTGCAGGCAGGAGCTACTTTGAGGTCCCTAGAAGCATTTCCAGATCTCTTTCCTCCTTCTGAGCTAGCTTTGGTGGATCTTCATTGGTTTGGAGGGGGGGAGGGATAACAAAAGACCTTTGTCCTCATTATGTCAACAAATATCTGAGTTCAGATTAGGCAGAACGGGAAGGTTTTTGGGATTGGGAGCTGCTAGCATTTAAATAAATATCTGGCGGCCAGTTTTTGGCCGAAGAGGCAGCTCTTTTTCTTTTTGCTACCTCCTTCCCTCATCAATGTTTTTCTATATTATATGTAAGGGACGCTGGACCCGGTTTCCAGCAGGTGCAGCTCCCCACCAATAGAATGGAGCCATTAAAAAAAAAAAAAAAAAAAAAAAAGTCTCTCCATCATCTTTTGAATTCTCAAAAAAAAAAAACAAAAAAAAAACGCAGAAATCATGGCGCTGCAGGACATCATTCTGTCAGAATGGTAACGGTAAAGTGAGGATTTTTTTTGGTTGAAAAGCTACCTTCTCCTCATCGCGGGACAACCATTTTTCTGAATAACTATTAAGAGGTCAAGAGTTCGACAAATGCAAAACTAAAAAACAACCACAGGGCAAGCCTGGCAGCTCAGTTGGTTAGAGCTCTGTTGTCGCCAGCAAGGGGTTGTGGGTTCAATTCCGCTGCGCCCACGCCTCTTGTGCGCACACTTAGTTGGTGTTACATGACACCAAACATACTTGCCTAGTGCACCAGATGGGACCTCGGGGAGACACGGCCTTATGGCCTAGTATCACCGAGGTGAGAACTACCGTCTTCACCCGAATAGAACGCCCGGTCATTATAGCTGTTTTTGGCACAACTTTCGGTCCAGAAGCAGCGATAATGACCGGGCGTTCTATTTGGGCTAAGATGTTAGACAGGGTTAGGGGGGCAGTAACAGATCAGGGGATGGATGGGAACTCTGTTGTAGGGCAGAAGTGGATTCGGTGGGGGGTAGTGTCCAACTCTGGGGTGAGCAGGGTAGTGGCAACGAGATAGTTGGGAGGCGTCGTCGCTTGGGTATCATTGCTTTGCAGGGCATCATCATGGAGGGAAGTGAATGTTTCCGGGAGGCAGTGGAAGACTGGGGTATGTCCTGCCCTAGGTCTCGGGTTGGCAGGGTAGTGACAAGGGGTTATTGAAGGCGTGATCCACCCTAGGGGGAGCACCACTCTGTAAAGGCAACCTCATGGAGGGCGGTGGGTATCCTTGTAGGGAGGAAGTGTGCAGATTAGGGTGTTATCCCCTGGGTCGTGGGTGGCAAACTATTGTCACTGGGGTTAGAACCGGTCCATCTCAGTAGGAGGGGAGGGATGGTTATCAAATTACGAATCACGAGTAGACCACCAGACAGAATAGAACGAGAGTTATACTGCCCTTAGTGCGCGGGGTTAGGATAGCATGCGTTCCCCCCCCCCGACTTCTATAACTGTATAACAAGAGGCATGACTAAGAAAAAGGACCTTAGAAACCAAGAGCTAAGGTCCCCTTCGGGACATCCGTTAAAATTTTGGAACGATACAGAGAAGATTAGCATGACCCTTGCACAAGGGTGACATACATAAATCGAGAAACGGTCCATTGTTTTAAGAAAAGAAGAAGAAAAAAGCAACCAAGAGCTAAGCATCAATAACAACAACAACAACAACAACAACAACAACAACAAGATCATGTGAACAACAGCTGTGCTAGGGCGGGGGACCCATGTCGCTCTGCTGTGGGGCTGTAATAGGTTAGACTTTGGCCTTGGCCATTAAACACGGGTTGGGGAGCTTTGGGGGCGAATGCTCAGATATAGACAGGGACCTGGGTACTGAGCTTTGGGGGCCATAGAAAACAGGGGACAGCAAAGAATGCAGACGAAATAACTGAGATAATATTATAATAACAAGAAGAACAAAAGTAGGAGGAAAAACGGAGATAACGGAAACGGCAAACAGCTTAGTACCCGATCAGTCAAAACCACTGACCGAATGCTTAGGCCCAAAATAGACCTGCAAAAAAGAATCCGACGACTCCACTCGTGGTTAATGGATGGTGTTATTTTCGGCAAATTTTTCACCAAAACTGCCATGTTTCCCTGATATTTTGCTTTTCTCTTGTTTTTTTTTTTGGTTGTTGTGTGATATGTATGTGTGTGGTTAATGGGTGGTGTTATTTTGAGCAAATTCTTCACCGAAACTGCCACATTTCCCTGATATTTTGCTTTTTCCGTGTTTTGTTGTTGTTTTGCGATATGTACGTGTTTGAGAATATATCTTTATACAGTTTCGACGTATGTGGACGAGTAATGAAAAAGTTGGCAAAAACACCGAATTCGGGAAAAAATTTGGCCACTCCTCTGGATGAAATATCTCAATATGGGGCCATATTAAAAAGATCAGATGATTTGTAGGATGGAGAAGTGAACCAGCAACGCAGGTGTCTTCCCACCAATGACTGGATAACTGACCGAACTGAGCCGCAACAGAAAGGATTGGCAGTCCCCTCGTGTAAGGCCTGCCAAGATGGCCTCCCGGAAGTACGTTTGGAATTACACCCGACGTTCAGAATAGGCAACTTTAGCAGTTCCCGAAATGGAGCAACAAAGGCGACCCCCCTAAATCTGCCAAGTGCCACTGCGGGTAATGACTGGCGAAGTCTTAGAACCCCCCCCATGCAAAAAACTTGCACATTTTGAAACTCACACCATGAGACCAGCGCTACTTTGTCTTTTCTTGCCACAGTTTTCCCTTTTTTTTTTTTTTTTTTTTTTTTTTTTGGGTTTTTTGGACAAGGCTTCAATCTATTCGTGGTGAGCAGCACGTGCTGGGAACCAGGGCCAGTGTCCCATATTGAAATTTACAGAGAATTTTAAAGTTTGAGACACCGGGGCCATTACCTGGGGCGAGGTCCCGCTAGCAACGGGATAGGATAAAAACGAGCTTGTGGGGCAGTTGAGTGACCCAAATCCTGCCTTGCAGTACTCGTGATCCCACGGTCAGTATTTTACTTGTATTACCCGAAAAAGTAAGGAGATCTTCGTTTCCCTCCTCCTCTCCTTAACACTGGGCATGACCGTGCAAAGAAAGCTTCCTGCCAGAATCTTTTCAATCGGTTGGGGGTGTGGCCAACCCCAAAGGAGAGGTGCTGAACAAATTCTGCCACCTGTCAGATATGGGGGTGTGGCCAACCCCAAAGGAAGATGACTGGGTAGGGCTGCCTGACCACGAGCAGGAGGTGGGGCACGTGCATCTCGCAGACCAGACACATGTGCTGGTTGAAGTTTTCTCCATTCTAAAGGACGATAGACGGCAGTATAACCATCAACCTTTCATATGGAAGGAGCAGTGGGGCCTTTTCTAAGAGTGGCGTACCAGTGGAGGGGGAAGCTGTCGATCAACTCAACCAATGCTCTTTCGGTGAGGTGACAATAACGTAGTGTTGTTCGTAGCCTCTCCTTGCTCTTCCAATTCCTTGCCTCTGCGTCCCAAAGGTCCCCAACCCTTCGTACACCGTGCTTTACCCAACCCTTCCATGGTGAGTCCGACGCGCACCGCACACACCCTTCGGAGTCCGTTATTAGGCGGTTGCGGAATAGGGGCTGCTTGAATATTTCTTCCCACCGCTCTGGAACCGGCCGGTTGGGGGGGGGGAGCCTCCTCCATGTCTGTATGAGACGCACCCAGTATCTATCGGTAGGATCCCCATTTCTGTGCTTCCTAGGTAGCCTCCAGTATCTGACCTCCAGCCATACTCGGGGGTCAATCTCAGGTGGAGATTCTGGGGCGAGGTCAGAGATTTGTGCCAGGGCTAGGGGAACCCGTGAGGAGGACGGTGAGAAGATGATAAGTTGGAGCCAGCGAATCGAGAGAGCCTGGAATTGTGTGGCCGGATCCACAATTCCTAGGCCGCCTTTATTCTTGGGTTGGATCACCGAGTCCCACGCAACGCTGTTTATGGCGTGGGATATGTTACTATCGCCTCTCCACAGGAAGGCCGCCAGTTGTTTCAGTACTTTGAGCCTCCCGTTGCTCATAGGCCATAGAATGGCCTTATACCAGAGTGTGGCCAGGATCACATTGTTAATGACAAGTGCCTGTCCAAAGATGGATGTGCGTTTATTGCTCAATTTTTCCAATTTGATCTGTGCTGGTCCGGTCAGCCACTCGTCATTCGATGCTGACCTTCCTTTGGCAGTGATCAGTGCCCCCAGAACTCTTAGGGGGTCGTCAAGGGGGAGCCATGTAATTCCCGGGTTCTCTGGAGGTCTGCCCCCTTGGTGATGCATCCAACATCCTGTAGTCGTCTGTCCCCAATTCACCATCATATCTGACAGGCGACAGAATTTGTTCATGAGGTGTTGAATTTCTTCCATGTTGTCCTCAGTCGCCTCTACCAATATGGTAAGGTCGTCAGCAAACAGGGAGCAGATGGGTATTGCCTCTTTCGGGATATTTGATATCTTGATACGTGTGAGGTCTTTGTTCTGTCGCAGATTGGCTGACAATGCTTCCATAATTACCAAGAAGAGATAGGGGGCAATAGGGTCCCCTTGTCTCACTGACCATTGGAGTTCAAATGGAGGCGCCACTGACCCATTGACCTGAACACAGGTTGTGGTATTATTATGGAGGATCTTGACGCAGCGCCGGAAGGTGGGTCCGAAGTTCATTCTTTCCAAACACATGTCTAGAAATTCTCAGTCCACGTGGTCGTAGGCTTTTTCGAAATCTATGAAGATAATGGTCGCGTTTGCCTGTTGTCGGCGCGCCAGTTCGACCACGTCGTTAACCAGCAGGATGTTTTCTTGAATATTCCTGCCGGACATGAACCCTGTTTGGGCTGGGTGAATGACCTCCTCCAATATAGTCGTCATGCGGTTGGCCAATGCTTTGGAAAACATTTTATACACCACAGTGAGCAGTGTAATACGTTTGTGGTTTCTAATGTTCATTTTGTCGCCGTTTTTGTATATGAGGGATAGCAATACGCTCAACATAGATGGCAAGGAATTAGGATCACAGGGAAGATGGCTAAACTCACTCAAGAGTCCTCCATGTACACTCGTTTTTTCTCCATGGTCATTGCACGAGCACGACGGACGGTCATCGATGTTTTTTTTGACCCAACCGATAACAACATCATTGCCACTGACGTATTGTAAAAGTCGGTCTTTAGTGTTTTGGATAGAGTCTATGAGATCCAGTGATTCCTGCGTGGAGGTAAGATGTTGTGACTCTGTCTGCCTTTCCAGGGCTATTAGTTCGTTGTGTGTGGTCATTTCAAGTTGTTGTCACAGGACTGTTTTAACTTTAAAGAATTCTTTGCATTTTCTGGCCAGAAACACAAGACCGTTGTTGAACCATACGAGGTAGGAATTGAAAAGGTTCTTTTGCTGACGCCAAAATTTTCATTCGTGCCGTATCATTTGTGAGGATGATAGATCTTTAAGTAGGGAGGTGTCTAGTTTGAAGAAGTCTGGGTCTTAGTCTGACCGTTTTCTCATTGTCAGTACTATCCCACAAGTTTTGTGATCTAGACCTGGGTGCGGGCTGCGTGGGAGGATCATTGCCCATCGCAGGGCTCCTTCCAGGTCATTGGACAGTAAGATGAGGTCGACTTGAAATTTGGATAGGCGGGCCGGATTGCTGTCCCTAACGCACGTGAATGCCCGTGCTTGGGGGTGCAGGCGCCGGAATGTATCGAAGACTGCAAGAGACTCACAGAGGTCAGCTAACATTTGCTTGTCCTCTAGTGCCGCAAAGGAGGGCGATTCCTGGGGGTTCCATCTGTCCAGGCCTTTATCTGGGGTTGCATTGAAGTCCTTTGCTATAATTAGAGGGATACCTTCCGGGACTTGTGCCCCAATTTTCCCCAGGAACTCCTTCCTATCCCCTACTGAGTTTGGAGAGTAGATACAAAGAATACAAAGCATTTATAACTCTAACATTCCCAAGACCGAGGCCCATCGCCCTTCCACTTCGTCCACCACCAAGTGAACCGGTTAGAACCTTGAGTCAGGGGGGATCCAAATTGCCACCCCTGCTGATCCCTGTCTCGGCGCATTCGCTTTTATGGTCGTATGAGGCCATACTAGCTTGTGTGCTCTGTTATGATCTGGATTGTTTTGCAGATGAGTTTCTTGTATGCAGATCACGTCCGGCCAATGCCTGCCCCCTATTCCTTTTAGTTGGTCTCAAATGGCCTGGCGTTTTTCTGGTCTACTCGATGCCAAGCCATTAACATTGAGAGAACGCAGGTCCAGGTCGGCTGAGTCGGCGCATTTTTTCCATGCCACGTTCCTACAGTATAATGTCTCAAGGTCGTCCATTGCTTAATGTCTGCTTAGTATCTTCTCCCCTTGTCTCATAGTGGATGCCATTGCCTGTTATCCCATCTGTCCAGATGCAAAATTCTTTTCCGCACTATCAGGCATAGGCATTTACATAGTACATCATCTTCAAACCAGTATTCGCTAGCTTTTATTTTTGCGCATTGCAGGTCCAGGAGGACATTGTGGCTGTACCAACCCAGATCAGATGATTTGTTGGGTTCAAAGAGCAGATACAGGTCGTTCCTTGCCATCTGCTCCTCCCTGCCCCCCTATCTCATGCCAAATCTCATGCCTGCTCTGGCCTCCGGGGCAAAATGCTTGGGGATGAAGGCAAACATTTGGTTGGTGAAGACCCTATCACTCTCCTTGCTGTTTCCTTCCCGGGGCGAGAACTCCCATCCTTGCAGTGTTACCCCCCCGTATTCCCCTATCAGGGAAAGGCCCATCTCCCATTTCCCGTCTGCCTTTCTAAGGGCGATTACAAGAGCTCCGTTCAACTTGGAGAGTGGCAACTCGAAAACGCCCCTTTCAATGAGTTGCCTTAGCTTGAGTCTTCGTGAGGTCAGTCCCTCCTCGGTTGTTTCTACCTTTTTCGTCCTTGGCTGGTCTTGCTCTTCCTGCGTGGGTGGGCGGAACCGGCTCCAGGCAACGGCCAGAATCCGTTGGAAGGCTTCAACCGATGTTAGGTGGGCAGGGGGGCCAGATGTTAGTGCGGTTCTTAAGGAGGGGTTGTTGTTTAGGAGCCCTACCAATTCCATGTAAGACTTGTCCCAATACTCCTCCCCCCCGTGCGGGCAGTCCGATTGTAGGTGCTTGAGTATCCAATCCGCCACAATCTGGATTTTCTGGTCCAGACTCATTTCATGCGGGGGGGCGTCAGGGTCCGCTGGGTTTTGGGCGGGTTCCTCCATCTCGACGTTCGGGGGGGGGGGTTGCATCTACCTCCATCTGCTTTGCCGCGAAAGCATCTGAGCAGAAATAGGGGGCCAGCGGTTGGACCTCCTCCTGCCCGGGTTGTTGTGGCTGATGTGGTGTTGGGGACTGGTGCTGTTCTGGTTCAGGTTTGTCGGGCAGCACCTCCTGCCCGGGTTGTTGTGGTTGGTGTGGTGTTGGGGACTGGTTCTGTTCCAGTTCAGGTCTGTCGGGCAGCGAGTTATGCGGTTGTTGTGTTTGCTGTGGCCGCGGTGTGTGTGATTGCTGTGTTTGTTGTGCCTGTTGTGTTTGCTGCAACTGCTGCTTCTCCCTCGCCTGCTGCTTCAGGCGTGACCCCTGATGGCTTTGCAGAGGTCACGTCTTTTGCCCCCCGTCACCTTGTATCGCATTTGTGCCTTCTTCCCTGGGTACCATTGTCGTGTCTCTGTCTGTGTCCTCCAGCATTGGTGTCCTGTGGATGCTGCCCAGGGTCGAGTGCCTGGTCTTGGTTCTGGGCTGAGTTTTCCTGGGGGACCATCTCCCTTCCCTTAGAGTAGTCGGGTGATTCCGTGTCCTTGCTTACTTGTTCAGGGACCCCCCTCTGCCCACCCTGACGTTCCTGTCCTAGCTCCTTCTCCCCCTTCTCTAGTCCTGCAAAGCGGTTGCCTTGGATGCCTGTCCTTTTCTCCACTTCCACAGATTTCTTCTGCGGACCCGCTTTTTCTTTCCTACCCACAACTACCCAGGCTTCCTGCTTTTTGGTCACTGTGGGGGGTTCTTTAGATGAGTTTCCAAGGACTTGGGGGGGCCCATGTCGCTGGTGGTTGTGATCTTGGTTTCGGGTCTCCTTGTCCCTCCCAAGCCCAACCAATGATTTTCCCCTCGTTCCCTTCTGGTGCATCGATGTAGACCCACCCCTCATAGTCCGGGTCAACTGTCCGCCACCTGGATTCTTCGAAAGGATCCTTTCTAAGACGGCCTGTGGGCTTGGCCGTACGTGAGGGGTGACGGGGGCATGTCATGTCAGTGTACAAGTGGCCATAGGCCTGACATTTGACACACCACGGTCTGAGTTTGTGAGCAGTGTGGATCCTATACACTTTTTCTCCCACCGGTGGGAGGTCTCTGTTTCTTTTTTTTTTTTGCCTTTCTCTTGTTTTCTCAGCCCATAATTTCGTCATGAACCTGTCAAGCCGCCGCCACTCAGTGTCACACTGGATCGGCCACACTCCTATCCGACTGCTAATGGGACCTCGCCCCTGGCTTTGGCTAAGAAAAGTTTGAGATATCCGAAAATTACGAAGACAAAGCTTCAGAAAATAGGGCTACCCACAACAAAACCCTGGAGTCAAGCTAAAGCACAAATGATACACAACCGTCAGAAAAAAATCACTGAAGCTAGTCAAAACCCAAGACCAAGCTATACTAGCACTGTTCAACAAGCCAACTGAGACTCCCCGCACCCCCATCTCCTCATGCCAGGACTCTCCTGTCTCACCCCGGCTCTGACTTCATCGTCCTAATGGTAGCTCACAGTGGCCACTGGAATGCCTTCCACCCTCGACAACCCCTCACATCTCTCGACCAGGCCTCATTCTCCCATCTAACTGGAGTTACAGGGCAGCATAACCAAACCCCAGCACCGTCCAGCGTCATTCTGGCATCGACCATCTATAGTGCTGCTCCCCACCAATAGACGGAGCCTCCCTGACAGTGTTAGCGGTGTCTGCTCTTATCAGAACCCCTAGCACTACCTCGGGTTATTCAAGAACAAGAAAAAAAAAGACACATGTCTGCTCTTATCAGCAACCCCTCTATGCGCCATTGTCGATGTTTGCCAAAAAAAAAAAAAAGAGACACATGCAACGTGGGCACGTCATCAGATGAGCTTCTAACACCCCCCAGGATCACTCAAGCTCAGTTCTAAATCAGCCCCCCTCTCCCCTTCCAACAATAACTTTTTTTTTTTTTTTTTTCAAACACAGGCTCCAGTCGATTTGGCAAGACTTGTTACAGCTAAGCCACCATCTCTACTGCTGCTATGCCCCATTCCATCCTCTCAGTTAGCTCTCCTCACCAGCAGGACTCGTGATTACCATCCATCTACTTCCCCTTTTAAACCACCAGTACTTGGCCCAACTATTTGGCGGCGGAAAGAAATAGAGTAGAAACGTTTCTAGTCAGATGAATTTGGGCGCTCCTGTAGTGGCCCCTACGTTACCTAAAATTGTGTCTTGTCAACGGACACGACTTCAGGAAGTACCTAAAAAGGCTAAAATTGTGGCTTGTCAACGGGCCCAGCCAACCCTCTCTCTAACTGTGCAACCCTAACACCGGGAAGTGGGCCGGAAAAGAACTCCAAGAATCCTACAGAAGGGGACCGAATGATTGGCAAAACAGTTCAAGTTACCCCGCCACGCTCATCCGGGATCTACAAACCACCAGTACCTCGCCCAGCTTGAAAAAGAGGACGCGGCCGTGAACGTGCCGTGTCGGGTGGGGTACCCACCCACGGACGACCGGTATTCCCCAAAATACGGGCAACCAACCAACCACAGAAAAAAAAAAACAAAAAAGAGAAGTAATAAACGAAAAAAAACGGGGGCAAAGGCTGTCTCTTATACACATCTAGATGTGTATAAG
>BFEA01000532.1:804775-816126 GCA_003427395.1 Chara braunii | reverse complement strand
TCTCTCTCTCTCTCTCTCTCTCTCTCAGATACTCTCTGACGCCCTCTCTCTCTCTCTCTCTCTCTCTCTCTCTCTCTCTCTGGACGTTCAAATGTGAATGAATCTTCCGCGAAACGCGGAAGATTCATTCACATTTGAACGTCCAGAGAGAGAGAGAGAGAGAGAGAGAGAGAGAGAGAGAGAGAGAGAGAGAGAGAGAGATTCAAAACAAAAGGAAGCGCGGGCGCATCTGCCCATGTTCTGGCGCCAAGTTCATTCTCATTTTGCACATTTCTTCTCTTTGGGCTTAACCGTAGTTCCGTTTTTTTTTTCTTTTTTTTTTTTTGCTGAATGTTGTATATATTTTTGTGTTTTTTTACTTTTTTTTATTTTCCCGTGATGTACTACCGGTTGTCCGAGGCTCGACAAAAAAGTCCGAGGCTCGGGAAAGATCAGCCTACCGGTAGTCCGAGCCTCGGACTTTGTAGCGGAGCAAGGTACTGCTGGTTTAAAGATGCATCTCCCTGTCTCCCAAGCATAAGCGCAACAAAAATCTTCAACTCACTCTGCCTCCGCCCCCGTTCATCCACCCCACGAGGCACTTATCCTGGATCTTTAAAGGCGCATCTCATCCACCCCACGCCGCACTTATCCTGGATCTTTAAAGGCTCATCTCCCAGTCACGCCACATACCGCATGAAGCTTTGACACGATCCTCGCCTACCCACACATGTGGCTAACCAGGGTTGTTATTTTTGGCGAATTTTGCACCGCAATTGTCACATTGTGCTGATTTTTCGTTTGTTTTTTTTTTACTTGTTTTTCTTTTTGTGTGACATATATGTATTTTAGGGTATGTCACAACCGGCATGGATCCACTTTTGTACACCGTGTCATGCACTCGCGGTTAATGGAAGGTCAAAAATTCAGGGTTTTTCGCCGCGTCACTACAAACAATGTTGTCGAAACTTTTGTGAACGGAGTTCACCGAAGTTTTTTTCGAGTCTGCTGTTTTTTCTAAGTTTTTTGTTACTGCTTCAAATACGGTGAAACTGAATAAAAATATACCCTAAAGCACATATATAACAGGCAAAATTTTCGCAATTTTTTTTTTGGAGAAAATAGTAAAATTTCAGGGAAATATGATAGTTTCGGTGGAAAATTCGCCATTGGGCCTTCCATTAACCACCTCTCTTTTTTTTTTTGCAGAAATTTTGCCTGTTATATATGTGCTTTATGGTACATTTATATTCAGTTTGGCCGTATTTGAAGCAGTACCAGAAAACTTAGCAAAAACAGCAGACTCGAAAAAAACTTCGGGAAATTCCGAAAGCTACTCCGAATAGGGATTTATAGTGCTCTTGAGTTTGATTTTTTCAAAAAAAAATTTGCCTTATTGGTTTTTTTATGTTTGTAATATGACCCTGCATAGTTCGTTCGCAAAAGTTTTGACAACATTGTTTGTAGTGACGCGGCGAAAAACCACGAATTTTTGGCCTTCCATTAACCGCAAGTGGGTATTTGTATTCAGTTTCGCCGTATTTGAAGCAGTAACAAAAAACTTAGCAAAAACAGCAGACTCGAAAAAAACTTCGGCGAACTGCGAAAGCTACTCCGAATAGGGATTTAAAGTGCTCTTGAGTTTGATTTTTTCAATTTTTTTTTGCCTTATTGATTTTTTTATGTTTGTATTATGACCCTGCATAGTTCGTTCGCAAAAGTTTCGACAACATTGCTTGTAGTGACGCGGCGAAAAACCCCGAATTTTTGGTCTTCCATTAACCGCGAGTGGAATTTTTGGCCTTCCATTAACCGTCTCTCGGCTGTAGTGGTTAAGAGACTCGGCTCTTGAGGCTGAGGGCGCCGGTTCGAATCCGTGCTTGCACGGACGAGGTCATGTGGCTGATAATGTGCAGACTGTACTTCAACCGGGTAACCAGCCCGGAAATTATACCTGGATGTGGTGGCCCGTGGATAAAACCGTTGGATAGCAGTTGTGCTGGATGAGAGCGGAGTGTGCGACTACTGCCTGTGTGGCGGATGCTTAGTGTGGTATTGTGTGTGGTGTGTGTGAGTTGAAGGACACTACAGCCATGCAGGGGTGGGGTGGATATCACGATCGGCATGGATCCACTTTTGTACACCGTGTCATGATTGTAGTGGTTAAGAGACTTGACTTTTGAGGCTGAGGGCGCCGGTTCGAATCCGTGCTTGCACGGAGGAGGTCTTATGGCTGATAATGTGCAGACTATGTCATGTGTCCAGTTTTTACATGTTTGGATCAATAATGAAAAAGTTGGCACTGAAAAGGAGTGTGCGAGCAGGAAGACCATCAGGGAGATATTTGTCTGCATCATCACGTTGCTATCCATCTTCATCATCAGGTCGTATTCATCAGAGAGGCATCATCAAGGGCGCTGCTTTCATCGAGGCGCTCATTCTTCTTCTTGTTTTCACTACTGTGTTGAGTGTTTCTTGCAGGTCTTAATTATCACCATCAGTAGTGGATATCATCCGCTCCCCCCAGGTGCTAGCGGTGTCTGCTCTTATCAACACCACTAGCACTAACGGAGGTATTTTCTATTAAAAAAAAAAAAAAAAAATCTTCAGCAGCATTGAAACGCTAGTGCGCCTACTGCTATTTTTCTCCTCTTTCCTCCTGACTTTCCTCCTTTCCTTATGCTTCCGCCTCTTTTTTTTTTTTTTTTTTTTTTCAAAATACTCCAATCTATTCGCGGGGCGCAGCATGTGCTAGGAACCGGCCCAGCGTCCCTTGTAATTGGAATACATTGATGATTGATGAGAACTTGGGATAATAATGAAATATTCTCTAAAAATACAGTGAATAGGCAAAATCTATCAGATGATAATCTACTCAGAACAGTCGGAACTCAACTTCGAACCTATCCCTAATTCCAGGAATAGGGATAGGTTCGAAGTTGAGTTCTGAGTAGATGATCATTTATCTAAGTAACTCAAGGCACTCTTCAAACTATGTTGTGTTGTGTTCCAATCAAGCCTTTTCTCGGTCTCACACCCCAAATCTAGCTCCGACCATTGTCCGCCAGATTATTGGCTTCGGTCAAGTTTCAGGATTGCCTTTCTCCCTCAGCAATCCCCAGATCTCTCTACCAAGCCTCGAGCTCCTACGTGTGCAGGTTACAGGGCGATGCTGCTTCTTTTTCATTTTTCGTTCTTTTATAAAAGAAGTCCAGCTTGTTGTAGAGGCTGGCTACTAGGCATATGACAGGCGCGTCCCACCAATTTCTGCTTGTTTCATCTCGCACTCTTTGTCTCCATTATGTTCGTTGTTGCTCTGCTTTCTTCAACTTTTCGAACATGGGGGGAAGACGAAGGAATGAGTGGGAAAGGTAATATTGTGGGAGAGGGTGGGGTATGGAGAAGGAGGGGTTGCAGGAGGAGTAGTGGGGGAGGGGATTGACGGTGAAAGCGTCTAGGAGGAAGAAGGAATGGGGGGTGGTGGTTTGCTCATTCTTCTTTAGGTGCGCTGGATTGTGATTTGTCATTATCAGCAGGGAGCGGGTCGTTCTCACCATCGTGGCATCGTCTCATCGTCAACATAAGGTTGCTTCAACAATAGGTTTAGTTAAGCTGGTACTGATCATCCAGAGCGTTGTCTGCCCCTCGTCATCACCATTTTCTTCACCAGGCTGCTTCGCACGACATTCTGCCGGCATTATCATTAGCGCATTGTGCGCCATCATCATCAGAGCACTCGCCATCATCATCCGAGCACCCGATCATCAGGGTGTTGTTTTATAAAGTTATCATCAGGGAGTGTTTCACCATATCATCATTAGGTTGCTGATGTCATTATTCTCATCTTCATCACGTGGCTACGTGCCATCATCACCACCATCAACATCTCCAAGACCATTTTCATCATTAACATCTTAAGCAGCACGGTGCTGACTCTGCTGAGGTCTTCTGGTAATAATTCCTTAATTTAAAACTTATTGTCTGCCTTTGTTCGCATTCCTCGTTCTCAGTTCTCCTAATTTATCACCGTCATCATTAGGGTGTATTTCCCGAATTTTCTAGTCAGCTGTTTCCTTGATAACTTTTTCTCCTTCTCTTATTCCTATTGTTAACTTTTGTCTCTCCTCTTAGCGTGACAATATTTTTCCTCATGGATATTGTGGATAAGACTTCGTTGGAGAGCTCTACTTTACAGAGGCTTTAACAAGGAGGGACGTGAAAGCCCCATCAGGAATGGGAGCTGATTTTGAGGAACGCTCGAGTCTGGGGCCGGGAGACATGTACGGTCCAACATCACATCCTGGCGGTGGCAGATGAGGACAACGGGTTGGCTGAGGCATACCTAGGTGGGAACTGATGCTTTGGCGGGAGGAGGGTGAGAAAGTAGGTCTGTATGGGCTGATAAGGAGAGTTGGTGATCAGAATTGTCCTTGTCAACGGAGGCAGCGAAGGGACAGGGGGAGAGGGGGGCGGGGGGACGGGAGAACAAAATATTTCATTTTCTTATTATTCTCTCTTAAACCACTACCGTCTTAACCTGAAAACAAGGTACGTACCTTGTACACGAATACAAGGTGCGGGGTACCTTGTATTCGAATACAAGGTACGTACCTTGTAGAATGAATTCTAGGATGCAACTTTCCTAGGCAAGGGGAAAAGAAAAAGAAAAAGTAACGGACTTCTCGCACACAAGAGGCCGATGTAGTAACAGACTTATATGAAGGGAGCACACATTGGGCCAACATGACTGTCAAACTGTCTCCACAGGGTAGACTGGACTTGGACCGACCAGTGAAGGTAGAAGAGGCACACTAAGCACTTCAGACAAAAGGAAAAGCGTCTGGTAATGATGGGCTACCGATGGAGCTGTATGCAGAACTTTAGGATGCCATAGGTGGAATTCTGACTGGAGGACGATTGTCTGTAAGTATGTGCAGCGGGGTCATATCAGTGTTGTTTAAGAACGGAGACCGCTCGGAAATAAGAAACTGGAGACCAGTTTCTCTTCTGAACGTGTCTTATAAGATATTGGCGAAAATCCTGGCTCAGAGATTGGGCAAATATTTACCAGACTTGGTCAATGCGGATCAGGCAGCTTTCGTACAAGGTAGATCAATTTTCGACAATATCATTACAGCAATAGAGACCCTAGAGATGATCAGGATAAAGAGTTGAGTATGATTGCGCTACTCCTAGATCTGGAAAATGCATACGACCGGGTGAACTGGTCGTATGTCTTGTCAACGCTAACATGAATGAAATTTAGAGTCAATTTTATTTCATGGGTCAAAGCACTGTATACTTTCTCATCTGCAGCTGTGATCATAAATGGCCAAGTTTCGAAGGAGTTTCATCTGACCAGGTCCTTGCGACAAGGATGCCCATTGGCATGTCTCGTGTTTGCAGTTTAGTTCGAAATAGTTCTCAACAACATCCGTATGCATCCGCAGATAAGAGGAATGTCTGCAGGGTCGGGATCTTACAAGGTGAAGGTCTTGGCTGATGATCTATGCGCAATCTCAGAAAACTCTTTTGAGTCTCTGAGCGCCCTCAAAGTATGCCTAGATGAATATTCAGATTTGTCTGAAGCCGCCATAAACTGACACAAGTCGGTTTTTTTTCTCCCTGAAATTTTCGAACTACGGGTGCAGTGGGGGATGAAAAGGATTGAGGAAGATAAAGCAGAACGGTTATTAGGAGTACAAATCTCATTGATGGAGTTCTCAACCACACAAGATGATCTCATGCTCCAAAGGTCACTCCACCGTCTAGTTACATGGGGAAAAGCACCACACTTATCTATCTTTGGGTGATCGCTGGTCCTAAATGGAGCATTGTTTACTCTTTTCTGGTTTGTGAGAATCATTAAGAAGGTAGGAGATGCCACATATAAATTGATCAAAAAGGTAGGTTTGTGGGCAAGACGGTTTATTTGGAAACCGTTTGCAAAGGATCAAGACGGTTTCATATCTAAGGTGGCGTGAGAGTTGCTCTGCCTACCGCGATCAGAAGGGGGGCTAGGCATTACAGACCCAAAGAAACAGAACGAGGCACTACTGATCAAATGGGTGGTGAAAGCATGCCTGGCAGAGTCCATCCTAGCGAAAGAATGAAATCTCACAAGAACAGAAGATGTATGGACGTGTAACTTCCTGTTGTCACACCAAAGGAGAAAAGTCAAATCGATATTATGGGTAGCTATCATTCTGGCATGGAGAAAGCTAAGGCCAAACATCTGGGTTCCCTCGAAGACGAAGGTGGAAATCCTCGCACAACCGATATTCGAGAACCCAAGTATTCAGACCGAGGATGGTCAATGGTTCCACGCGGACACTCAACAATCAAGCTTCGGGAGGACATGAATCGAGAGGGGAGTAGTAAGGATTCAGGACATCTGGAATGGGTTCGTAGAAGTTTGGAAGACGGCGGAGGAACTGACATAAATGTTGGGTCAATTAAGATAGGTGGAGAAACGTTTGAATGCAGTGATAAATGTTATACCAAGGGAGTGGAAAGAGAAGATGTCACCCGAGTCAACCGATCCATCAGGGACATGGTACATCCAGGAGACAGAGGAGGAAGCAGAAACGAAATTGTGGGAACTGATAGAGTACCAACCGAATGGTAAGAGAGTATTCCAAGGATGGAAGAAGCCAGAAACTGGTAGACAGCTAACAAATAAGACAAAAGATGCACCGCGACTGGGATCAGCTTTGTCGCAAATCCGAATGATCTCTGAAACAGAGGGATAGAAGGTGTTGTTTGCAAAAGGAAAACGATGTTGCTATATAGAGGAGACCCGACGATGTGGGAGTGGAGAGCCCAAGGGAGAGGAGGAGAGAATGTATGTGTACTGAACTACACACAAAAGATTGGATACAAAATGGTGTTCCCCTTGAAACACCAGAGTTAGTGGCGAAAATAAGATGGATGCAGTTGCTAGAGATGAAACCACCACAGATAGACAGAGCCCTCAAGAGTTGCTGGAGTGAAAGACGAACTAAAGTGTGTAAGATGTGAATGGGCATTCGGATCCACAATTCATCTGTGGTGGGATTGCCCAGCCTCCGCAAGACTTTGGAAATGGTGAACAAAGTTCTGGGAAAAGTGTACAACGGGGTTCTTCCCATGGACAAAAGAATGGGTCTTACTGGGCGGAGTCCACGAAGGCCACAATTTATCTAAAGGGTGGGGGTATGTGGCCCAGACTGCCACGACAGTGGCTATTTCGGTTATTTGGCAGAAAAGAAATGATAGAGTCTTCAAAAGCAAGGAATGGATGAACAAACCGTTGAGAACGACTTTCGCGAAGCTACTCCGGAGATCAATTTTGACGGAATGGAAAAGGAAGGTGAACAAGGAAAGGAACAGAGAGACAGGTATCAGATGATTTCAGGAAACCTGGTGCAAACAAGAAAAGTTGGTCAAGGTGGAAGCAGGAAAATTAGTGTTAGATGAGTGGTTCATGAAAGGATAGTACGAAGGATCAAAAACTGGACTACTCGGTTTTGGGGTGATTGGAAGGGTCACAGGTGACAGGCGGGGGGTGAATGTAAGGTGGAGGGAGCGTTAAGTAAGGAGGATCGGTCGATCCAGCCACCGTGTTAGGTGGCAGTGTAAGTTGAGATAGATAGAACGAGAGACAATCAAAGTAGTACCGTAGAACTAGATGATAGTATAATAAGCTACAATAGGAGCTTGGTCAGTTCATTAGTGGGGTTTTTGGTTTGTGCGGTTTTGCAGGTATTGGCAACAATTTAATTGTCTCAAAGTGGGAGCATCACGACAAAGGCTCGTTGGGGCCGGAAGAGTTCCTAGTTTAAATCATCTCCCTCTGAAGTTTCAGATCTAGTGGGATTGAGTTTGCTTTGAGTCCAACTCGTAGGCTACTGCCTGTAAGCGAAGTTGGTTGATGCTGCCAAATACTCCGGGTTGAATTGTGAGGTCCCCAACCTCGTTTTACCTTTATATTGGAATTGATTGTGTGTTAAAAAAAAAAAAAAGTACGTAGAAAAATGTAATCGGTCGGGCGCAGCGCTACCGGGAGCGCTGCGCCCGGTCCGACCACGAGCGCCCGGTCGGATTGCGCGTCTTCACACGACAACGGTGTCCTCGGGGTGTGAGCCGCTGGTGAGTGGTGGTGGGAGGGAGTGCATGGCGAGGGAGTAAGGCATGGTGGGTATGGCGCTAAGGAGCGGCGCTGGAGTGCGGTGTCGTCATCCGTGAAGGTAAGATAGATGATGCTTGTTGGGTTGCCGTGCATGGACGAGGTCGTGGGGCGACTCCACATGGGCAGGTGGGTTATAGCGGTTGGGGATGCCACGAGTTACATTCACTAGGGGAAGTGTATTTTGGGTTGTTATCGACGGGGGAGCTTCAGTTTGGGTTCTGTTGGGAAGGGAGGAGTGTACTCTCACACAGAGAGAGGGAGAGGAAAGTTGTTCATGTGGGTGGTTGAGAATATTTCCCCTTCGTCCTCAACAGTATGGTAAGTAGAATTCTACGAAGGCTTGAATCTCCTGTGGCAACTCGCCAACGGGTTTGGCGAGGAGGTGCTGCACTGTCTTCGATTCTTCTTGGGGGGATTGAAGATGATCGTTGCAGTCTTCAGTGTTAGTATTGTTGTAGAGCCTAGTGACTAGCAGTTTGAGGGAGGGTGTCTCTCCTTCCCTGAAGACAGTGGGGTAGGGTTTGAGGGGGAAGAGGTAAGTTGGGGTTGTTGGGGAAGTGGGGATAGAGGTTTCTCATTGTTTGATAACTCTTAGGGTTGTGGTCCTGCCCATGAGTGGATTGGCTAGCTCATACTCCAATAACTACTAATAATCTTCTAAATGTTGAACTGATTGGAATTTTAGAGTTGTTGGCATGTTATAACAACCAATATTGTTGATACTCGCAAATTAGAACAATAGAATCCAATTCTGATTTTAACAGACGTAAGAACTCTTTTGTTTTGAAATAATTTTGATCCCGTTATAAAATTCTCAAGTATGGTTTAAAATTGATTCTCTACAAAATTTTCTAAAAAAACGTACCAATTTTTTTGCTGAATGATTTTCAAACTGTGGTTTGAGAATTGAGTCGAAAATCCTTCTGGGATACCAAAATCTATCATTTTTATATTTCTCTGTACCTAATTTGTAGTTTCGCATTTTGATCCCCTTATTGAAGAATTGAAGTAATTTGTACTCTGATTGCTTTGGCTTTTACTATTAGAAGTGTTTAATCTTACTTTCACTTTGTGCAACAAAAGTTTTCTGGATTTGAATTCGAATTTTGCGTCTTGTGGAATTTTCGATTGGGTGGGTTTACAAGATTTACCCACCTCTTCTGTTGATGTTTGCGGGCCATGTGTTTTGAAGATGTGTGGTACCTGGGTCGGGGGGATAGTTTATGGTTGGTGAAATTGTGTCCTACTGGCGAGGAGGGCTGCTAGTGGGATTGGACTAGGGTATAGCCGCAACTGAGATGGTGGCTTAGTTGTCATAAGTCTTGCCGGAGAGAGGAAAGAGGTTGGTGGGGTTGGTGATGCGCTTATTGGGTGAGGGTAAAGGATGCTAAGTTTATCTGATTTCTGCTTGTCCTCCTCTTGTGAACTATGGGTGGAGGAGGTCGGCTTGTCGTGAGAGGAGAACGAGTCGAGGAATGTGTCCACGGTATGGTTGTGGCTGCTGTTCTCATCCCACAAACTCTATGGTTGAGGAGGCCAGCTTGTCGGGGGATGAAGAAGAGAAGGGGATTGTAGGCAATGTAGGGTAGAGGGAGGATGGTTCTTTTGATTGCAGTCGGCTCGTAAAACACAATCCAAGATCAGTTTTGTGCATCTGAGTCTTATGAATTTCTATTTGGAATCTTCACAAGTTTGGTGCTGGTTGCTGTGGGTTGTGTGGGCTGCGATGGTTGGAAATAATGCGCTCTGCGGCGAAGGGGTTAACCTGTAGGGTGGAAATAGGGCACAATGGTGGTGGAGATGGTGGCTCTACCAGTAAGTCTTGCCGGAGTAGGGTTGAAAAGGAATAGTGTCAGTTCATGCAACCAGTGTCTGGAGGAGCTGGATGATTGAAACTACAGCGAGGGTGATGATTGGGGTTTGGCTGCCATCTGCTGATATCCTTGGTCCCGGTTGTTTGCTAATGGACGAGGCCAGAATGACGCTGGTCGGTGCTGGGGCTTGGCCGCGCTGCCCTGTAACTCAAGTTGCACGGGGGTCTGAGACCTGGTAGAGAGATCTTGGGGGTTATCGAGGGTGGAAGGCACTCTAGTGTCTATTGGCGAGCCGGTACTCAGTCGACGTTGACTGGAGGCGGGGCGGGTCGCTTTGCCCTGTAGCCTTGCAGGTGGGGGTTTTCTGGGGCTGGTCATGCCACTCTGTAACCTAGCAGTTGGGGGTGTGAGGCCTGGTTGCGATTGAGTATCGGGACATTGGGGGGGAGGCAGATAGGTTTGGGCTGCTGAAAACACTAAGGCAAGTGTTTTTTTTTCGGTCTGATTGTTCCTAAGATCCAAGGTTTGGTTGGTTGTTCATGGTTACCAAGGGGGGTCTTAAGAATGTTTTGGATTCTGGGACTCCTAGCAACTCATCTTAGATGGCTCCATTGCTGATATACTAAATGATCTGCGACTGTTCGATGGCAGAACGTCGCTGGCCGGTGCTGGGGTGTTTCCCTGTAACCTGCTGATGCAGGAGTGTGAGGCCTGGTAGAGAGATCTGGGGATGCTTTGGTGTGGGCATTCCAAGGGACAACCAATGGTTGCTGCTGGGACAACGCTGGTCGGAGCTGGGTGACTCATGTCGCCCTGTAACCTAGCGCGGTGGGGTTGTGAGGCCTGGAAGAGTTCAGCACGGAGTAAGACAGTACTGGAGAGCTTTAGAAGGGTTGCTAGGGATCCCCAGGGTTTTGACCACTTGTAGGACCTCTGTGGTGGCATGTTTTGTTGCGGCCAGACCTTTCTCCTGAAGTTTCGTTGTAGTAATTTTCTAAGTCGTTCAAAATTTTCTTAGCCAAAGTCGGGTAATGGCCCCGGTATCTCAGACTTTCAGAATTCTATGTAAATTTCCATATGGGACGCTGGGCCCGGTTCCCAGCACATGCTGCTCCCCACGAATAGATTGGAGCCTTGTAGCTGTTTGGAAAAAAAAAAGAAGTAAACGAATAGAAAACGGGGTTGCAGCGTGAAGTTTTGTTTTTTTTTCGTTTTTTTAAGATCACATTGACTGTGCTGTGTGCTTACGATCCGCCATGCATTCAAACGTTACCTGTGTTAGAGTGTATGTTAGAGTGTGTGTGTGTGTGTGTGTGTGTGTGTGTGTGTGTGTGTGTGAGAGAGAGAGAGAGAGAGAGAGAGAGAGAGAGAGAGAGAGAGAGAGAGAG
>BFEA01000532.1:781561-792511 GCA_003427395.1 Chara braunii | reverse complement strand
GGGGGGGGGGATGACAGATGGAGCTGCGTCCGGGATTAAGCCTCTGTGGGCTTAAGACGACAGCTGCACAAGCGAGATGGGGCGGGCAGATGGGAGCGGGGCCAAAACAGGTCGAAACAGGACAACAACGCAACACGGCCAGCAATGAATACAAAATAGATTGCGGCACAAAAGAGACGATAAACCAGACGGTCGTAGGGTAGGATTTAAGGGCACTGATACAAAATGAGAGACAGCACAACTTACTATGGGGGCCCCAGCCCCCGGAGGTCATGGCATGTTTATGGCCCAGCTTTAAAAAAATGGATGCTGACTTTGGTAATAAAAGGGGAGTTCTGGTCCTCCTTTTTGCGCATGGATGCTGACTTTTTATTGTTAAACAAATGAAACAAACCAAAAAAACAGACTGTATTGGACCCACCCCAGTTCGCCCACAAATGGTTAACAGGTACCCCCACTTTTCACCCCTAGGGTAACCTTCACAACCCTGAAAAGTGCTGTTTTATATGTTTTTAATTATTTTTTTTTGTTTTTTTTTTTACAATTAGTTAGTAAGAAGTGCACTCTTTTTTTTTTTTYTTTTTTTTTTTGAAGAGAAACTGCCCGGGACCGGTTCTAGGGGTGCTGGTACAAGCAGGCACCGCTAGAATAGCCGGGGAGGCTCCATCTATTGGGGTGGGGAGCAGCACCTGCTGGAAATCGGGTCCAGCGTCCCTGTGAAGTACAATGCAAACAATCAATGTGACCATGAAATTTTAGTCTACACGAGGGGGACTGGGCAGTGAGCAGCCCAGCCTTCTGTTGTTACAAGTTTATCGATTTTACCGTTGTTGTTGTAGCTTTGACTGACGATTACTGTCTATGTGTTTGTTCTGTAATATTGTTGTGTCACGTCTGTTAAAACCATAAACCCTAGTGGTCGTCCTTGCAAGACGTCCTATGGTGAGTGATGGTACAAACATGCCTTGTGACAGGTAGACTGAGCAAACCTGCTATTGTAATTTCTACAAGCATCGTGTCGTTGTGACCTATTTGTCGAACCCATAACCCTAGTAGTCGTCCTAGCATGACATCATAATAATGGTGAGTGATAGTACAGGCATGCATTGTGCACAAACCCGAGTAGTCGTCCTAGCATGACATCCTATGGTGAGAGATGGGACAGACATCCATTGTGAGAGGTGGACTGGGCAGACATGCTGATCCTTGGAGACATCTGGGTTGCTTCTCATATCGGACGTAGTATTTTAGAGATCGTAGAATCCTAGCTGTCGCCTTGCCAAGCTGTGGTGTTCTGTGCCCTCCTTGGTTTGCCGACGCCAGAACGACGCTGGCCGGTGCTCGGCCGTAGCCCTGTGACCTGCTGTAGCAGGAGCTTGAGGCCTGGTAGAGAGATCTGGGGGATTCGTTGAGGGAGGAAGACAATCCAGTGGTGAATTGGGGGAAGCTGCCGTGACAACCTAAGCGACCGAGTATTGTCTTGGTAGTGAGAACATGTCAGCTATGGTAGGTATTGGTTGGGATGATACTGTCTTTGGAGTTTTGCGTTGGGTATTGGGGGGAGGCTAGAAGTTGTTCACAGAGTGTGAAGGTAGGTGGTGCTGATGTAGGTTATAGCGTACCAATAGTTTTCACATTATTACCATCATCATCATTAGACTATGGCTAGTTTATCTGGCTTCCGTACAATCCTAAGCAACATCTAGTTTTCCTCTCATATCGGATGCAGGATATCAGAAGCGGTAGAATCCTGGCTGATGCCTTGCAAAGCTGTGGTGTTCTGTGCCCTTGATTTGCCAATGCCAGAATGACGTTGGTCGGTGCCAGAGTGTAGCCCTGTAACCTGTTTGTAGCAGGAACTTGTGGCCTCGTAGAGAGGTTTGGGGAGTCGTCAAGGGAGGAAGACAATCCAGTGGTGAACTGGGGGGGCTGCCGTGATAACCTTAGGGGTCGGGTATAGTCTAGGTAGTGAGAACACGTCAGCTATGGCTGGTACTGGTTGGGATGATATTGTCTTTCGAATGTTGTGTTTGGTATAGGGGGGAAGACTAGGAGTTGCTCATAGATTGTGAGGCCAGGTTTTGCTGTTGTAGTTTATATTTTACCATAGATTAATTAAAAAAAAAAAAAAAACATAAAAAATCATTAGCATCATCATCACTAGTTTCATTATCTAACTGTTTTCATAGACTCAGCAGAAGTTCATCACCATCATCATATGAGGGACGCTGATCCCGGTTCTCAGCTTGTTCGGTTCGGTCACTCCGGGTAGACTGTGGGGACCACCCCGGGCTCAATCTTCTTATTGGTAATATCAGCCTTGGCCACTGGGCCCGCTTGTTTCAAAACTCGTTTGGATTGCAACGCTACACAACAAAAGTTTTTTTCCCAGATTTCCTGATTTATTTTTCTGCTGGCCCCACCCAGACCGATGCCCAGAAGTCCTCCCCGGTCGGGCAGAGCCGAGCACACGTCCGGACACAAAATTTGTGCCTTGGCGCACCAAAAAAAAAAAAAAAAAAAAAAAAAATCCAGCCTCGTAAGTTACAAGTTAAAAGTTAAAACCATAACCTAAAGTTCTAAACAAACAAAATATTCTACGAGGATGGGTCGGGTTGTGGATTGGAGGTTGTGTGTGGTGTCTCCGCAGTCTGATCCACTCCGAAGGCTTTGAACAACACACTGCTAAGGGGGCCTACCTTAGAGAGAGAAGCATTTAGCGCATCGAAACTGAGAATAAACTCTCCATATTTGGCTTCGTATGCAGTTTTGACAGGTCCCCAGTTGCCGTCATCCACACAGCGGAAGAAAGTTCGCAAGAACTTAGGATCCCGAAGCGACCAAGACATGGATTTCAGCAGAGATTTGCGGAGTCGGTTAGCGAAATACTCGTCCTTGGAACGTGCGCATTGAGTTATTGCCAGCAGGCCCCGGCGGAAGGATCCAGAGGTCTCCCCCTCGATCGCCTCTTCGATCGAGTGTCCATATGTCTCTTCATACACTTGGAATATCTCTTTCAGTTGAGGCCAGCCTTCACTTGTAAACACGTCGATAAACTTCCTTTCGTTCGTTCCAGTCCTCCAAACACCGCCTGCATAACTGCACAGCAGGTCACCCAGTCAGATTGGCATTCGGCTCTCTCTCTCTCTCTCCCTCTCTCTCTCTCTCTCTCTCTCTCTCTCTCTCTCTCTCTCTCTCTCTAGTCCAAACTAGTTTATTTGTGCATATCCTTTTTATTTGTTTAGGCAAAATCATTTTTGGTTCACCAAACACTTCTACATTTTCTCTCTCTCTCTCCTGCTCCTGATGAGTGGGTGAAAGTGCGACAGGACAGTGTGGGACAGTCATGCATTTTCTGTGGGGTTTCGTACAGGGAACACCCACACAGACACCCACACACACAAGCACACATACACACACATGCCGTATCAGAAAAATTCATGCAGCTCATCAAGTGCCTAAAGGTCGGTCTTGCAACTTACTGTAGTCGACACTGCAGTGAATGAAGATCCTGATGCATTCAGCAACTAAAGGTGGAGGTGAAGAATCAGAGGCAAACTTAACTCGCTGCAGAGAACCACCTGCTCAACTGGAGGTGGCAGCGAGGGGGACAACAACGATTGAGGGCTGTTACGCTGTTTCGTCAGAGTCTTCCTGAGCAATCACAAGGGTGAACCCCCTCAGGATGTCTCATGCCATAATCTTCTTCTTCTTCTTCTTCTTCTTCTTCTTCTTCTTTGGCCCGATGGACCACGCATGAGATATTAACCTGATCACAACAGATGCTACACTTGATCTTTCTTCTTCTTCTTCTTCTTCTTCTTTTGTCTTGTTTGTTTGAAACAAAACAAAAGAATGGGCCATGCCAAAAAAAAATCGGGAGTTATTAAGTTATTACCACCCAACAACCAACACAAGAATTGACACATTGTCGTTCGGGACATCCGTTAAAATTGGAATGATAGAAGAGAAGACTCCACAGATTGTCACTGCACTCCAACCGCGGTAGGCAGGAACGTCCCCAACGAAACCCAGAGAAATCTGTAACGACCAAAAAACACCATTCAGTGTGGAAACCTGGGCTGACTGCCCAGCCGGCCAGGCAGGCCCAGGTCATACCAGCAAGGAGGTAAGAGCCTGGGTGAGCTGGGAGAGCCGAAAATGAAAACGGGGCAACGATCGAGAAAAATTGTGGAAAAGAAAAGGGCAACAAAGACATCAAAATCCGACTTCTTGCCACTGCTGCCAGGTCTGTACTTGGCCTCACCAATCACAAACTGGGCTTAGTTCTTATTTTCAATTTGCTGGTGGGTCACCAGGGAAAAAAAACAAAAACAAAGAGTCCAATTCGGTGAGGGGTCACCAAGGAGGTGGAGAGAGAGAGAGAGAGAGAGAGAGAGAGAGAGAGAGAGAGAGAGAGAGAGAGAGAGAGAGAGAGAGAGAGAGAGAGAGAGAGAGAGAGAGNAGAGAGAGAGAGAGAGAGAGAGAGAGAGAGAGAGAGAGAGAGAGAGAGAGAGAGGGAGCAGGGCAGCGTAAGATGCACCCGTGCGGATATTGGGTCTCTCTCCGCCAGACCTAGAACAAGTGAGCGGCCGGGATCTTGTGCACACATGCAGATCGTGAGGTGAAGGGGGTGATAGAGGATGGGAAGGGCCGAAGCGGACGGACCTGGACATCCAACAGCACACGGGATGGACGGCACAGACAACCTCATCATTGACCCCCCCCCCCCCTGCAACCCGCCCCCCCCACACAACCGCACTGGATAATAACGGAAGGCATTGTCCATTGATAGGTCCACAGATCGAATCCATCCGTCCAGAGATTGAAGAAGAAGGGCCCAACAACAAGACAAGCCATCGCAGAGGACAGCAGAGGAGGAGCATCATTGTGCAACGGCGGCTGGGATCGAGGCAGCAACAGTACCGGCCGGGATGGGATGAATCCGAATGAATGAATGATTTTAACCCAAAACATGCACAATGATCAGCCTTTGGAAGAGCGCACGAACGTGGACCTGGACGCCGACCTGGTCCAGGAACTTCCAGGGGCTGGTCCCGAAAAAGGTACCGCTACAACTGTCCAGACGTGAAAACGACAAAAATACACGGCCTGATAGAGTGACTGCTTTGTGGTCCCTTCAACCAATTGTGATCATTCTGCTGTTCAAAGGGACGCTGGACCCGATTTCCAGCAGGTGCAGCTCCCCACCAAGAGATGGAGCGGTTAAAAAAAAAAAAAAAAAAAAAAAAAACTAACTGAGATCATACTCACACTAGAACTTGCTTGGATGTATCTGACCACAGTTTCGGCCGGTCCTGGACATGTGCGGCCTCGATCTAAATTACGCCCAGACTCCAGAAATCATTCCACGAAAAAGTCTGAGCGTGTGTGACTGTGGCCTGACCCGTTGAGAACGGAGCATATCTGCGCATATATATAGGTTGTTTCTTCACTTTTTTTTTTTTTTTTTTTTTTTTTTTTTGAAACTGTTGTGTAGGTTGGTCACCACTTACAGTTCCATAGAAGATGCTTTTGCCTTGTAAATGTCGACGACACAGTCCTCTTCTCCTGGCCTTCTGGCTTGGAGAAGTTTCTCCAGAAGGTCGTAGAAACTGGACGAGCAATCGCCTCTTAGATCATCTTCAAGTTCCTGATGGAAACATTGCTTGTATTCTGTACAAATGTCTGTGATCTCTGCTGATGATCGCATGCACAAGATGTCGATCAAACATCTGTCATCCGTCCCGAGCCCGCTGATCGCATTGTGTAGCAACGTCGCATCCCTTCTCGCTGACGGAAGAAGAAAAATGTCGATGCCTTCGTGAAGAGAAGCAGGCGCCACAGCCTTCAACTCAGCAATAAGATCTCCACCGAACATCTCGGAATACTTCGGGACCAGTTGTTCGCGTTGCTTCCGTGTTCTCTGCATGAGGATTTCCAATAGGCGTTTTTCATGTTCCTCTCTGACGCTTTGCTCCCTCCCTTCTGCCAACGCTTTGATTGCATGGTTGAATACACTGCAATCATCTTCCGCGTCGAAACTTCTGCCAGTCCCGAGCATTGTACGGCGATCAAGTACACAGGATACCCCCACACAACTGCAGCAGCATAGAGGCGTCCGCCAGTCCAAAACCGTAGTTGATCCGTCGACTACGGCAGCAGTGTTGTTGTTGTCACCTTGATTTGGCTTCTTAAAACTAAAACAGACTGCCAAGCCGCCAAACGAAATCAAGCAACAACAAATAGGACGGGGCAACAATGACTTCTACCGTCTAAGATGACGATAGCCACGACTATGACGAACACAACCACCATCACGACCACTCCCACAACAACCAACTTCTCCACAGCAACTGCAAACGATAGCCACGACTATGACGAGCACAGCCACCATCATGACCACTCCCACAACAACCAACTTCTCCACAGCAACTGCAAACTGTGCCCACTGCCGACCCCACCACCCCGCCCTCGCTTTGATCGCCAGGGACACCGCCACCAAAGGACTCAGACCACAATGTCCGTAGCGATCAACTACCATGACATCACAACGACCATCAGCATGGCCAATATTACTACAGCCATCGCCACGGCCACTGCTGCCAACAGCACCTGCGTTACCCGTACCCTAACAGACCAGCCCCGAACTGAGTACTCCCACCCCAGCAGGTCGTTCGCCCACCATAACACAACTCACCCCAACCCCCTGGCAATCACCAAGGAAAGGAGCCAAACCAGACAATGTAACGACCTGCAAAATCGCAGACTGAGAAATCTGATGTTTGCCGTTTGACTTACTACTGAGGGCATACTCACACTAGGCCCTCAAAATCGCAAAATCACAAAATGGGGGCCAGATTGCACTCTTGCACATGAAGGACTCGATCTGGCCGCTCATTTTGCGATTTTGTGATTTTGAGTTCCTAGTGTGACTATACTCTGACTTGCTGAGATTCCCGTATTCTGCTCAGATTTCGAAGTATGTGTGTGTGTGTGTGTGCATGATTGCTGAGTTTCCGTGTGTTTGCCTGACTGCCTCACTGCTTGGGTGTGTGTGTGACCCGCCAGGGTAGTTGTGTGCTGGGAAGGCATACGGGCCTCGTACTTAAACCTGATGCAGTGGGAAATTACGAGCAGCCTACCATCTTCACCCGAATAGAACGCCCGCTAATTATCACCGTACCTGGGCTGAAAGTTGTGCCAAATACAGCTATAATGACCAGGCGTTATATTCGGGTGAAGACGGTAGGGCGGCGCAAAATGGAAAACACTCAAGTAGCAGGTAGGTAGGCAGGAGAGGCCGAAGGAATTTTAGAAGTCTGGTTAAAATTAAAAAAAAAAAAAAAAAGAAGTCTGGKCGGCTTAGTACCGGTCCAGTAGCCCGGGGCCTGCAGGAGGGGATATCAGAATGCAATGATGTTTCCCGCGAGCTTGGGAGGCCGGGCGGCCTGGAAAGGCACCGCCTGAAGAGGCAATAGGCCAGCATATCTAGGGAGAGAGCGAAGAGCTCTTCCTCATTTGCAGCACGGAAGTTTGGGCGACAAGCTGGTGGAGCGAGCGCTCAAGTTTGGCAGTGCTGGGGAGGAAGGAGGCGGGCCTCGCCCACCACCTTGGCTATGGTGGAGAGGACCAAGGAGGAGACTCCGGGGTAGTAGTAGAAGTAGTAGGAGCAAGGATGAGTGTTATGGGGGTGCTTACCTGGCTATGGTGGTCTGCATCTTCATCTTCTTGGTTGGCGCTGCACCTCGAACGCCCCGGTTGGGGTTGGAACCGATAAGGAAGACTTCGGGGAAGTGCTAGGCATGGCGGCCATCGTAGGAGGGACACATTAGCTTTGTGTTGCCCTCGGCACATCGGAGCTTCACTTCGACAGTCCACCATAGCCACCTGCTCGACGAAGTAGGAGGAAGGTGTATGAGATGGCTACGGTGGACGTCTTGAACGACTGGCAGTAAGGCGGCGATTCAAACATTGGTTCTGGTTCATTCTTTCATTGTTATCATTACTATTATTGTCAAGAAGAAGTTGGGGGAGTAATTGGAGGTTGGAGATGGTGGTGAGATGAATGGGGATTGGACATTGGTCTTTGCTGGTGTACATCTTCTTCTTCTTCTTCCGTTGTCATTTCTTCATCTGCCTTTGTCAATTTCTCTTTCCAAGTTCTTTCTTTTCAGTTGCAATTGAATGGCATTGAGTTGTTGCACACACTGCAGGATAGCCAGGATTGTAACAGCAACCACAATGTATAACAACAAAAACAAAGACAAAGAAGAAGAAGAACACGAGCAACCACAACCACAACCACCCACCCAACCGCCCACCCTCCCAACCAACCAACCAACCCACCAACCAACAAACCACCCACCCACCCCACCAACCAACCAACAGCCCACCCCACCAACCAACCAACAGCCCACCCCACCAGCCAACCAACAGCCCACCCCACCAACCAACAAATTCCCCACCACACCAACCAACCAATCCACCACCACACCAACCAACCAATCCCCCACCCCACAAACCAACCAAACACCACCCCACCAACCACCACCTCCACCTCAACCACCACCACCACCATGATCACCACAACCGCATCCACCACAATCACCACCACCACCACCACCGCAACAACAACAACAACAACAACCACAGCAACAAAAACAACAACAACCACCACCACGCCAACCAAAACCACCACAACATCCAGAACACCTCCGTCACTATGACCATACGCTGCATTAGGGTTAAGACGGTAGGTGCATGGTGATAGTTTAATAACGGCATAGAAAGACCCCACCAACCAACCAACAGCCCACCCCACCAGCCAACCAACCGCCCACCCCACCAACCAACAAATCCCCCACCACACCAACCAACCAATCCACCACCACACCAACCAACCAATCCCCCACCCCACAAACCAACCAAACACCACCCCATCAACCACCACCTCCACCTCTACCACCACCACCACCATGACCACCACAACCACATCCACCACAATCACCACCACCACCACCACCACCGCAACAACAACAACAACAACAACAACAACCACAGCAACAAAAACAGCAACAACCACCACCACGCCAACCAAAACCACCACAACATCCACAACACCTCTGACACTATAATGACCGTACGCTGCATTAGGGTTAAGACGGTAGGTGCATGGTGGTGGTTTAATAACGGCATAGAAAGGCAAGTCGGCCGATTGAAAAACAACGCAACGTTGGGACTTGAAAATAAAAAAATGATGTGTTGCTTGTCGATCGCCAAACTTGGAAAAAGTAAACGCGGCCGTGACAGAACAAAAGACAATGGAAGAATCGATGGGCGTTCTGTTTGGGTCTTCCTTTTTTGAARGGGGGGGGGGGGGGGGGGGGGGGGGGGGGGGGGGGTTGATCGCGGCATGAAGAGTTACTCAATAGAATGGCCAGGTTCTGAGTGTAGGGTGTTTGTGTGGGGTACATCTAGAACCTTGCACTTACGGCAACACAACAGTCTTCAGGAGAAATAGCCAGTCTGAGGGGGAGTCTGGGCCCCAGTCAGGGGAGGGATGGTCGAGTAGCCTAGCGCAGTACAAAGAGGGGGGGGGGGAGCGGCGACGATGGGCAATAGGATTTAGCTAGGTAGTGGGGTGTCCTCATGGTGCATGCACAGTGTGGAATGCGGAACCTCCTCCATGGATGTATCATCACAATACAATACATTAGATAGAAAAACCCAAGGTGTAGAAAAAGATCCTACAACATATCCTACGACCAGGAAGATGGGGGTGCATTTGTCTGTGCAGGGGAAAAGATCCCCTTAGGGATGCTTACCAATAGCTCAGACCTAGCTCGGTGGCGGGGTCCTCACGGCCCATGCGCTGCATGGAATGGGGACCCTCCACAATGTACCGCTGCAATAGACTATGCAAGAGAACACAGGAGTGCCCCCCCTGGAAAATCCAAGGTGTAGAAATATATAGTTGGGCGTTCAATGACGTATCAAGAGAACAGGAGGATGGGGGACCTGGGGGGTGCACTGGTCTGTGCAGGGGGAAAGATCCCCTTGCGGATGGTCGGGGATAGCTCAAACTGCCTGTTGTTGGGCCGTATGTCCGTGGTACTCAGTCAGATTCTCGTGCGTGCAGACCCCAGGCACATATAAGCTCACTTGACATTAGGTGGGGAGAGCACGGCGCATGCTGGTGAAAGATCCTGGCCAGTAGTGAGGGAGAGGTAGTGTGTGTGTGTAATTATAAGGGCGAGAAGTCTAGGGATTTACTGCACCCAGCTTCCCGTGGCCTGGCCGAGCATTGCCATCTGATCCTGGCTCCTCAAGCCGATTTGACCTTTCAAAGCAAAGAAAGAAAAAGAACAAAATGGCTGACCCTCAACAGGCAGCAGCACACTGTGCCTTTCGCCAGTGCTTAGAAGAGGCTTGGCACAATGCGTAAAGGATCCAGGTTTATTCCAAGCCAGGTTCAGATACCGCCTGGATACCACCAGGATCGGTCACAGGTTCGGAATCACCACGTTTGGCAACAGGTTTGGTACCACCAACTTCGGTATTACAAGGCTTGTACTACAAGGTTCGGTACTACTTAATTCGGAGACCCAGGTTTGGATCGTACTATCAGATTTGAATACCCCTTGGTACTACTTAATTCGGAGACCCAGGTTTGGATCATACTATCAGATTTGAATACCACCAGGTTTGGTACCACCAGGGTTGGCAACAGGTTTGGTACCACCAAGATTGGTACCAGGTTTGGTATCACTAGGGTTGGTATTACAACGTTTGGTACTACGAGGTTCGGGTACCACCAGGTTTGAATAGGACCAGGTTCGGTACCACCAGGTTTGAATAGTAGTACCAGGTTGGTACCACCAGGTTTGAATAGGACCAGGTTTGGTACCACCAGGTTTGAATAGGACCAGGTTGGTACCACCAGGTTTG
>BFEA01000532.1:769051-779482 GCA_003427395.1 Chara braunii | reverse complement strand
AGAGAGAGAGAGAGAGAGAGAGAGAGAGAGAGAGAGAGACCCACAAAGACACAGATTCATAATCAATCATACAAATCCGTTGTACTGCATCATGAGAGAGAGAGAGAGAGAGAGAGAGAGAGAGAGACGCACACAGACACAGATTCACAATCAATCATACAAATCCAAATCCATTGTACTGCATCATGACTAACGACGTCGAAGCAGTGGTGGTGTTGGCATCGTCCAGGACTTTCCACGCCCACCCAAATTCAGTGGCAGCGCTTCTAAACACTTTTGGAAATGGTGATCGATTCATGCGAATGGCGCTTTCTTATCAGCGTCAGACGTCCTAAGAGGTCCCCATGATCATACCATACAACACAATGCATTCATCATGAACTTTCACGATGTTCGTTCATGCACATTGTTTGTTGCATGTCATGAGCTATCATGACACAGATGACCATGTAGCTCATCCTCATGGATCTGGCAGCGCTCTTGTCCCATCCGCATCGTCTATGTTACTACCAAGTACTACGAACCAAGCCCTTCCCTGCACAACTCTGTATATTAATAATAATAATATTACAATAATAAATCTATTAAAATTTAAATCATAATAATATAATAAAATAAAATAATAAAAATATATAGTAAAATAAAATAATTAATAATATATTTAAATAAAATAAATAATAAATAATAATATCGTAATAAAAAAAAAAAATAATGGCTTACTGAGATTACTATTATAATATTATTTATTCGGATTTACCCAAGACCATAGCTCAGTGCGTACACCAAAGACCTGTTGAAACACAGACCCGAGATCGGATCCAGGATGATGCAATTTGACGAGTAACCACCAAACATTCTGAATTGCCTGGGCCCGGTAAGCTCGATGATCATATCTCAAGACCGTCTCCCTTTACCAACAACAACAACAAAAAAAAAAAAAACAAAAAAAAAAACCTCTCTCTCTCTCTCTCTCTCTCTCTCTCTCTCTCTCTCTCTCTCTCTCTCTCTCTCTCTCTAGTTATAACTTATAGAAGTCTGTTCAATTATGCAAGCCGTAAGTAGGTCGTCCATTCCGGGAAAGTCTGAAAGCGGCGAAGGACAGCACCTTCACCACAATTGTCTGTGCAAATGGAGGGGAGCGAAATTGCACCGAACGTCCGTTTCTCACCAATTTCATGATGACAGAGAGAGGAGAGCGATTTGGAGTCTGTGTTAATCTCCTCACTTTGGAGTCTGTTTTAAGTTTTAAGTTTTAACCAGAGGGAAAAAAAAAAAAAAGACAAAGAAAAATATTCAAATTATTTGACAAAATACAAAAAAGAAGTCACTTCTTACGGTAGTGGAGAGATTCGATGGTGAAACTGCACTTTGCTGCATGCAGCATTGTTGCATGCAAGATACGTCTGGCAGCAGATGTTGGCAGGGCACCAGACGGCAGAGTGCAGTTGGGTGCTTTTTTTTTTTTTCTTTTTTTTTTTTGGGAATCAACAGCGAGTTGGTACCAACATTGCACGTATGATGTACCCTCTTTTTTTTTTTCTTTTTTTTTTTTTTTTTTTTTTTAATTTATTTATTTTAAACATGCTCCAATCTATTCGTGGGGAGCAGCACGTGTACCCATTTTGCATGTACCAATTGCGAAATTGCGAATGGTTTATCTAATTTAATGATTTTATATGAAATTAATCAATTTTAATTATTTTAAGTCTTTCATGTGGGAATTAAGAATGACGGGCATAACAGACGAGCCTTTATTCATCAGAGGTTCCCACTTGCATCTGTCAGGCAGGGGCTTTAAGGGATGGGCGGGCTTATGGAGGGGGGGAGGAGGTAGTGTATGGAGGCCAGGCGGGGAGCGGAGGTGGTGGGGGGGGAGGGGGTTGGTCACATCGGCACAGGATGGCGGCGGGTAGGGAACCTGTAAGATGATTGCTGGTGGGGGAGGTGGGGCTTCCAAAGAGTCTTTATTTTGGGCACACACATGCGATGCGTGGGGCCCCGCAGCCCGCAGCTCTGCAATCCAATTTAGCACCCATTTGAGGGGTCACTTGCAGAATGAAAAACAGTCCTCTGGGGGGTGATCCGAGGAGGGGGGATTAGGTGCAGAGGACCGGTTTTGGGCCTAATATCTAAGAAAAAATACACGGCTCATCAGGGGGGGGGTTCTGAGGGGGCCAACATGTGAAACTACAGGGCGCTTCAGGAGCAGATACGGGGGCATACGGGGCCATCTGAGCAGTTACTACTGTAGCCTCTTTTGGTGGAGTGGAGGAGTGGAGGAGGGGGGAGGGGGGGTCAGGAGTGGGGCGTTCAAGGCCATGAAGAAAACCCAGGCAGGATCTCAACATACGGAATCAATCTCAAAGCATCCTGGGGGTCCGCGATGTACTTCTCCCTTTTAGCACCCCTCTGAAACCCCCTCCCTCTCTCCTACCCCCCCCCTGACCGCTTATCTGGCAATGCATATGTAATATGCAGGTATAGAGAACTGCGTTTCCCCTTTTTTTTTTTTTTTTTTTTTTTTTTTTTTTTTTTTTTTTTTTTTTGGAGATATGCCTGGTGAAGCGCAGACAAAAAGGGAGAAAAGGGTGAAAGCCGAGGTCCTGGGACGGATCTCCTTCCATGAGCCACTCTACTTCACTGTTGATTTAAAAAAGAAAAAAAATTCTCTCGCTGTTGTTTTTTTTCGAGTTTCTGAACCGTCATTTCTGTTACAATTACTAAGCACAGCTGATAAAACTTGTTAATTTAATAATTTATGATAAATCCCTTATATTAAGAAAAAAGAAAAAAAAGGAAAACAAAGAAGGAAAAAAAAAAACCTTAAAAAAGAGGTTCTGTCGCTTTGAAAGGATGACTCCAGTGTCCTGAAGAGCTGAAATCCTTTTTTTTTTTTTTTTTTTTTTTTTTTTTGAGTTGGAACTGTTGAAGCCTTCAGAAATGATGTTGCTAGGCGACTTCGGTGCGCTAATTTTCTTGCGCTATTTGTCGCGTGCGCTAAGCGCCACTTCGGCGGCACTTAACGCTTAAACGCGATTAGGGCACGAAGGAGCGTCGCCTAGGGCATAACCGTGAGGATGGAAGCGGTTGAGATGAAAGTGAGAGCGTCGGCTTGGAAACGAAAGGGCGAGGGGATGAAAAGGTGGAAAGGAGGATGGAGGTAAAAGGCTGGGACAAGTGTTTCGCAGGTATATCCCCACTCTCTTTCATAACCCGCTGGGTAAGGCATGTCCCATTTATATAGAGGATTCTTATATTTATGTACGGTTTTTATTTCCTTACTTTGCTTTGATGAGTAACATAAGTCGGATAATTTCGTGTGAAAATATAGCGTGTTTCGTCAGGTAGAGTGAGCATTTTTCCTCTTTTTCCTGTTCAGGTGTCTCGGGCGGCTACTATTTTCAGCCCCGATGGAGGACCAACCAGTCTCCTCCAACCCCCTGTCCAGCTCGAAAAAAGAACGAATTAGAACCACTATTAACAACTGCTATAATGAAGGAATTCTCCCCAAGGAAATTCGGCCTCAAGTAGTGGAATCAGGTGAAGACTACGACCGAGTAGTGGTCAACCCTGAGGTCTACCAGATTCAAGTAGAATGGTTGAAGGAGCACGCGGTTACTATCTTCTTCGGAGGAGATTCCTCTTCTCTACCGGCGAAAGTCAAAGAACGTTTGGTTCGAGTCCATGAGAACCCTTGGGCCAGGAGTGGTGAAACTCACGCCCCCCCGAAGAGAGGAATAGTACGCAACGAGGGTTACAACCTTGTAACCTACGTTGCATCAGCTAAGGAAATAGCGAGTTGGCTTCAGCGAACGAAAGAGGACACAATTAATTTAGATGATAAGTCTTATTCGCTGTCTTTCAGACCGTGGATGTCGGAGGCGGACTTGTTTGACTGGAGGGAGTCCATGCGTTGGAAATGTTTTTGGATTCGTTGTCTCCAGATCCCGATTGGTGCTCTTCCCCATGTGGAAGGCGCAGTCGAAGCGGTGTATGGGAAAATTCTCAAGTCTTACCCGGCTTTCAAGGATGCTAACTCCCCATCTCTCCTAAACGTCCGTTTTGACGTTGAATCTTCGGCATGGTCGCGTTACAAAAGGTACTTGGTGGTAGATTTGGAGGAAGGAGGATTCGTTGAATTGGAGGTGGTCTGCGCATCCACCCCGTGGTGTGATCGGTGCCGCAGACATTTCTATTCAGAAAATGACATTGATTGTTTCTTCAGCAACAGGAAAAAAAACCCTCAGAAAGGCACTCAAAAGACTCTCCCGAAAGAAAAAGGGAACAATCAGCCGTCAGTGGTTCGTCCCTCCATCGAGGTTAGCAAAAAGGCCAAGGGAAAGGAAACTCAGAAATGGCAAGCTAAAGGAGGGAAAAGTCTTGGGGCTCCGCCTCAAGACCCGAGGACTCAGAAGGACGCGGAAGGGTCATCATCACAAGGGCCTCAGGGTCTCCAACAGCAACTAAGCCCTGGAAGAGACAACAATCAAAGGGATCCCGGCCCGATGGGAAGAAGCAGTTCCCCGACCTATAAGGAAGTGCTACTATCCCCCGCACCCGAGGCCAAAACAGGTTTTTCTAACGGGGTTAGGGATACCATAGTAAACTCAAAGAACCAAGACTCGCACGATACGAGGAGAAAAGAGTCCCCGAAGGTAGGAGAGGATGTGACGATGAATGACAAAGACGAGGAAGAGATGGAGGAGGTGGAGGAAGGTTTCCTAGAAGGGAAAGACGAAGCCAAATCTCCGCAAAGGACACCCCCCCCCCCCCCAACCCCCCCCCCCCCCCCCCCCCCCAGTCACAATATGGGAAAACACAGGCGAGCCACTTCCGGTGCCCTCCCCAGAAACAGGCAAGGCAGCGGAAATTTTGACCCGCCTGGAACCTCCCGGTACATAGTGGTTTCTTCCTGCACTCTTCACAAGTCCTGATCTCCCCTCCCAGGAGGTACCCCCTCCCCCAAAAGAAGGGGTAGAGCCTACAGTCAATAAAGACGGTGGGGACAAGGAACAAATGGAAGAGCCTGACCAGGAATTTTTCTCCCCCGTAGGAGAACAGGAGCCAGCGGAGGATACCGTACCTCCTATTCCGAGTAAGAAAAGCTCCACAAAGGTGAAAAAGAAGAAGATCCCGGGTGGCATACAGACACAGATGGACTGCCACAGGAATTTTAGGAGCCCTCACCTGGAAACAGAACAAGTCTCGGTTTCTCAATCTCCCGCGAAGTGGTCCCGGTTAGACCTGAACAAATCACTGCACCGGATCCAACAGGAGGAAGTAAATTTTAACGAAAATATTGACAGAAGTTCGCCTAAGAAGAGGGAGCGTCCGGCAGGGCCCAAACCCACCAGACGGTCTCTATCTCTAGCGGCTCCGGTTAAGACGTTGTCCAGAGCTGATAAAGCTCTGGGTCACCTCCCTCTGCATCTGGTTCCGTTGATTTGCCAAGCTACTCCAAAAGGAGTACAATTCATGACACTCCTATCAGAGGATGAGTCTTTGAGGCTTCCGATCATCCCACTTTACTCTCTCCCATCGGGGGAGGACATCGTCAGAATGACCCAGAAGCACTTTCTGCGGGATTTTGCAGATACTGCATTAGTGCCTGAACTGAAACTGTCACGCCATCTCGTAGAAATGCCAGGGGAAGGAAAAGTTGCTCTGTTCTTCTCTTTTCTCTCCTTGGAGAAAAGCAAAGAAAATATATCTAAGTCCCCTCCTTCCCCCATCCACTGGGTTGATGTCTTACAGCTTGCCACCCCCCAATCAGACACATTACAAAATATTAAATTGGGAACAAGTTTGACAGCTCAGGTGGTGGCGGAATGGCTCCACCTTTCTGACAAATTATGGTTGATACAAGCAGCTTCTTTTAGTGAGCAGTTGCGGAAATCTCAGAGGAGCATAACCCCAGGTCTCCCCTCTGGCCCTCAGGAAACAGGCCAGGCGTCAGACGCCCCTCCTTCCCCAAACTCAAGCCGCATCCAATGCAGCCACGGCAAGGGAGTTGCTAATGGTACTCCCGAATAAAATCAGAATCTTAAATTGGAATGTACGAGGTCTTGGGGATTCGAATAACACGTTCAAAAAAAGCCGCCTGGCATCTTGGATCCACTCAAAAGATGTTCATCTGGCCTGTCTGCAAGAGACAAAATTAGACGTGGATAAAATAACGGAAGCCCGCACTTGGTGGCCAGGCCCTCAGATTTGGTCCCCTGCAAACGGTTCCAAAGGGGGGGTGGCTGTGCTTGTCAAAAAGGATTTGGACATTCAAGTGCTGGGTTGTTGTGCTGACTGCGAGGGCCGTTGGGCCTGGATTAAGATCGCAATAGGAGATGAGGATTGGCTTATCATGTCAATCTATGCCCCTGTTGAATACTCGTCTCGTATAGCCTTCTTTGCAGAGTTACCTAAACTGATTCCTGACACTGAAAATTTAATACTTGCAGGTGATTGGAACTCAGTACTTAACCCAGGCTTAGACTCCCCTCGACCGGAGACCCTGAGAACGGATGGTCTTTTGTTCGCAGAATTTATTAATTCTCAGGGGCTCTTCGATACCTATAGGATTATGAACCCCGACACTCCAGGGTTTACGTGGTTTGGGCCCAGGCCGTCTCCAAGAGCACCCCAACCCAAAAAACGCTTGGATGTTATTTTCGCATGCGGTACCCCTTGGGACCGCTGTATAGGGGCAGAGCTGAAGTATGGATCCATCTCAGACCACCAACCGGTGGTGATGGACATAATTGCCAAAGAAATCCTTGACAAACACAAGCCTCAGATTTGTAGCTATGCTATGGAATACTTTAAAGATATCATCTCAACAAGACGTCCTTTTGAGTCTTTCCATACAAACCTGATGGAGCACTCAGACTTTTGGAACAGATCGACGAAATCCATAACACACACACAGAGTGCCTCTCTGGAAGGCCCCATTTCTGAGAGAGAGGCATGGTTGGCAGCCAAACAGATGGCCGCGGGTAAGTGTCCAGGCCCTGATGGCCTCCCCCTCGAACTCTTTCTCAGTGCGTGGGAGGTTTTCGCCCCTCTCTTATGCGAGATTTATAATACGACCTTAAGTTCAGGGACCCTGCCTAAAGGCATAGTCCGTGGCATGATCTCTCTCTCGTACAAAAAAGGGGATAAAAGAGAAGTTCGGCATTTGAGGCCTATTTCAATCCTGAATGTAACCAACAAATTACTGGGTAAAATTCTGGCAATACGCCTTGCAGAAATCCTTCCTTCCCTGGTGGGGATGGAACAGGGCGCTTTTGTCAAAGGCAGATCAATTTTTGAAAATATCCTTACAACAATTCAGGCTTTGGAAATTGTTGGCAAAGAGAATAGAAATGTAGCCATTCTGATGCTTGATATGGAAAAAGCTTATGATAAGGTAGGTTGGGCCTTTGTCAACACTACCTTGATCACGCTGGGCTTTGGACCAAACTTCTGTACTTGGATCAAAGCCCTATACGCCAACGCCACGGCATCAGTGGTAGTAAATGGGAAACTGTCAGAGGATTTTGCGTTAACTCGTTCTTTGCGTCAGGGTTGTCCCCTAGCCCCCTTGATCTTCGTTCTTCAATTAGAAACTTTACTGGACAATATTAGAAATAATGACTTAATAGAGGGCCTCAGAACCCCCCCGTCCCTACAGTGGAAGGGGGGAGCCATTGCTGATGACTTAACTATGGCATGTGTCAATTCCCCGACCTGTCTGGTGGAACTGCGTAATGTATTAGATACTTATTGTACCCTATCTGAAGCCTCTATAAACTGGGACAAATCTGTCTTTTTTTTGCCTTCTCAGTTTGAGCTATGTAAAGATTGGGGCCTTCGCCGGATTCCTTTCAATTCCTCAGAAAGATTTTTAGGGGTGCAGGTGTCTCTATCTGACTGTTCTACAGCACAATATAACATCATGGTGGGTAAAGTACTTACCAAGATTGCGGGCTGGGAAAGAAATGGTTCCCTCTCATTATTTGGTCGAGCCTTGGTCGTGTCGGCAGCAGCCTTCTCTACCATCGGGTTTCCATTGGCGGTCTGCCTGCTGGGAGATGAGGCTTACAAGAAGATAAAAAGGGTTGCGGCCAGGTACTTATGGAAACCATCTGCGACAGAAGAACAGGGCTATATGTCTAAAGTCGCCTGGGAGGCAATAGCCAGGCCCCGAAATCAAGGGGGACTGGGGATTTTGGACCCAGTCCATCAAAACCTGGCCTTGCTGGCCAAATGGCCCGTTCAAGCCATGATGGAAGAAGACTGCAAAACATGGATGAGAATGGCAGAATACATTCTGGGTAGTGAATGGGGTCTGGTGAATCCCTCAAAAGTCTGGCTTTGCCTGATGCTGCCCTCTTTCACTCAGCAGCGCCCCCGATCTAGAATCTGGCGTAATATTTTATTTGCTTGGAATAAGGTCAAACCATCAGAGTGGGGATATCCTGCTACTAAAACTGAATGTCTTAACCAACCCCTGTTTGACAATTCGTACATTCTGCAGCAAAACGGATCCCCTTTCTCTGCGAAGGGTGGGGAATTTGGGCGGTCGTGGATAAAAAAAGGAGTTCTGCAAATTCAGGATATCTGGGATCCCTGTACCTCAGATTGGATTGATGAAAGAACTCTGAAACGAAAGCTTCCAAGGCTTCACAATGTTTCTAATTTTTTCGATACGCTTTTGGAGGCAATCCCCCAGCCATGGGCCTACCTCCTTCAAAGCGACACAGAGAATGTGAAGGGCACATGGTTAAAGTCTTCGACACACAGCAACGAAATATGGAGAGTGGTAGACACGGATCCGAACTCGGGCACCAAGGTTCAATCCTGGGTACTGCCCCTGAGTCACCAGTCAAGCGGAATTCTTCATGAATCTGGAGAACAGGTGATCCCCAGCACTTTGGGTCTGGACGAAGTCCGTGTTTTTTTCCAAGAAGATGGAAATGGTAAAGCGGTAGCTTGGCTGGGGCGAGATGCAGACTCTTACAGGGTAGAGCCTATGTTGTTTGGTTGGAAAGGGCTCACCTCTGCACAATCCTACACGCCTCTCTGGCACTACAAGCCAAAGACAGGGGTGGCAACACTACGGACGAACTCCTCAATTACCCCAACCTCCCTCGCCATGAGGAGGGCAGACTACCATCAGCTACAAGACGTTACGGAAACCAAATTAAAATCACTATGGACAGCTCTTAAGAGAATGCCAGCTCAGAAACAAGCAGCTATAATTTGGTTGCAATCTCTTTTGATTACAGCATCGGCGGTATGGCTTTCAGCAAGAGGAATGGACATCTCCACTACTTGTCAACGCTGCGATTGGGGTTGGGAGAATCAGGCCCATTTGTGGCTGTACTGCCCGCTGGTGGATGAACTGCTGGAATGGTGGAAGAAGTACAGGGCACAAGTTAATGGAGATCTGTTGCCATGGACAGATTCGTGGTGGTTAACTGGCCTTCTCCATCCAAGCGTAAGTTTTCAAGTGGGCCTGGGGTACGTAGCACTCTGTTGTAGAGGAGCTCTCCTGGAAGCGATATGGACAGCCAGGAATGCAAAGGTCTTCAAAGGAGAGACTGTTTCCTTTCCCCAACAGAAAGCCAGTCTCAAAAATAAACTTCGACTACTTATTAGGGCAGATTGGTCCCAGTGCCGTACCTCAAGGTCAAGAAATCAGCTTTGGTTCACAAGGACTTGGGGTTTTGAGAAAAAGTGGGCAGTGGTCAACTCGGATGGAACCATGTCCCTCTCGCCCTGGCTTATAAGTCAAAATGACTGATAAAACTACTCAGTGGACTTATATGCTTTCCTTTTCTCTCCGCTTTTGGGTAACAGCCTTCACTTAGCAGCTTTCATTTTGAGAGAGGACGGTGATGTTGGAAGGCCGCATTTAGGCCTTAGGCATTAGATAATTGAGTAAGTCGATGTAGGGCAAGAACGCCCGTCTGTCGCTCTTTCTTTTCTGGAGGTTCCACAGTACCTTTTTTTTAGAAGGGCCTCCCCCTGTTCACTGTGAACAGTCGAAAAGACAATGAGCTATTGTGTGTTTTCTTTTCTGTACTTCAAGCTTTTCTATTTCTGGAAAGACAGTTTCAGAGGGGATGTGGGACCCGGTCTCCTACAGGATTTTACTTGAGTGAGATAGTAAACAGTCGAACAAAGTTTTTTTTTTTTTTTTCACTGATTGTTGTTATTATCTCAGTATAATTTTTTTTTGGAGAAGTTTTTAGGCTGTAGGAAAATGGTTTTACTCGGGTTTTTATCTCTACAGCTACCTTTACTGCGCTTCAAGGAATTTTGAGAAGATAGACTTCTGAGATAGTGAGTAGACATGAGGCTTTAAGGGTTCGATGGCTACTCCGGGTTGAATTGTGAGGTCCCCGGCCTCGACTTTTATCAGTTGGTAATAAAGCTGTTTTCTTCTCAAAAAAA
>BFEA01000532.1:721479-743734 GCA_003427395.1 Chara braunii | reverse complement strand
CGTCCCATAGATACAACCATAACCTCACTGATTGGCACAAACTGGGAACCGGGCCCAGCGTCCCATAACGAGTACGTTCAAAAAAATTCATCAGAAAATTCAATGAAAATGAGACAAGGAACTACTAGAAAAATTTAATTGGCCTAAGGATGGACTTTTGGAAATTGACATATCGGAGCCATTACCCGGCTTTGGCTCGGAGAAATTGGAGCTACTTCAGACATGTCTATGACAACTTCATGATTAAGGAAAATTCAGAAACGACTCAGAAACCCCCCCATCGAACCACCTTACCCCCCTCCGACAAGACTAACTGCAGCGGAGCCACCATCTCTGTTGCTGCTATGCCATACTCCCATCCTACCCGCTAGCCCCCTCACTGGTAGGACGCGTGATAACCCACCATCTTCTCCCACTCACCTTATTTTGTTTTTGAGGTACCTAAGAACTCTTACCGTCGTTCAAGAAGCATGAGAATAGGCCATAGAGATCCTACGATTGTTCCAAAAAACTCGAAATACCACACAAACCCTTCCAACGTTCTTCAAAACTGTCGTACTCCCTGCCGATCTCTTCTAGGTCTCAAACCCCCACTTTCTGATGGGTTACAGGGCAACGCGACTCACCCCAGCTCTGACCAGTGTCGTCCCGGCAGCAACCCTAGGTTGTCCCGTGGAAAGTCCACCCCAAGACATCCCCAGATCTCTCTACCAGACCTCATGCTCCTGCATCGCAGGTTACAGGGCAACACCCCAGCACCGGTCAGCGTCGTTCTGGCATCGAACAACCACAGATCACTGAGTATAACAGCATTGAAGCCACCTAAGACAAGTTAGTAGGGATCCCATAGTCCTAAAAAAGCATTCCTAGGACCACTAAGCACCCAACTCTTTTTGGGACATTTCGAAAAACTTTAGAAAAATGTAAGAGCGGGGGGGGCAAAACTAAATTTGCCTACTATCCTAGATTCCCCCTTCCAACAGATGGGGCGTCAGTCCAGGCTTTCAGTCCTCGTACCAGAACTCACTTGATCTCATAACCCCTTCTGCTAGGGTAACAGGGCACCACAACCCTCCCCAGTACCGATCAACCTAGCTTTGACGGACAGGAAGTGCCTTCCTCCCTCGACAATTCCCTTAGCGGCGAGCCCCTAAGCAGGTTACAGGGTCAATACCCCGGCGCCAACTACGTCGGACGATCTGGTTATGCCTTCCACCCTCGACATAACTTCCCAGGCCTCAAGCTCCCCCTGGGTTACAGAGCAAAGGCTCCAGCACCGGCCTGTGTCGTCCCGACATCGTTCTTCTAACCTACTTACCCTAACAAACAACCCTTTCTGTTGAAAGTCCCCTAGCTACCTTCCTTCCTCCAAATCTAGCTCCCCCCCCCTTCGGCTCACTGTGTAGCCATCGGAGTCACTCCTTCCCTCAAAAAACAAAAACCTAACACTCTGCTATAAGCAGCCACCCCCTTGCCTTCTCTCCCCACCCGCCAGTATTGATTCGACCCTAAATCAGTCTGGCTAAGAGGCGACAATCCCCCAATACCGCCTCCCCCCTCCAAGAATAACACCTCCCACCTTGTGAAACCCTCACAGGGGAGGCTCCAACCCTCAAAGAAGACCCCAGAGAAATACAGAGCGAGCCACAATTATACCACTCAGACCAGGAGGTTGAGATTAGCAAACAAAAAAAAAACAATCCGAATCAAAATTTACTGCACGGTATTGAGATTAGCAGACGTACGTTTTCTTGAAGATTACTTTAGAAACCCACTTTTAGGCATCGAGAAGCCTACTTTTAGGCATCGAAGATCAGAAACGAGTGTGTATCAAAAATCAGGAAGAAATCAAAACCATAAGATCAATGATAAGGAAAGCTACTGAGTACAAAATTTACGAGAAATTATACAAAATTTAGGTTTAGATATCCATAAAGGATTTTCGAATCAGATTCCCAAACCACCGTTTGAGAAACGTTTAGCAAAGATGTATGACACGAAAAAGTTTAAGAAATTATTTTCAAGAAACCATATTATCAGAAGGAACCACCAACATAAAACATCGAATCATATCGTCATCATTAGAAAGAATATCCAGAATTACTCCATAGAAAAAACAAACGGGTGATACACCTACAACAATCAAATTATAAATTCATAATAGAAAAGACAAACTTCAAAAAACCTAATTAGATCATCATCATTTGGTGAGTATCAAGGATCACTACATGTGGACTTTAGGAATCAAGACAGAGAGGGCAAACATGCAATACAAAGTCCACCAATCAGAAAAGCTATTGAAAACGAAACCATGAGATCATGTTGACGCACAACCTTCTTCACCCGCAGCAGGCTTCACATGAGGTGGCGATGTCCTCCTTCCTCCTTGAAGTGTTATCCTCCATGAAGAGTCCTTCGAAAAAATCCCTTTGCCTCCCTTTCATCCACCTACCGTCACTCGAACCAACCCCCATCACCTTCGGGAGGGCAACATCAAGCCACCCTCCATCTGCCGGCTAAAACAGCTTCAGCTACCGACCACAGTGTCGACGCCAGCAACAAAGGTATCAATGGCCATCCACACTCCACAACTCTCGAAATGTGCAAAATGAGAATGAACTTCCCGCCTGAACATGGGCAGATGCGCCCAAAAAGAATTGCGCGTTTTTGTTTTGCCCGTTTTTTCCGTATGTCGCAACTCTCTCTCTCTCTCTCTCTCTCTCTCTCTCTCTCTCTCTCTCTCTCTCTCTCTCTCTCTCAACGTCCATTCTCATTCTCATATGGACGTTGAGAGAGAGAGAGAGAGAGAGAGAGAGAGAGAGAGAGAGGGTGTCAGAGAGTTTGACACCGAGTGCGTCGGACACTGCGCCCTACCGTATGTCTTGAAATGAGCAAAATGAGAATGAACTTCCCTTTGCCCAAAAAGAATTGCCCGTTTTCTTCATCTGTCGCAACGCCCTCTCTCCCGCCCTCTCTCTCTCTCTCTCTCTCTCTCTCTCTCTCTCTCGTTCTTCCCCCCCTGCAGCGCCCGTCTTGTTTTTCGTTCGTGACTTTTGATTCTTTTCGACGTTTTTCTGTTTTTTTTTTTTTTTTTTTTTTTTTTTTTTTTTTTTTTTTTTTTTTTTTTTTTTTTTTTTTTTTTTTTTTTGGCCTGTATTTTTGGGCATACCGGTCGTTCGCCGGTGGGTACCCCGCCCGACGTGGCGCGTAAACGGCTTTTTCAAGCTGGGCGAGGTACTGGTGGTTTAAGGGGCTTCGGCCTTGAGGAGATATCATCACGCAACTGACCGGTCCTAGGTGTTCAGGATTGTACTCATTTATTTCTGCCGGAATTCGAACTCAGGTCTGTATTTCAACAGGTCAGGTCAGGTCAGGGGTGTATGAACTGAGCTAGGCCAGTTGGTGGGCATCCGTTTTTCACTTTTTATGTGTTAGTCCCCGGGCGGCTGGGGGAAGGTTGCCCGGGTACCCTCCCAGGGGGCCCGGGCCGGGCAGGGACCGGGCAGGGTCCGGGGCGATGCAAGCGCATAATCGTACAAAAAAGAGAAAAAAATAATTTAAAAAATCCGGAAAAAAAAAATGTTGTGTGCAATACAAACGATTTTTGGCTGAGGGCCACCTCAAAATTCCTTGTTACTTTAATTTTAAGATAAAAATAAATGAGAAAACATGAGTCCAAATGTACCCTTTGAACCCCTTTAGTCACTGTTTATACCCCCCAACCCCCCCTCAGGCTGGATGACCCATCACCAAAACCGAAGTTAAGACTGGATTCTGACTGCTTAGGCCAAGCGCAGTCCTGCCCTGAAGTCTTTTATTTTGGGAGGGGGGGAATCCTTGCCCCTTTTTTGGCCCGCCTGGTTTGGCCAGGCGACCCCCACTCTGCCCAACTGGCCCGGGCATGCCAGGCCGGGTGACGGCCCAACATAGCTTTTTCTCTTTTTTCTTTGTTTTCCAAAAAGGGCGATGGTCCAAGTTAAATTGAGGCTTGGACCCCGCTGGCCGGCGGCTGGAAAAGGAATGAGGCTGCAAAAAGCTGGCCAACGTTGGTGGAAACTTTTTGGCACGTTTCGTGAAGACCAAACAGCCTGGCTTGCCGTTGTAGGAAACCTGAGAGGGGTCCCTCCCGAAAAGGAAAGCACGGACGGCCTGCATGGACCAGAGGACATGCTAGCCTTTCGGGTTGGCTTGTGCCGTTTCGGCCTGGACCAAACGTATGTCCGCGACGCCCATTCACTGCACCACTCTTCGCTGGCCTCCGTTGCCAACGGCTGGCGCTTTGCCCTCCCTACCCTGTTGGAGGGCGTTTTGGAAAAGAGCTCTGGCTGCGGATGGAGACTTTTCCAGCCGCCAGCCATGTAGAAATACGGCTGGCAGTGTTTTGGAAACGGCAGTGGGTCTGAAATTGACGTTCGCAGAAAGGCGAGGTTTTAAAATTTTGGTTCCGATTGTCAATTGAGATCCAGATGGAGTGGTGCACTGCATCGCACCGATGTGGTGAGCTGTGGACGCTCGGTTGACATCCAGTTTGAGCGGAGATGTGGACGCTCGGTTGACCCTTCATCGGCAGCTGTGGGAGTTCTGTTAACCCCGTCAAGCAAGAACTTGGTCAGCAAACGAGGGAAGTTCGGTTACCTATGTCTTAGCAGTTTGGGAAGTCGAGTGTTAACCTGTGGTCAGCAACCTGGTCAGCAAAGGTTGGAAGTTCAGGTACCCCCCTTCTGCAGAAGCTGTGGGAGTGGAACCTCGCTCGTCAGCAATCCGGTCGGATTGTCAAAGGATCGAAATTCTGTTGATCCTTCTCCAGCAGCCGCCATGAAACTTCCGCAAATGTGGAAGCTCAGTTAGCCCCTCCCCTCCCCTGCAGTCATGACCTGGTCAGCAATGCCTTCACCGAACGATGTAAGAAGTTCACGTTAACCCTCAGGCTGCCGCAGCAGCTTATGTCAACCCGGTCAGCAACCCGGTCAGCAACCCGGTCAGCAACCCGGTCAGCAACCCGGTCAGCAACCCGGTCAGCAACCCGGTCAGCACCTCGCCGAACTCGGTCAGCAACCCGGGTTGGCAACTCAGTCAGCGGCCTTGTCAGCAACCCAACCTGGTCAGCAGCTGTGGAATTGTAGTTATTGTGGGAAGCAACTGTGGAATTTCTGTTAACCCTGCCACAGTAGCCGATGTTAACTCTGTCAGCAACCTGGTCAGCAACCTCGTCAGCAGCCTGGTCAGCAACCCGGTCAGCAACCTCGTCAGCAAAACCTGGTCAGCAACCAGGTCAGCAACCGCATCAGCAGCTGCGGATGTGCAGTTATTCAAGGCAGAAAATGTGGATGTTCAGCTTAACCTGGTCAGCAGCCTGGTCACCAACCTGGTCACCAACCTCGTCAGCAACCCGGTCAGCAACCTCGTCAGCAAAACCGGGTCAGCAGCTGCGGACGTGCAGTTATTCTGGGCAGAAAATGTGGACGTTCAGCTTAACCTGGTCAGCAGCCTGGCCAGCAACCTGGTCAGCAACCTGGTCAGCAACCTCGTCAGCAACCTCGTCAGCAACCTCGTCAGCAACCCGGTCAGCAACCTCGTCAGCAAAACCGGGTCAGCAACCTTGTCAGCAGCCAGGTCAGCAACCCGGCTCAGCAACCTCGTCAGCAACCTGGTCAGCAACCGGGTCAGCAGCTGCGGACGTGCAGTTAATCTGGGCAGAAAATGTGGACGTTCCGCTTAACCTGGTCAACAACGTGGTCAGCAACCTGGTCAGCAGCCTGGTCAGCAACCTGATCAGCAACCTGCTCAGCATCTGCAGGAGTGCAGTTAACCTGGAGGAAATTGTGGAAGTTCGGTTAATCCAGGCAGCAAATTTGGAGTTCAGTTAACCCAATCGGCAGCTGCGGAAGTGGATTGGAAAAGTTTCGAGTTCATCCGTGGAAAGTGTAATATGTGGAAATTCAGCGTACTCGGTAAGATAAATATGCGAGTTCAGTGAACCCAGTCAGCAAATTCGAAGTTTGGTTATTATCTCAATCAAGCTGGTGTGGAAATTTCCTTCCACAATCTGGTCAGCTGTGGAAGTTGAGTTTATCCGCTTAGAAAATGTGCAAGCGTTCAGTTAACTCACCCAGCGACTTCAAAGTTCGTTGACTCGTCAGAAAAAAAAATACTGGAAGTTCAGTTCACGCGGTCAGAAAATGTTGGAAGTTCAGTTCACCCGGTCAGAAAATGTTGGAAGTTCAGTTCACCCGGTCAGCTGAAGTGCCAGCTCCAATATGAATCTGGTCAGGTGTGGGAGTTGAGTTCATCCGCTTGGTTGGTGACTTGATCAGCAGCCGCTGCGGAAGTGTAGGTAATACCTGTCAGAAGATGTGGGAGTTCAGTTAACTCGGTCAGAAAAAAAATGTTGGAAGTTCAATTCACCCGGTCAGAAAATGTGCAAGTGCCACTTAACCTGGTTAGCAAATGCGCCAGATCCATCATGTGTGACGGAAGGACAAGAGTCTCACTGTCTTTCGCTTGAACCATTCTCCTCCGCCTTCTGCGACAGAAGCACACTGTCAGGAGTCGACTGAAATAGGATGAGCCATTCTCCGTCTTTCGGACTCTTTTACCCTCCCTCCCTTCTCTTGCCTTTTTTTTCTGAGGGGGGAAAAGGGGCTGAACCTTTCTCTACCTTTCTCTTTCCCCCAGCCCCCCTCCCCCCCTTGCTCCAGCCCCCTCCTCTCTTCGTCCATCTCTCTCCTCCTCCCATTTACAGTGCTCCACCTCCACATCCCTCCTCCTTCTCCTCCTCCTCCTCCTTCTCTTCCCCTTCAGCTCCGTCTTCCTCTGTGCTCGGTTCACCTTCATCTCTCATCACTTGAGATGCCCTCTTGGTCCTTGTTGTTTCCATCCTGAGGGTCCCTCCAATTTTCCCTCCTCCTCTCCTCTTCCTCCTCCTCCTCTCCTCTTCCTCCTCCACCTCTCCTCTTCCTCCTCCTCCTCTCCTTGTCCAGTGTGCAAGCTAAAAAACATTACCTCGCGCTCCCCAGACTTCTTCACAAAATGTTACACCTTAAGAAACAATAAGAGTGCTCCTGCCCCCTCACGCCCCCTCCTCCTTCCCCCCCCCCCCCCCCCCCCCCCCCCTCTTTAATTTTGGATCCTGCGCCTTTCTGTGCGTAGCCTGATCATTGTCTTATGACGAATGCATGTTTTAATGCATCGCTGCCGAATGTGTTCGGTACAATCGCCAAAACGTTGGAACTCCGATTGAGGACTTTACCTTGGGACTTTGCCTTGGGACTTTGCCTTGGGACTTTGCCTTTAAGTTTAGGACTTTGGCTTAGGACTTTGGAAAAAAAAAAAAAAAAACTTCCTGGCGGCCCACTGGGGTCCAAAATCGCCCTTCCACACCAAAACTTTTCTAGCCGCTGGCCAGTGGGGTCCAAGCCTGAGAATGATTTGAATCATCTGATTCCACTGGAATTTAAACTCAGATTTTCATTTAAAACTAATAAAAATGTATATATAAAATTAAAAAAAAAAAAACAGATCTTGGGTGTACCCATGAAAATAGGCCTGTATTTCACTCAGGTGTGAATTTCAACAGTTCACGGGTGTACCATCTAAGCTAGGCCCGTTTTTTGTCTTTTTTTCTCCTGCATGTATGAAATTTAGAATGAGGCGAGTGGTGAATGGCCCAGTGGTTAGGGCACCGGTTGGAAATGCACATTGTGGTCTGAGGTTGCAGGCTCAAAACCCCGCAGCCTCGTGCATAGGCCGCCGGCAAGGCGTTAGGTTGATGCAGAACCACTCACACACTGAGCGCGCACGCAGCCAGGGGGCACGGATGTACATAAGGATCCTGCGCATAGACCTGACCTGGGGAGCCACCTGAGAGGGTGCCCAGCCGATACTATTCCCTTCACACGCCTGGGTCCTCTGGAACAGCTGTGCGTGCCTCCCCTTTGGGTTGCTGGAGGCCATGGGGGGAGGAGACGGCTCCGGGACGGGCAGGCTCAGTGGGGATGAGTATGGGAGGGGTGAATTGTTCACCCCCTTCCTAGCAGGAGTGACTCTCATCTCCACAGCACATGGTTACTATGGGTGCTTAGGCCTCCCGGCTGGGTGCCTCGGGGATGCAGTACCCTGAATACACAGGGGGATGCACCCTGGCGCAGTGGCCTGGTAGCTCCAGTCCAGGCTGGTACTTCCCGGTGTGAGTGGCAACATCTCTCTTCTCCCCCTCCTCTGACAGCCCTGGTATTGAGTGATCCCTGAGTAAGTCCGTGGGCCCGCTGTGCCAACAGGTGGGCTGAACCCAGCACGTGAAGCCCCCTGCCGGACTTCCTCCTTGGGTCATATCCCCGACACCCCACAACCCTTCGAAAAGAAAAAAAAAAATGCAGGGATGATTATCAGGTTGTGCTCCACTGCCGGTTCTTCAAGGAATTTGTGGGGCTCCACTTGCCGTAGGAATTCGTGGGGCTCCACTGGCGGGGTCTTTCTGGACTCTCACGAAAAGAGCGCCTTGCAGCAGGGGCAAATAGTGCTTTTCCTTTTTTTCCACGGAGGCCAGAATTGTGGCCTGATGCATTGAACCACTTTTTGGGGAATTCTTGGCAATGGATACCATTCCCATATAACCCCGGAATCAGCACCCGGAGAGCAGAGGAGAACTCCCACTTTCAGTGATTGTTGGGGATTTTTCAGTGAAATGTAGGCAAAATCCCTAAATGGGGAAAAAAGTAGAAACGGCTGTGGAGCCCCACATTCCTCTCAAGGAACTTCCCCAAAGAACCCCAGTGGAGCACAACCCTTAGTCTGGCCCCTGAAACCACCACCAGTACACGGCCAGCTACTTGTTCAGACGTGGCCATATATGTGTCACAACAACTTTTGAGGCTTGTCATCATTCATCATTGAACTGACCGGCCCGCGGTAATTCAGAATGATGGGGTAATTCCGAATGATTTTATTTCGGTCATCTGATTGTAAGTGGATTCGAGCCTCGGTCTGTACTTCAACAGTTCGTGGGTGTACCAACTGAGCTATCTGTTTGGCTGATGGCACCCGCCAAAATGACGAAGTTTGAGCTGCACCACTCAGTTTTTCTTTGGTGAGCAGCACAAATCCACCTGTGGAAAAATGAGGCTCGCATATAACATCTGGTCCCTTCCCGACTTGCGGGATAGTGACTTTAAGAAAAAGGCAGACTCCTTCTTAAGTCAGCACTATCCAGAAGGAATCCTTGCAACCCTTCCCCAGTTTGATGGTTTGATAAGGGTTGCTACTACAGATCTGTATGTCCTCTTCGAGGAGGACACAAATTCAAATCTTAAATGGTTCAATCACGGAGCCTTGATGGAGCTCTCCCTTCAACAGGTCAAAGCCAACTCCTTCTGGACAGAAGTAGACATGTTCACTTGTTTATCGAAGATCCTCCGGTACGGGCTGCTTTGCACGACCAATTGGTCCACCAAACCATGGGTTCGGGTCTAGATAGGGAGGAGGTAGTAACAGGGTGGCTAAAATGAATAAATTGATACTTTGTATTGCAGAAACCCTCAGTGGAAGCATTGCCTCAGAAATGCAGATCTCGACTTAGGGACCCTCAACGTGAACAGACTCGCCTCCTTCAATCCCTCGAAAAGGCAAGCGATATGGGATCAGCTGAAAGGGGTAGGAGGCAAGACGTGGCCTGACATCATATGTATCCAAGAAACCCACCTAATGGATAAACCGGATCACCATCGGGCTCACAAAGCGGTTTGGCCCCACCAGGCCTACATGGCGCATGCCAGGACATTGGGATCGGCGGGAGTGGCGATCTAGATCCCGCCTGGGTCCCGACTAGAGGTAGTAAATTGGGTAGCAAACGAGGAACAGGGGAGATGGGTGTCGGTTCTTGAAATGCTGGAACTATAACTTATCAGCATTCTGGGTATCTACGCCCCTAATACGGCAACGGAAAGGGCGTCTTTCTTCACCCACCTCCAGACCCTCGCCCCTCAAGGTGTTCCATTGGTAATCGCGGGCGATTTTAAAGCTGCACCAGACAGAGGGATGGATAGATGGGTTTCCCGCGTATCCTGCCCAGACTATGTGGAAAAGGATGAAAAATCAATAGCGGATCTTTGTGAAGCCCTGAGCCTGGTAGACGCCTTTAGACTGTTACACCCGACAGCAAAATCTTACACCTGTCATCATACTAATGAACAGTCGAGACATTCGAAATCACGTATCGACCTGATTCTACTCTCACAGAAAATTCAGAATGCCCTACAACTCTCCACCATCCTCCCACGGAGTCCCCACCTTGGCTTGGATCACTGCACATGTGGGGTCATATTCTCCTTCCGGAAACGGCCAGACCAAGGACCCGGAAATAATAATTTCAATACTTCCTTACTAAAAGACAAGACGTTTCACACATACATTCAAAATGTCCTGTGTAACCGTTTGAACGCCGTGAACGCGCGTTCGCGTTCAAATGTGCGTTTGAACGCGGATTGCGCGTTTGCGTTCAAAATTGAACGACGTTCAATTATTTTTTTACTTTTTTTATTATTATTTTTTTAATCATTTTAATGCCTAAAAATAACTTCTTCTTTTTTTTTTTTTTTTGAGTTTCGTATGATGTGAGGTACATGCCTCTCAATTTTGGAGTCATTTTGCTAAGGCAAACAAAAATGAAAAATCGTCAAAGATGGCGGTGTCAAATCGTGTTCGCTCACTAATTTCAATTTTTTTTTTACTTTTTTTTTTTTTTTCTGTTTTCTATTTCGTTTTCCAATTTGGTAACGAATTTAGATGTAATGCTCAGACAAATGTTGTTTATTTTATTTTTCTTCATAACATATTTTGTTTTCGGAATTTTTTGAGTTTTTTTTTTTTCTTTTTTTTTCCCCATGCGCGGAATTGAACTCCGCGTTCGGTCCTGTTCATTGAACGCGCGTGCATTCCGTTCCATTTCTGAACGGAAAACCCGCGTTCAATGAACGCGCGGTTTCATAGAAAATGTCTGGAATTTCTGGAGAAATCAGAAATACTCCTTTAACTCGGAGGTGAGATGGTTCACTAATGGGCTTTTTTTTCTAGCCAAGAAGTGTAAAGAATATTCGAAGTTGGTGGCAAGCAGGCGATATGCCCACGAAATGGATGTTCACAGAAGACTCCACAACCTGGTTAGTCAGGACAACTCTAATGAACACATCCCGGACATTCAAACTTTGCAAGACCAACTTCTCCAATTAGCACAATACCGTTGGCAAGGAATTAGAATTCGAGGTAAGTTATCCAAATGGACTACTGAAGGTTCCATGGATCCCCATTTCTTTAGCCTAGCCTCAGTAAGAGCCCACCGTACGACCATCGAAGCTTTTTTGGACCCTGAGACTGACGACTTAGCCACCACCACAGCACATTGCATTAAGATTGCCAGATCCTTCTACAAAGACCTCTTCTCCTCCCACATTCCCCAACAACATGAGGCAGATCCATTAAGAAAATTGGAAGAATTCTTGCGCCCGTTGGAAGGCCGCCTTTCTCCGAAACAGAAGGACCATCTGGATCGACGAATTTCCAAAGAGGAAATTTGGACGGCCCTAATGCAAATGGAGGAAGAAAAGACCCCGGGTCTAGATGGCTTTCCCAAGGAGTTTTGGAAATCCATGTGACTCCTCCTGAGCGAAGACCTGATGAGGTTCTCTGGAGCCGTCTGAAACTCTGGAGAGCTAGGAGAGCTGGTAGGGCAAGGGGTACTTTCACTAATTCACAAAAAAGGAGACAAAATGAATATCAGAAACCACCGCCCCATCACACTTTTGACAGTGGTATATAAGACGTTGTCAGAAACTCTGGCCAATCGGATGATCGAGGTAATGGAAGACATCATTCAACCCATCCCAGACTGGCTTCATGCGCAACCGGAACATTCAAGAAAATATACTACTAGTCAACAAAATGATTAGCATGGCTCATCAATCTAAATCCAATGCCGCTTTCATCTTCATTGACTTCGAAAAAGCTTATGACCATGTGGATTTGATCTTCCTGGACAGATGTTTGGAAACACTGAACTTTGGCCCCAATTTTAGACGATGGGTGAATATTTTGCACTGTAATGCCACCACCAGCGTTCAAATAAACAGGTCCCTAGCCCCGGAGATAAGACTGCAACGCTCGATCAGACAAGGGGACCCCATAGCCCCCTTTTTGTTTATCATTATAATGGAAGCGTTAGCAGCCAACCTCCGCCAGGACAAAGACTTAGAAAGAATTCGGATTACTGGAATCCCCAGCGAAGCGGTCCCGGTCTGTTCGTTTTTTGCAGACGACCTCACAATCATGGTTGACGCTACACAAGAAAATATGGAGGTGCTATATAGGCTTATGGCCGTATTTTGCACCCTCTCTGACATAACCATAAATTGGGGACAAAAAACAATCGGTTGGTGGCTCCATCACCAAGGGGGCCGTCCCCCAGAGGGGCACCACATCACTTGGGTAGCCCCTAACTCCCCCATCCGAGTCTTGGGAGTCAAGATGTTCGCCCAGGGCAATCCCCCAGAAAACCACGGATGGCTATCGGCCCCGGCCTTTGCTAAACTCTCGCAATGGAACCACCAACACACATCACTCTTTGGGCGTGCCGTGGTAATCAACAACGTGGTGCGAGCCACCCTTTGGTAAAAATCAATCCTTTGGCCACTAAGCCCAGAGGCCCTAAGGACCATGAAGAGGAAGGTGGCTGCCTACTTATGGAGAGGAGACAGCGAAAACCCCCACGCTATAAGCCGAGTGGCATGGGACTTAGTTATTCAACCCAAGACAAAAGGAGGCCTCGGTATTCTGGACCCCCTCTGTCAATCCCAAGCCCTCAGCCTGCAATGGGTGATACACCTGATTTTCGAAAACCCGCTAGTATGGAGGTCACTAGCACTGGAACAAATGGCCCGTCTGGCCCCTGAGGCTCCGCCGTCTGTCCACCCTCCACGTTGGTTAGAGGATAGATATTGGAGAGTACCTAGGCGCTCCAGAGGAGAGGAAGGAAGGAGAGATGGATTTTGGCCCCGGCTGTTAAAAATTTGGAGGAAACTTCCCCCCCCAAATCGCCCGCACCCGGACAGGTGGGAGGAGGTGGCAAGGCAACCACTCTTTGGGAACAGATGGATCACTAAGGAACAAAGTCAAATTTTCTATAGTTCCGACACCCCATGGAAAGGATGGGTGAAGAATGGGGTGAAGAGAGTGGGTGACCTCTGGGACAAGGAAAGTTTGGATTGGAAAAGTCCCGAAAAGATGAGAGAAACCTTAAGGTACTGTCATAACATTGAAGCAGCACTGCCAGAAATAACGAAAGCCCTCCCAGTAGGGTGGTGGCCCATCCTTCGCAGAGGTAAGGTGCTGAAGGAGGGTGATTGGGTGGCCATGGAAGGAAAGGTCAACATAGTGGGCCTGGTTCACCTAATCCGACCGGAGGAGGTGCTGATTGAATGGTACACTGTGGAAAGAAGAGGGAGCTTAGTAGGTAACCTGAAACCCTTCCAATGGATTCAAAAGGACAATCTTAACAAGATCAGGGTGTTGGAGGATGGAGAAAACTGGCGGGCCTTTTATCCTGAGATTGCATTAGAGGCCCTCCCCATGGACCCATTGGAATGGGTATGGAACTCCGACCTGCGAAACAACTCTCGACAAACCAAACACAAAACGCTATCCGGACTATCAGTCAAAGCGACGTATCAAATGCTCAGAGTAAAGCGCTGCTTAAAAGACACGGTGATAGATCGCTGGCAAAAGCACCTCAACGTAGATAGGCAGCTCCTTACCCCGATACGTTGGTTCAGCGACACCAAATGCAAACCGACGAAAATTACATCTCTGCAGTGGCAAATCTTGCATCGGTGCCTGCCAACCAACAACTGGTTGATCGACGATACACAACTAGAACAACAAGGCCGGGCCCTGCCCTGGTGCTCTCGTTGTCTGTTGGGTTTTCCGGCTAGGAAAAAGGCAGAGACAATTGAGCACATATTCCTACAGTGCCCTGCAGCCATTCTAACCTCGAGGTGGTGGGACAGGGTATGGCAACAAACGGTCCCTGGGCACCTGTGGCCTTGGGACTGGCGTGCCATCCTAACAGGCCATTATCCTCCCTTCCAAGACGACACCTTTGTGCCCAATATGTTCCATCTATCCTGGCGAACGGTCCTGTGGGTCCTATGGTGGCAAAGATGCATACTAACTTTAGACCAAGTCCGGGTAGAGGGAGAGGAAAGGATGGAACAATTCAAGACACACTTCCAACTGGAACTCTCGTACAGGTGGAACTCAATGAAACAAACATTAGATAATCTTCATAGCCCCAAAGATATCCGGGTACGTCTACTACAGTTTTCCAGGGAATGGTTGGGTGGAGACCGAGAGGGGTGGGTGGCGGAAGTATGCTGGACCGGGGGTTGGAGTGAGGAGGAAGGGGGGGAGGACAGCCACGGAGAGGAAGTGCCAAGGGACTACAGATTGAGATTCAAGGATTGGTTGTCGATAGATCCCAATATCCCTGAGACCTGCAGATGAATTCCCGGACCCATTCCCCCCCCACCCACAGTTCTTGGAAGCATACCTGTAACCGATGCCTCTCCTGCCCTTCCACGAAAACCCGGTTAATCCATCTTTCTTTCCTTATCCCACCTCATCAGACACAGCAAAGGGGGGTGGCAGAAGAGTGGTCGAGGAGGGGTCCTGCGGGAAGGATGGGCAAGGAACGGAAAGAACCACAGGTGCTCCCCAGTGGTTCTTCCTGGACCCCGGTCCTGACACGAGAAGGAAAAGGAAAATGAAGCTTCAGCAGCAGAAAAACGGCCTGCTACAGGGTGAAGTGGACCATCAGGCTTTCAGGGGGAGATTAGTCCTTCAGCAGCAGAAATTCGGCGCATGGTATAGGGCGAAGAGGTTTACTCCCAGAAGCTCAACATCTTGTGCAGACGATCTTCGGAAGCTAACTTCCATCTCAGTTATATTCTGATACAACCTACTCAGTGGCAGGCCTTCTCTAATTTTTCTAATTTTTCCAATGCCCTGCTCAGTCAATCCCTTGGATTCCAGGGTAATCAATGCTGGCAAGGGTCCTCCACATTGTTTTCCTGATCATATTTTGTATATGGGACGCTGGACCCGCTTTCCAGCAGGTGATGCTCCCCACCAATAGATGGCGCCTCTTCCCGTGTGGTAGTGGTGGCTGCTCTTATCAGCACCACTATCACCGGGGGGTGTTCATCAAAAAAAAAAAAAAAAAAAAAAAAAAAGGCTCGGATGTACTGGTGGCACAAAACTCAGGAAATGGTTCAAGGTCGGTTTCAGAAAGTTTGGTTCGATAAGTCCGGTGTGCACTTATAGGTATCTTTGGGGCTCGTTCGACACTCCTTAGGGCATCCTCGGGGCCGAAGGAAGTTTCCTTGGGGGGTTTTCAAGGAAATTCCCGCCATCGTTCCACTTGTCCTCGGGACGTCGCCCGAGGACATTTCCTTCGAACCATGCCAGACAAGAAAAAAGAAAAGAAAAAAAAAGTCAAATGTATTTGAGGCCTTCAGCGAATAGGGTGCCGCCACAATCCAGATTATCGGTTGTAAGGTCTCTCTACCCATGTGCCCGCTCCTCTCCGTGAAATGCGGATTCCTTTTGCCCAAGGGACCTCGTGAGGTCCCTTGGGCAAAAGGAAGAAATGGCTGGGGAATCCTCGGAGCCCAAGGAACTTCCTTCGGAGTGTTTTCACTTTTTTTTGCCGACTGCATCCCCGAGGATAGGTGGAACAAACAATTCCTCGGGGACTTTACGCGCCCGAGGAGTGTCGAACGAGCCCCTTTGTCTTCGAAATCGAACATTGGGTACGTCCCAGTAGTTGTCTTGGAAACCGGGGCATGACGGAACCACCCGTACCGAGCCATACTACATACCACCAGGATTAGTAAGCAGATCTTTCTCCTTTTTTTCTTTTTTTTCTGGACCCACGACAGGTACCTATCTACAGTTAGCAACTAATTTATGGGACCCAGACCATCCTATCTTGGAGGATCCCCCTCAGACAGCCCCTACTACAGGTTCCCCAACGATTTCCTCCACCAAAGTCTGTCTACTAACACCCCTTCAAACTGTTGACTTCAGGTGGAGTGGAAGTAAACCATCTGCCACTCAGGTGGATTAGCAATAGTAAATCCATTCACTTTGCGGACAAGCCAATAGTAGCAATGACTGTTAGACACTAGCCTATAGTAGCAATGACTGTTAGACACTAGCCTATAGTAGCAATGACTGTTAGACACTAATAGGCAGTAGGTCTTTACGATCTACGCATTCCACACGTGTCATCCTTGCGCAGGGGCCATGCTAATATTCTCTGTATTGTTCCGAATCTTAAACCACGAGTACAAGGCCCCAGCCTTGCAGAAAGTTTTTGTCACCACAAGCAAAACTCCGAGGGGTTGCACGGCGTAGGGCGCCGTTGAAAAAAAAATTGGCAACCTCCGAAGTGGTGTGTGTTTCGTGCTGACACCCACAGGCCGATGTGTGGTGTACTGGTGCTTAAAGGATGTCCAGAAGAACGGCAGTAGGTCTTTACGGGCACCGGCGATGCTCAGACAAATCAAGGATCGTCGTGGGTGGATGGAAGGCGGAGAGTTGAGTAAGAAGAAATGTGGCGAAGCCCGAGGATGACGGCGTGACAGCGGTTTGGGAGCCTAAGCTCGCAATCATTGTCGCTGTACAGAAGTGATATTTGGATTGTTATAATATCATGGTGTACTACACGATGACATCTTCGATAGGCCTCGCTCAGTTGGCACACCCATGCAATGTTTAAAATACAGACCCAAGTTCGAATCCAGATGCAATCGGACGAGTGAGAATAACTCTGAGTTAACCTGGGGCCTGGCCGTTCAACATTTATATCAAAAGACCGTCACCCTTCTAACGAAGAACAAAACAAAACAAAGAAACAAAAAAAGTTGTACTACCGTACTACATGATATATGTGTACTGCATGTATGTATGCCGCAATACCTTTCTAGCGGCCTTTTGGCTAACATCAAGAAGTGTAGAATCTGTTCTGATCAGTTTAATATCTGATTTGTGGTCCATCGCAACACATTAAAAACAAAAAGAAACTGATCAGTTTAATATCTGATTTGTGGTCCATCGCACCATATTAAAAAAAAAAAAAAAAAAGATGTATGCCGCATCTGTGTGGCGCGCCCATGTGGCATTGTGTGTCGAGTTGGGAACTACAACCTTGCAGAGGTGGGTTGGATATCACGACCAGTATAGTCCCACTTCTGAACACCGTGTCCTGGCTGTAGTGGTTAAACCACCAGTACCTCGCCCAACTATCGAGTCCAAGGCTCGGACTACCAGTAGCCCGATCATTCCCGAGCCTCGGACTTTATTGTTGAGCCTCGGACAACCGGTAGTACATCACGAAAAAATCATATTTAAAAAAAAAAAAAACACGAAAAAAAACATACAACATTCTGTTAAAAAAAAACAAAAAAACAACAAAGGAAATCAGACATGCCCAACAAGAATGAATCTTCCTCGACAAAGAGGAAGATTCATTCTCGTGAGAGGTTCACACACAGAGAGAGAGAGAGGGAGATTCCTCTAACTCCGACCTCGATGTGGGACCAGACACCGGTTTAGCCGGGAGGTGTGGCGAGGGCGTTGCAACAGAGCACGACGGCATGGACCCTGCACGTGGCATGACACACGCACACAGGGGGAATCGCGCGATCACAAGGATGCTCGAACCCGCCACTCGCGAACAGTGTAGCCTCGATGGTGGACAGGGTCGAATGTACGCCTATGAAAGGAGATACTCGATTGGACCGATACCATGATAACTACGAGGTTGATATACCGGATGAGGCGACGAAGTTGGCACCGGGCGATCCAATTCCTCCCAACTTCTGTAAAGACCCAAACAGTCTTTATTTCTTGGAGGACAAACACGCTCGCACTAGTGAGGATAAGTGGGGCCATAACATCCTCTGGCATAACGACATTTTTTAGCCATGCATCCAAGGTGGGGAGTGGAAGATGGCGGTGAAGTACAAGACCGGATGGAAGACGATTGGCCGCATGCCAAAGGATATTTGGTTCAAAACGACGGAGTAGGTGATTTTGTACCGTATGCAGGTCGAGAACCCAGGGGAGACCGATTCCGTCGTCAAAGCAAAGGTGAAAATTTTGTTTGATGCCTTGCAAGCCAATCAACAGTTCAGCGGCAAGTTTTACACGCCTTGCGCCTGAGCCCCTCGCGAGGGTCATTCGACTGGAAGATTGACAACACTGCCGATGTCAGGACCGCCGAGAGCATGAAGGAGAACTACTCTCAAGATGTCGTGGTTGTGTTCCCGACAGCCACGGCGAACACGAAGGTCCAGCAGAGGGAAGAAGACGGGACCACGTCCGTCGTGAAGGCTCCAAATTTTCTTTTTTAGAAGACATGCTCCAATCTATTCGTGGGGAGCAGCATGTGCTGGGAATCGGGCCCAGCGTCCCATATGAAGACATGTAGAAAAGATTTATGAACAAATTGAAGTACCAGGGTCATTACCCGGTTTCGGCTTGAGAGTATCCTCCAAGATCATAAACAAACTGCTGAAAATCGGGATAGATGATGAGAAAACTACGGATATAGATGATGAGAAAAACTACGAATCCTTTTTTACGATCGCTAAACACCTCCTGAAATCCACCCGCAATTCTCCGAACACTCAAGTATCTAAGGGAATTCCAGCAAATCATAGCAAAGCTCACCAAAACTGACTTATGCTCTGACAAACTCATCCAGGCCTCACGCCCCCTAGCCGCTAGGTTACAGAGCAACGTGACTCACTCCAGCTCCGACCAGTGTCGTCCTGTGTCAGCAACCCCCAGTTTTCCCTTAGGATGCCCCCGCATAGCATCCCCAACTCTCTCTACAAGGCCTCATGCCCTCACCTTCGGCAAGTTACAGGGCATCATCCCGGCTCCGGCCAGCGTCGTTCTGCCATGGAACAGCCACGGATCCTGAATATAACAGTCTAATTCCAGTGCAGCTTCGTATAAACCACCAACAGTCCCTCAAAGTCCTGAGAGAGTCTTCAAGCTATCAGGAAATAACAAGGGTGCTTATTTTGAATATTCCAGGAAGAATCAGAAAAGGTCCCAACCAAATTCAAGCAAAGGATATAGAAATTCCCCCCTTTCCCCTCATCCCCCTGCCCCACCACTGCCTCCACCGAAAAGGACCGCCCCTGATCACGAGCACTCCTCATCGACCCCAACTTGGGACAGACCCATTTCCCCCCCCTACTCCCACAAAGGCATCCAGTTCCCACCCAAAGTATGCCTCTGCCAACCCCTTGCCCTTATCTGCCTCCCCTGGGATATGATGTCGACCCATACATTTTCCCCAGCCCCAGAATAGAGCATCCCCCAAAATTTGCCCCGTCTCCCTTCAGGGCAACCACCTCCCTCCTTGAGAAGCCCCTGCAGAGTAGAGCTCTCCCCCAACCCACCCCCTCGCCATAAGTAAAGAGGAGAACCAGAATTCCAGACGTTGTTGTAGATTATTTCCCCCCTTCCCCTACATCTCCCCCTATCCCTCCGCCGCCTCCACCGAAAAGGACTGCCCTGATCACAAGCTCTCCTCATCGGCCCCAACTTGGGATATACCTGCTTCCTCCCCCTACTTCCACTAAGGCATCCAGTTCCACCCAAAGTATGCCTCAGCCACCCCCTCACCCCTATCTGCCTCCGCTGGGATATGATGCCAGCCCATACATCTCTCCCAGCCCTAGAATTGGGCAACACCCAACAATCTGCCCGCACTCCCTCCAGGGCATTTCACCCCCCACCTTGTGAAGCCCCTGTGGAGTAGAGCTCTCCTCCTTAAAACCCCAACCCCCCACCCACACAAAAATAATTCATTAATGCGCCTGAAGGGGAACCAGAAATTAATAGTGGACAAAAGAAAAAACGAGCCTCAAGAGTTTTAGGAACTCAAATTCCTAAGATATGAGTGGAAGAATAAGAATTTTTTTAGAATTATTATGAAGAAAGGTAGATATGAGTTTTCTTTTTTTGGATTTGCTGATGACGATGAACAACATCCCGAAGATGATGATGATGAAGATGATGATGACAACCACCTCACCTGCTGATGTGAATGGCAAACAAGGCCTTGAAAAGCAGCATCTAATGATAACAAAATGATGATGATGATAGTAATGATGAAAATGAAGACAAAATGATCTTGCCGATCATACTGAAGAACAGTACTAACAGCGCCCTATAATTACAAATTGATGATGATGACGATGATGATGATGTTGATGATGATGATGATGACGATGATGATGATGATGATGATGACGCACCGCGCCCTGCGATGATGATGATGATGATGATGATGATGATGATGATGATGATGATGATGATGATGACGCACCGCGCCCTGTGATGACAAAAGGATGATGATGGTGCTAATGACGAGCACCTTGGATGATAACCTAGTGATGATGATGGTGAGCAGCGCCCTATGACGACGAGCTTCGCCAACAGCGCCTTACGATGGTGAACTATTGATGATGGTAACGATACTGGCGTAATGACAATGATGATGATGATGATAACGAGCAACCCCAGCGGCGCCCTATGAAGACACAATGATGATGATGATCATCATGATGAGCAGCGTGGATAATGACGCCACCCATGCCTTGATGTTAATGACGAGCGGCACCCTGATGATGATGATAGTGATGACACCTGATGCTGATGACGAACCATTACCGTGATGATGATGTCGAACCACGCCCTGTTGATGATGATGGTGATGATGATGATGACGACGAGCAGCACCCTAATGATGATGACGAACCCTGACTGTGATGATGGTGTCAAACTACGCCCTGTTGATGATGGTGCTGGTGATGATCATCGCCCCGTTGCTGATGCCGAGCAGCGCCCTGATTATGCTGATGCACCCACTTCCTCATGATTGCAGTCGCCACTGCACTCACACTTCAGTTTACTAAGGGCTGACTCCACTGTACTCCACCGGCGTTGACATAGCCAACGCCTCCCAGGCCATATGCCACGTGCAAAACCGCAGCAGCAATGGAGTGAAATGTGGAACCCCCATAAGAAAAAAGCCAACGGGAGTCAGTCCATCCGCCACATCAGCCTGTGACATGGTGTGGATAAGCGCCTCCGGTCACATGCGCGTGCACAAAGCGCCTGGTTGAGAGAAGAGATGGCGACCGTCGCCGCCACCCGCCTTCACCATGGCCCACCTGTCCGCTGTCCCAGCCAAAGGCGGGGCGCAGCGCTCCCGGTAGCGCCTCGCCCCCCTTCCTTTGCCCTACTTTTCTTCTTTCCCCCCGTGAAGGCTCCATTGATTCCGGGGGAGCGGGAAATGTGCGCAGCGAATATGGCAATCGACAAGCCGTGGATGCAGGTGCCATGTATGGCAGTCTCCTCGCAACAGGTGCTGCGATAGAAGACATATACGAGATGGAGTCTGAGTCCGCAGCTAGGATGAGCGTCACGAGAATGTCGTTGCATCCGCCTTCATGCGCTCAAGGTGATGGCACAACAACACCACAGGAAAGGACCACGGGGGATGGTGGGGAACGGGGGAATGCAGACGGGTCTCAACATTCTCGCAATATTGACAACATCACTGTGGATGACGGGGACAAGGCCACCTAGAAAATGGACGTGCGAGACTGCGCATGTGTACACAAATGAGGGGCACGGCAGGACATGGGTGAGCGGGAATTACAAAGTTGTATTTCCGATGTTAGCGTACATTTTGTTTTATACTCGTTATATTCCTCATATTCAAAACTCAACATCCGTGAGTGATTTTATGTACGTATACAAATTGCGGTGCAACATATTCAAAGAGTTCGTTCGTAAAATGTATGAGGGTATGCGAAGTCTTGTTTGCTATTTCATATTTGCCTTTCTTTTTTCGAGTTTTTTTTTATTATGATGATCCATCTTCTCGGGATTGGTCGTTAGGACTATTCTTGAAAACTTTGCGGGTAACGTGAGAGTGTGCTTTATGCATGCGTCTCTCTCTCTTTGACGACATCTGTCTGTTTGTGCATGTGTGTGGTGGGGTCACTCCGCCAAACGTCATGAACGCCATTTATACATCCATGTTGTCCATGCAACTACAAGCAAGATATTGATAACATGTTGTTTCTACATCGTCTTTTTTTTTTTTTTTTTTTTTTTT
>BFEA01000532.1:681342-692263 GCA_003427395.1 Chara braunii | reverse complement strand
ACCTCCCCTCCCATCCTCACGTCAATACTCCTAGCGCACCCCCAATCCCACTATCCTTTTTTTTTTTGTTTTTTTGTTTTTTGTTTTAGAGAACAATCCCTGCAATGCTAGCGACGCTGATAAGAGCAGACGCCGCTAGCACCTGGGGACAGGCTCCATCTATTGGTGGGGAGCAGCACCTGCTGGAAAAACGGGTCCAGCGTCCCTTTTGAATATGATACAATTGAGAGTTGTCCACACCAATATAGGCCAGATCCTGCCAGCATTGATTGCCCTGAGGAGCATGGGATTAACTGAGCAAGGAAGGAGCCTCTTCACCATAAATGCGGCGCCAAATCCTGACGATTGTATACTAGCTCTCCCCCTTGCCTTCTCAAAACTCTCATTGCCCCGAGTCTACATTCCCCCTACCCCAGGTCCCCATTCCCTTTCATCCATCCCTCCTCACCCCCCGTACCACTGCAAGTCCACTATGCTATTTCCTTGGGGGGGGAAAGGGTCGGGGAAGTTCTCCGCTGACTTCATCGGGATCGAAGGGTCCACCTTAGTCCATTCGTGAAAAATCAGTCGATGATCCTTCCCCCACCTGCCGTTATCTTGGTCCCTTCCCGTATTCCATTCCACCCTTCCTAACCTTCCCCCTTCTTTCCCCCCGAGCCATTTCTCAGAGAAATCCTGTAGTTTGTGCTCTGCTTCTTGTCTTGTGGATGTGTGTTGGATTTGTGTTTTTGTTTCCTCCCAGCGCACTGTTATCTCTGTTTGGATGTGTTGTTGTATGCCTTCAGTGAACTCGGGTCCCTCCAACCTTACTCTTTCCATTTCATAAGTGCATCGTCGTCTCCACAGAGCCCATAACACCGCCTTGCATCCCAGTGTGAACATATTCAGTGTGAAATCGTCCACCTAGTCTATGCTTCATGTTTCTTATAACAATGCTTGCCAGCTTCATGGCCAAGGTTTGGTTACTTCCAACTGGCCCCAGACCCGATCCCACCAGCGCCAGAGGAAGACCGCACCTGGGCATTGCAAGAAGACATGCTCGATGGTTTCGGGCCGTTTCCTGGGTGGGAAGGAATGCAGGCAGAGGTTGCACCACGGGAGCGCCCGCCCAATTTGTTCTAGGGAGGTCCTATCTATGAGCCAATCGTTTGTTGGAAGGCAGCGGTGCTCAATCTGCCAGTGGAGGGAGGCAAATTTGGCTGGTCGCGTCGAGATGAGCCGGAACCATTTAACCCCCCGCAGYGATTSCTTMCTTGTATTCAACTGCGTCATCCATCTGGCCTCCACTAGGTCACGCAGAGTGGATGTTGGACGGAGAAGCCTGTATGTTGAGTGGACCGTGATACTGTTCAGTTTTCTGGTACATGTCTTACCCCTTCGCGCGGAAGGGGTCCACGTCCACTCTATAGGGTCCAAAGGTAATTCAATGATCGAAGTGTCGGGGAGGAAGACCGTCCATTTTTCTTCCTTGTTAAAAACTATAATCCGTGACAGTTCCTCTGGCTGGAAAAATCTTGTTTCTTGTGGCGTGGTACGATTGACTGTATTATCTTTGCCCACAGTAAATATGTCAACCACTACCGGGCCACCGTGGCAGCATACCACGTTGCCGACCTCTCCCTGACTGTCCGGGATCTGCACCCAGTCGGAGTCCCGCAAGACGGGTCCTTTTCGGAGAATTTTCCACCAATCCAGAGGGATCCGTTTGATCAGGTCGTCGAAGGCGGAGTCCAGCCTACAGCTATGGCGCAATTTCTGTCGGAGCAGGTCCCGGTCAATCCAATCTCTTGAGTCTGTGTCCCAAATATCCTGTATTCTGAGTATGCCTCTTTTCACCCACACGCACCAGGGGGAGTCCATACAATGGAGGGTCTGTCCCCTGGTATCAACGATGCTCATGTTATCAAAAAGGGGCTGTCATAAGACCTCCTCCCATCGGTCTGGCTGGATTTTGTCAGGCAGGGGGAGAGTCCTCCATGTCCTCAGAAGGGATGGCCAGAAGGGATCGTTCCGTAGGTCCTCCATTGCTTGTTCCTTGGGAGAAGTGGGGTCCCGTTGCCTGGACCGCCCCCTCGGTATCGGCCAGCATCTATTTTCAAGCCATGTGAGGGGACTGATCCCCGGTGCTGTCTCAGGAGCCGGTCGTGCGATCTGTTCCAGCGCCAGCCACATGTTATCCTCCTACAAGAAACTAACCTTTTTTTTTTTTTCCCCCCTAAAAGGGGAAGAGAGGATTACGGAATGCACGTGGAAAATGCCAGAGGCTGCAGTTTTGGGCCCCTGCAGATGGTACCAGGGGAGGGAGGAACACACATACTGTTCCACCAGGACATCCAAGCCAGTGTTGTGGACGACTTCAGTGACTCGCTTGGCCGCTGGGTGTGGGCGACTGCTGAGATTGATGGCGTGAAATTGCTGTTTGTGTCGTGTCAATCTGCGGCCAGCGATAGATAGGAGAGAAAAAGACTCAAAAAGCTCATTTTTTTGAAACACTACCCAATGCATTACCGCAGTCGGGGAATGTGATGTTGTGAGGCGCGGCTGGAATACAGTCATGGACCCAACATCAGATTCTTCCACAGGTGACCCAAGGTTTAGGGTTCAGGGATTCAAGATCGCTTGGCTTGCTTTCGGAAACGATGGAGCTCTTATTAGATCCTTTCCGGCAAGTACACCCCACCAGGCCCACCACGAGAACTCGTTCATGGATACCCAACAAAACCCTAGACAAGACGGTTCCAATTCTAAGCTTAAACACCCCAGTACCTTTCCCACCTATTTTTTTGACCGGTAACGTGCTGGCCTGAACCGGAAGCGCGGCAGCCGATAAATCGAATTAGCGGCCAGTCTTGATTTTCGGGCCGGAGCGCAGTGCCCATGGCCGACATGGGGGAAGGGTACTCAGTCTGGTGGTTTAAACCACCAGTACTTGGCCCAGCTATCGGCCGCGGGAAAAAATAGAGTAGAAACGTTTCTAATCCAATGAATTCGGGCGCTCCTGTAGTAGCCCCCGTACGTTTCCTAAAATTGTGGCGCATTAACGGGCACGACTCTAGGAAGTACTGGTGGCTTAAGACTGGATTATTTTGCTAACTGGGAGCAAGGCAGCGGGATGGACCATGACGGTCAGAGAGTGGGAGGTCAGAGAGTGTCCGCCCCTTCGATCACTTTCTGCCAGTTACTGGCCATAGGCCAGTTGTAGCCACTGTCATCCCTGACCGCAACATTGTGGGGGGGGGGGAGAGGGAAGGATATTTCATATTAAACACACAGAATTTAAGCCACCACCAATACTTCCGAGGTACTGTTCTCAGACCCTGGAAACGCCCTGTGCGACAAAAACAAACGGACCGGCGGCGAGGGCCTCCATTTCAGGCTGGTGCCGCCAGCCATTTTGGTAGAGTACCCCAAACCGCAAAAGTTGCAGCCATAAACGAGCCATGCATATTTGTTTTTCAAGCGAGGAAACAAACCGGTGATTGAAGGACAAAGACTTGGATGGACCCATCAAGAACAAGAACACATGGGGGCAAGTGGACATCTCTGAAAAGGAAAAAACTAAGTCTGAAGTGAGTGCCCGGGGAGATGCTGGTAACAAAGGAGGACTTGACAAGAGGGGTTTGGGGGGGTGGGAGGGAGGCTGGGACAGTTTTTTCTTGGCCGGAATGACACCGTCCAATTCATCAAGGAGGCTGAACCCTACAACAGTCTGCAGAGTCCCCTACTGACTTCGCCGAATGAAACGCCCAGTCGTTATAGCTGTACTAGACTGAATGTTGCCCAAACACAGCTGTAATCGCAGCACAGGCAGTAGCTGATGAATGATACTGTTAACAGCATTGAACCGCCAGCACTTGGCCGTATATCGGCCACGGGCCCTTGTTGTACACGTGCCGCAAATTTCAGGGCCTCCGGGGCCGTTGATGAATTTCATCAATGGTCCGTGCCGGTTCAGTTTTGGTGCGCAGGGCAACCCCAGGATCGAGAAAAGTGCCTCGGAAGTACGGGTGGTCTAAGTGATAATCCACCTTAAAGCACCAGTACATGGCAGTGCCACCTGGGCTGCAGGCATGACACCTCAAATTCTGGAGGCGCGAAACAAAAATGTGACCGCCGATCGACTTTATCAACAGTGGGCCCAGCGTTTGACGAGCATCGGCATCAGGAAAAAAGACGCTTGTACATGGGTGGCTTTACCAAACCTAGGTAGTTTAGCTTCAGTTGTGATCGAGCATAAAAAACTGGCCCCACAACTGATACCCCCCCCCCCAGGAGGCGGACAACCATTGCCCTCAAGGGTATCTGTGATAAAAATCAAAGCTCGCTATCACTCACCCGCATCTGACAGAAGACTGTACAGACTGCAGATCTGCACCCACCCCAACCCTAAGCCCCCAAGAAACAGAGAAAGTCCCAGCCAGAAAATGCATACCCGAGAGCATACCCACGTAGTGACGACCATGACCACTGTCGGTCTACCGGACCGTTTTTCCATAGCAAGCGGCTAGTCTGCTTCAGTTTTCATCACAGGTACCCTGCAGGGCACACTGACGTACTCGGTGCCGACATGCAGCTGGGGTGTTGGGGGACTCTGCAGACTGTCAGAGGGTTCAGTGTTCTGATGAATTTGGATGGTGAAACCGCAGGGAAAAAGTCTGTCACAGCCCCCGACCGCTTCTTGGTGTTTCCTTTTCTCTCGTTCTGCCTTTGCTCCACCATGCAGTGTTGTGGGCTGGGATCATGGAGGCATGGGGCAAAATCATGCCAACACAATCACAGGCCCCCCTCAACCAGATAAGAAATCCTTACGCAACGTATCTTCAAAAATAGATGGATTGTGTCTCTCAGGACAGAGCTTCATGGTTGGCGACCTTGATTCAGAAAGGAGTGTCGAGATTGGCTGACCTGTGGAATGATGACACCGACCAGTGGAAAGATCTGGCCCAGAATTCTACCACCAGTACATCCGAAAAAGCAGATTGAGCCTCTCCGGAAAATTCGGAGGCCATGGACCGTCAATAAATTGAATTGGCGGTTCACAGCCTCCTCTTCTTTAGGAGACTCTGAGGCTCAATCTCCTTTTTCGGATGTGCTGCTGCTCTAAGACTGAGACTTGCTCATCTTAAGATTTGCTTCCGAAACATTCGCTGCTGCAATTCTTGCGACGAATGTTTCCGGAGCAGTGGCAGGAAAAACGCTTCGGGAATCCTGGTGCAGCTTCTGTCACAAAATGGGTTTCAATCAGAGGGGAAAAGAAACCTCCCAATCTCCTTCGAAAGTTGTGAATACTTCAGCTACGAAGGGGAGGTGGATGCATGCAAGGGCCGGCTTGCGCAGGATAGTGAGTGAGGGGAACTTAGTAGTACATGAATGAGACTGAAGAGCAGCAGAGAGAGTATGCAGAAGGGCGCCCACATTCAACAAGTCCTGGTCAGAAAAATCGGGTCAGAAAAAAAGGAAACTCCCAGAAAACAGGATGGAGTTGGAATCCCCACTGGGGGTGGCGTAGCAATTGTGCAAAGCTCACTGGGTTGCCGACACTCGGAGGCTAGGGCCCCCTTTTTATTCCCCCACCCGCACCCCCGGGGGTATGCAGAAAAGCACAGAACTGATTATCCGAACTCCATAGCTAGCAGAAGCAAATGCAGCGCGGACAGAGCAAACAAGGATCAGCCAAGCTCCAATGTCCTATATCTCTGGGTTAGTATAGATAGGATTGATCCCGTCTGTTACAGCACCAGTACATGGGCACCTGGGCCGTGGGGCTGACACCTCGAATTCCGGAAGCGTGAAACGAAAACAGGACTACCGATCCAATTTATCAACAGTGGGCCCAGCGTTTGATGTTTCGGCCTCGTTTTTTCTTGTGGCGACAAGTTTCGGACTGCAGGGCTGGGGGCGTGTATTACCGTAGTGGTCACCAGTACATGGGCACTCGGGCGGCGGGCCTGACACCTCAAATTCTGGAGGCGCGGAACAAAAACGTAACCGCCGATCAAATTTATCGACGGCAGGCCCAGCGTTTGACGTTTTGGCCTCTTTTTTTTCTTGTGGTGACAAATTTTGGACTGCAAGGCTGGGGGCGTGTACTTGTGGTTCAAGTTCTCGAGTACAGTATGGCTTCAATCCTACAGATCGATACCCACAAAAGGAATGGTTTACAGCAAGAAACATGACAATCCCAGAGACATGCAGCAGATGTCGACAAAGAGCCACAAACGGCAAGCCACTTGTGGTTGGAGGGAATGCATTGAATCTAGACGAATCTGGATGTGGTGGAGCCATCATTGGAAATGGGTTGGGAGGGGAGCAGGCTCTGTGGGAGGAGCGTTTCGTGTTAGACGAGGTAACTACCACCAGAGCTTAGGGCTGCGGATATGTTTTCCCCTCGCTGCCAAGGCGGCGGCAATCATGAACATCGTATGGAAATTAAGAGAACATCGTATGGAAATTAAGAGAACATTGTATGGAAATTAAGAGACGACAGAGTCTTCAGATTCAAAAACCACCACTTCTGGCCCAGCTATTGGCCGCAGAAAAAAAATAGAGTAGAAACGTTTCAGATGAATTTGGGCGCACCTGTAGTGGCCCGTACATTTCCTAAAATTGTGGCTTGTTTACCGACACAACTTTAGCAAGTACTGGTGGTTTCAGTTCTAGCCTTGCAGATGAATCTGGACAACATCTTATCCCTTATAAGCCACCAGTACCGCGGCCATATATCCGCCGCCGGGGGGGGAACATAGAGTAGAAGTGTTTCTATTGGGATGAATTTGGGTGCTCCCCTACTCTGTGGTTCGAATCATCATTGTATTCCCCCCTCAAAAAACCAAAATTCCGTTTGAATCAAAGATATGAGGCCGCTCCATTTTTAAATTTATTTTTTTCCCTCCGCAGTGTGTTCACATATGTATGTTTATCGTCCTTCGGGACATCAGTTAAAATTGGAACGATACAGAGAAGATAGATTAGAATGGCCCCTGCGCACGGCTGACACACATTAATCAAGAAAATCGGTCCAAATTTAAAATTATATAAAATAAAATCAAAAAACAGTTTCTCTATTCTGGGAAAAAGTGTGTGGGCAAGGCTGAAGTTTCAATGTAATGAGGATCTACCGGTAGATGGATACTTACACATATAGGTAGGTAGATGGATAGGCCAATAGATAGAAACATAGATAGACCAATAGGTATATAACTGGATAGACCAAAATAGATACATCTAAAAATAGATTGTCACGGAACTACTGACTATATATATATCGTCAAATCAGCAGGCGCACAAAAATGTATAGAGATGGATACATAGATATATAAATGAACAGATAGATACATAAGACAGATCAGACGGATACATAGACCTATAGATAGACAGATAAGACATAAGATAGATAGATAGATAGATAGATAGATAGACAGAGGGAGAGAGCAACAGCTAGAGAGATAGTGAGATAAATAGATACATATAGATCAGTAGAGATAGATACTAGATAGATAGGTAGATATATATATATATATATAGAGAGAGAGAGAGAGAGATAAGATGAGTAAAATTAGATAGATAGACATGAATGGGTGGATAAGGGGTGCATCAGGGAGAATGGAAGGGTGGGAGGGAGTCTCATAAGGAATAGGGACCTATGTATACACATGCAGGGAAAATGAGCGATAGCGAACTTCAGAAACCAAGCAGCATCATACACAAGAGACCAGATAGTCGTGACCTCGACCAAAAGCAGAATTGCATCACGAGTCCCACCAAATAATAGTACAGCAAAAGCTCATGCGTGACAATGTCCGAGTAGTCTCATCATCATCAACAAAGACCAATGTCGACATCCTATCTGGCGCTCGGCGCCCAGACTACAAATGGCAGATCCTATCTAGCCTATCTACAATGCCGCTGGTGACGTCAACAGCTCCCTGAAGTACGAGCAGATATCGGCCAATGCCGTACGCTTCAAGCACCAGGTATGTCTCTCGTATCACTCACAACCTCGTTCCCCAACTCACAGATGCCACATGCACCCAAGGACCACCATGCGCCCCATCCAGCATACAGCAGCGCAGCTCGGCTATGGCTGCCTGCTCCATCCAGCTCGCCCGTGAGCGCGTGAGCGCTGGCCAGCGTTAGCGCAGCAGTGCTTGCGCAGCATGCAGCCAGTGCCCGAATGCCCAATGCGGTAGCAGGTTTTTTCCTAAATGGAAGTGGCCTGCCTGCTGCTGCGCCCAGGCTGCGCTGGGCCCTGGCCCGGAAGCTTCCGGTAGGCCCGAGTGGCTGAGCCCCAGTCCATACAGAACAGGCCCAGGGCCTGAGTTAGTTGCCCTTACCCAACTGCCCTCAGCCTGTGTTCGGTACGTATGCGAGTCTGGCCCAGGGCATACTTCAGATACATTTGCAAAATGGCTGCCTGGGCCTGGGTGCTTGTAGCCAACTGACGTTGTGCAACTGCCTGAATTTCCCCAGCTGCGTGGTGGCCTGACTAAGGAGCCTCCTCGGCCTTAGTCGAGCCTGCCTTCACTTAGGGCGGCCAACAACAGTGCAAAACAGGGCCAAAGGGGCTCATCGGGGCCTTAGGCCTCGCAGACATATATATTGTCTCAAAATTATCAGAGCGCAAAAGCGGAAAAAAAAAAACAGAAAGAAAACAAGGAGAAATGAATTCATTTTTTTATCTTCTTACTTACAACTCCCCCTGTTCACAACCTCTTGCGTACAAGGCCGCCCACGTGGATGTAGGTTGAGCGGCGGCTTCCCCCACCCCCGTGTGTCATATCGACCCACTTGCGCACAGCCAAAAGGCAAAGAGGCAAAGAAAATAAGAAGGGAACAGCCAAATAAAACAAAACAGGGGGCAACAAGATCCTAGATGACAAGTCCCACATGTAAGCACCGCCCCCAACTTCACAGGCCAAACGTCGGGACAAGACCAACCAGGATATCAAAACACTCTTGCCTGCAGACAAAGAAATCCCAAATACATACATATCTAATATCTATATACAGCAGATGGCCTTATTCGCCATCCAGATGTTGGTATTCCTATTCCTCAACGTTTCATGACCATTCATGATCTCCAGTGTCGGCGGCGTCATTTACGCTGGTCCAAACTGAATCTGGAACATCATCAACATTAAAAAAACATAAAAGACAATCCCAGATGACCATTCCCACCCAAAAGCACTGCTTTTTTTTTTTTTTTTTTTTTTTTTTTTTTTAAGGTACTGCCTATATATTGTCAAACATAAGGAAAAGGGACATAATGATATATATGCACACATATATATCGTCATATATGCACACATATATATACATATACACATGGTTACCAGCCCGTACGTACAGAGGCCCCCAGGCCGACCTCCGTACAGGCGTTCCGGGTTCCGTTCAGGGTCCAAACCTGAGGGGGTTCGGCCCCCGCAAAAAAAATATTTCGGGGCCTACAATTTTATTTTATTTTTGAGTTTTTTTTTTCTGAGTTCTTTACAATGTGAGGTACATGCCTATAAATTTTGAAGGCATTTTGGTCAGCCCAAAAAAGTTGAAAAATAGCCAAAGATGGCGGTGTCAAAATGTGCTCTCCCACTCACTATTTTTTTATTTTTTTTTCTCCTTTCACTTTTTGTTTTCACTTAATTCAGGGCCTAAACAATTCGACTATTTTTTTATTTTTTCGAACGAGTTTTGTATCATGTGAGATACACATCTATAAATTTTCAGAGCATTTGACTAAGCCAAAAAAAAAATGAAAAATTGACAAAGATGGTGGTGTTTAAAACATGACCTCCACGCACTGATTTTGATTCTCTTTCCATTTTTTTCTTATTTTTCTTCTCATTATTTTTTTCCCGTATTTTATTTTTATTTCAAATTTGGTAACGAATTTGGACGTACCGATGAGGCAAATGTTCTTCAGTTTACTTTTCTGCATAACATATATTTTTCCACATGTTTTGGATTTATTATTATTTTTTTTTTGTGTGTGTGTGGGTCTGCATTTAGCCCGAACGGCCAAATGCGTCCACAGCGGGGCCCGAACGTTCGGGCATTCGGGTTCTGCACAGGCCCAATGCCGCCTACCATGCATATACATATACATTATACACATACATATATCGTCACATGAATATCAGAGCGCAAAAGCGAAAAACAAGAAAGAAAAAATCGATTCGTTTTTTTATCTTCTTCCTTACAACTCCCCCTGTTCAGAACCTCATGCGTACAAGGCCGCCATCGTCAAACAGAGCTGCCTGCGGTAAACCGTAGGCAGAGAGGGAGAAGAGGAGAAAAGGACAACAAACGAGGGGCTATGACAAAACTGTTTGGTCGGAGTTTCACCAACTGACTCATCAATCTGTAGAGGCTGAACCCTCAACAGTCTGCAAAATCCCACCCCCCCCCTCACCCCCCTAACTGATTACACTAAGTACGTGATAATCCACCTTAACCCCGGTCCGGGGTTGTGGTTAAGCATCAACGACTGCCCGGCAACTGATGCCCCTCTGAGGTGGTGGGGACCACCAACGACTGCCCTCAAGGTGTACCTGTGACGAAAATCAAAGCAGCAGACTACTGTGTCACTCACCCACACCAGATGGAAAACTCTACAGACTGTCGTCGGTTCACAGCACATCACAAGCCAGCAAAACACCCACGAAGGAAAGAAAGAAAGGTCTGTCACAGCCAAAATATACACTCCAGACACGCCGCTGGCATGTATATGTATATATAGATTATCCTATACGTAGACCATCTGGATAATTAAACGGGGCAACTATCCAAGGGACTGTCATATGTCTACAGTCTTCCCCCGAATACAACGTACGGTCATTATAGCTGAATTTAGACTGAAAGATACCCCAAATTCATCTATAATGACCGGACGTTGTATTCGGGGGAAGACTGTAGCATCTAACCT
>BFEA01000532.1:659902-672707 GCA_003427395.1 Chara braunii | reverse complement strand
AGAGAGAGAGAGAGAGAGAGAGAGAGAGAGAGAGAGAGAGAGAGAGAGAGAGAGAGAGAGAGAGAGAGAGAAACGAGTTACTTACCTGACACATATCTGGTCGTGTTTTTTTTAAAAGATTCATTCTCTTCTTACGCATTTGGTGTGAGGCACTGTGAGCAGTGGGATGGGGCCCGCTCACCTTGCCGAGATCGTAGTCATTTGGGATTCGCTCTCACCCCGTAACTTCGAGTATCGAAGTCGCCCTGATCATTACTCGATCTCAACCTATAATTATATCCAGTCGTAGCATCTGGTCTGATACAAGGTAGTGGCAGTGTGAACCCGACCGGATTATCAACGAGATGAATTAAGAGAAGATCTGAAAGAAGAGGTAACAAACGAAAGTGAAAACGAAGGGAAGAGAGGATGCTAGGAGGATAGGGAGAATGAAAGTAGGTGTAAGAAGAGGGAATCAAGAATATCGAGAAAAAAAGAAAGTGATGATTAGTAATTGAAGGATATGATACGTACTCAGTGAGAGTCTGATATTTAAGGGAATGGCCACTACTAATATACGAAATGAGATCGTTAATCAGAGTCTCAAGCCGAGTGCAAGTGGTGGTGGGTTTTGTGGTTGAGCTTAGTCGTTGATGAGTTGGCGCATGCATCATTGATTGCATCTACAATTACCAACAGAATACGACAACTGCTTTTACTTGGAGGCTGGTACAATAGCTATTCGAAAAGGTATTGTATGATACTGCTTGGTTGTTGAGACTAAAATTTGTTGATAAGTCAGGATCGGTGTCATTGTTGGGTTTGTACCTTATTGATCAAAGGTATCATTTTGGTTCAAGATAGAGTGCTTTGCCGAGTAAAGATTAACAGACTGAAGGTTGTTTGAGTTCGCTGCTGCAATCATGTGAGTTTGGCAAAATTCAGATTTTCAAGTTGATGGGGTACCATTTACGGAGCGTTCAAAGTCCAGGTATTGTTGTGTATCAAAGTGCTAATGCTGAATACTCAAAGTACTACTGCTGATATTCAGTTATTATGGTTACTAGATCATAAATGTCACCACTATTTGCCTAATTATCGACGATAGTTGCAACTGTGGTCCTCAATCCGCTAATTGGGCCATTGGAGTGACAAAGGAATGACGTTTTAAGCAACAGTTGTTCATTGTTTAAATATTGCTGCTTCGCGGAGTTGATGCAAGACCCGGCCTGATTGGGTTAAAGACTATGTCTATTACGATCGTGTCATTGCCGACGATCGGATTCCCAAGCATTGCAACAAACTCTTTGTTGTAGCAGGTTTGACTGTGATTGGACAAACTTCCGATTGAAGGACTTCATTGCGATTTGCCACCATTGCGAGACCCTCAGGATGTGAAGGCATCAAGGCCCTCTCCATGCGAGTCTGAGTGACCCCTTCTCGTATCTTGAGAGGTTTAGATTACTATTTCTTCCCTTCTTCCTCTCAGTCTAGCCTATGGCTTAAGGGAGGAAGGCAATCAATAAGACCGCAGCAAGGACCTGTGGGGGGTTAACCCACCGATTGAGGGAGCTCTATTAGAAGTCAGGCGGGACTTTGGAGGCAGGGAACTTAGAGGTAGGCTGACATGATTTCATTAAAATCCCAAATAACCCCCCACATATACATACTTCGCGTTATTCTGTTTGACTTTTAACTTATATATATATATATATATATATTGATTTTTTTTAATAACTTTAATTGAATTAGAGAGGAACTTTACTATGCACGTTTAATTCATCTGTCTGTGGAAAAAGTCGTGATTTTTGTTTGCAGTAATTTGAAATGAGGCTGGAAGTGAGGTCATTTCGACTGATTCGGTCGCTTTGCTCGGTTTGCCTAAGACATGATATGAAGTTGGAAGTGAAGTCGTTTCGAATGATCCAGTTACTTCGCTCGTGTCCCTAAGACTTTAAATGAGGTTAAAAGTGAAGTTTTCGATTGATCCGGTCGCTTTGCTCATTTACCTGAGACTTGAAATGCGGCGGGAAGTGAGGTCATTTCGACTGATCCAGTCGCTTTGGTCATTTGCCTAAGACTTGAAATGAGGCTGGAAGTGAGGTCCTTTCGACCGATCTGGTCGCTTTGGTCGTTTGCCTAAGACTTGAAAAGAGGCTGGAAGTGAAGTCGTTTTGTCTGATCCGATCACTTTGCTCGTTTGCTAAAGACTTGAAATGGGGCTGAAAGTGAAGTCGTTTCGATTGATCCGGTGTCGGGGCAGAAACCCTGACAAGGGTATCTGCCCAGTGTTTTTAAATGTCGAACGATGTTCGACTTATTAAATGGTTATTTGGGCTTCATAACTTGATGAGATGGGTTATCTGCCAAAAGTTTATTCAAACTTGACCTATGACTGAGAGATTAAAAATTATTGAACCTAAGACCTGACACTTGCGATATATGGTATCGGTGGTAAGAACCGACAACGTGACCAAGTTTCTTCCCATGTTTGGTAATGCCGCATGGACGTACGACCGTAAAATGTAATAATTTTATACCTATTCTACCTAGAACAATGTCGTGCGGCTTAACAGCCGCGCGATTGAGGGCTTAAATAGATTAAGAAGAGGGATGCGCCGGGAGTGGGGCCTTGACGTGGGAGGAATATGAAGCTTTTTTCTAGGCCCGCGGGGTTTGATTTCATACCAAGGGCCAAGAAAACCGGCGCCGTGGCCTCGCCGGTTGGGTGGTTTAGGCAGGTGGGGCCTGCAAAGCTCCGACATGGGGGATAGCGATTGGGCCAGCTCTTCTTATAAAAGAGTTGCTTCTATGACTGTCGTGATAGGAGCTAGCCCAGTAGGTTACAGCACAAGACTGCTACCCGACAGACACCGGGATCAAATCTGAAATGTCGTGCCCTACCGGGCAGAGCTCCTTTTGGAGCTGATTCAATTTATAGATGGCGCGGTCCATCTCGATCATGCGATCGTTGAGATCGCACGACTGAGATAGGCCGTGCCGAGATACCATGGTTCCTGCGCAAGAATGACACGCATAAATCGAGAAACAACCCTAACTGGGTTTCGAGTCCATCAGGACTCGAACTCGGGCATGTATGTCAACAGTTTGTGGGGGGTACCACCACGACACCTGATTGTTGGCTTTTAGCCAACGGATTAATGAAAAAAAAAAAAAAAAAAAAATCTTTAAGAACTAAAAACTTAAGTGCCACATGGCGCATTCGGAAGGGACTAGGGACTTAAGAGTCCCCAGAGCTATAGCAGGCGCCCGTTGGAAATGGGCAGCCTTTTTTTTATGAGGTAACTTTTTTTTTCTTTTCTTTTCTTTTTTCTAAGTTTTCCTTAGGTTTTTGTCTTAGATTTTTTAGATTATTTCCTTTTATATTTTTTTAAGATTCTTTCTAGATTTACTGAGTTTACTCGTTCGTTTTTTTTTTTGCCCGTTCGTTTTGAAGAACGGGCCGTACTAAGGTCCGATTGTGCCATACTTTTTCGTCGGACTTCCACCGACTCATCAGGAGGCTGAGCCCCGACAGTCCATCTACGGATGGATGAGCACACCGAATGCACCTGCCGCATTATGCGGTTGCATTTAGCGGCTGAAGGAGTTAGGCAAGTCGGGGTTGAGAGAGAGAGAGAGAGAGAGAGAGAGAGAGAGAGAGAGAGAGAGAGAGAGAGAGAGAGAGGCAACCTTACCTGGTGACGGCGACAGGGGGATTGTCTTACCTGACGGTTGCTGCGACGTGACCATAAACAGGTAAGTTTCTTTTTTCTTTCTTTTCTTTTTGTTCTTTTTTTTTTTTTTTTTTTTTCTTATTTTGTTTTTGTTTTTAAGTTTTCTGGTGTTGTCGTGGCTGCGCCCATCCGACTTCAGGAACAGGCTGCAGCACTCAATAGTGCCCGAACCTGACACTGTTTGCAGTCAGGTGCGAGTGCATGTTGCAGCAAGGGGAAGGAGCCCCTTTGGACTTGATTCTAGTTCGACTGAGGGAAATGACTGTGTGGGGGAGGCTGCTCGTTTTGTAAAAAACGAGCTGCTCCCTGCCCAGGGAAACGAAGGGGAAGAAGCAACGACCACGTACGTGGTCGCGGGCTTAGAGTAGATGCAGGGGATAGGCAGAAGAAGGAAGGAAAGAAAAGAAAAGGGGAAGGAGAAAGGCCGCGGCCGCGAACGTGGTCGCAGTCGTAGGCGAGGTTCAGGGCTTGGAAGCCTATGGATGCTGACGTGACAACAGTCTGTTCAGTACAACAGACTGTTGCAGATGGCTGGGTTCAACCATTTGCGACCGCCTCTGGCCTGGGGTGGCGGCCAGGTGCATAGCCAAAGCCAGGGACTTGATGTTCCTAGTGGAACATCAAGATTCCCAGCCCTCGATCGAAGTTCAGATCGAGGGCTAGGCTCAGCCCCGTTTTTTTGGCTGAGCCTCGAGTGGCTGCCCACCACTCCAGCCTAGCTATAAAAGTGGGGCTGGCCAGCAACATACTCATTCAGTTGAGGTGCTGCCCACATTCTGATTGAGTGTGGAGTGGAGAGCAACATTATGCTGCCCGAGTGTTGAGGGGCAGTGAGTGAGAGGAGGAGTGAAATGGAGGTCTCCAGTGAGAGAGGAAAGGAGAGGTTGCCATAGCCACCGGGCTGCGCGGTGCAGGGGAGACTCTGCTCGTTTTGTACGGCGGTGGTAGGTCATCGGCAAGTAGTGCAAGGGAAACTCTGCCCGTGTTGCGCAGCGTCGACAATCATTTTTAGAATAAATTTGGGGTAATGTTGTCCGCTCGGCACGACAACGACGACGCTTTTAGGCGGTGACGTGGAAGCGCTGCCGATTTTTTTCCCGCAGCGACACTGAGATTTGGGCAATGATGCGGAAGCGCTGCCGATTTTTTGCCGCGGCTACACTGAGATTTTGGCAGTCGTGCAGAAGCGTTGCCAAATTTCTGCAGCTGCAGCCCTGGTTCTAACGACAGTAGTGCGGAAACGCTGCCGGGTCTTCACGGCGGTGGCAACAATATTTTTGCACTGATTACATAAAGCGGTGGTTGGGCATTGGCGCAGGGAAGGTGCTCCTAAAATGGTAGTGCACTTTGAAGTGGCTTGGGCATGGCGCCGCAGTGACATGGTGACATTGGAGGCGAGTGACGGCGGCATTGAGACGCTGTCAAGTTATTGAGATGATTGTGTGTTGAGAGGGTGTTGCGGCAAGCAACCGTTTTAGGGAGTGGTGTGGATCACTTTGCTGACGATTTGTTGCGACGACCTTCTCGTCAAGCGGCGTGATTCTATACGGTCTTCTTAAGTAGGCTATTTTTAGAACTTCACTCAAGGTCAGTAGGCCGGTCAGTCAGTCGGTCAGTAAGTTGATTGACTCAGATTTCCCTTCACACCTGCGTGAACCCACACTTTGCTTGACCCTGTTGTTATGAATGTTCGAAAGAAAAGGTAGAGGAAAGTTGTGCGAGTCATGCATGTGAAAGGTGAGGTTTGTATTGGTTTTCTTTAAACTTGTTTTCTTTTGCGTTTTGTGCAGGTAGGTAGAAGAATGTTTACAAAGGAGATTGATTATGCCTGTTGGGGAAAAAATAAAAGAATTGTTTTTTCTTTACTTCTCACCTGCCTGCATGCCAAAAATAATTTGATGGTTTGAAAAACTTTAATTATGTGTGCACCACAGAATGCGTCCAATTAAAATAAAGCAGATAAGGTCAAACGGATTTAGCTTTCTCCTTATGATTAACTTTTTCTATCCCGAACGACCTTATCTACCTATACATGTCCAAATGATTCTCGTTGTCAATCTTTTTTTTTTTTTTTTTTTTTCCATCTAAGTTACCCAAAACTTATGAGTAATGGGAATAAAAGATGCCTACTCGTGGCGGACACACTTTTTCTCTCTAGGAAGCATCCAAGGCGGGGGTTCGTATGCTTTTGGAGCCGGCCCTGTTATCGACTTGGAGTGGATCCGATTGTCGGGGGTCACGGTGGTACTCTGCCGACTCGGTGGTGAAGGCCCAACTTTTAAGATCCGAGTCTTCAGGCTTGGGCGACGGGAAGGAGTATCCACAGACCACTTCCTAGAGGGTTAGAGAAATGTGAGCCAACCGTCGACGAGTCCTGGATGACGTGAGGGGTTAATTTATATTTTTGCGGGTGGTTACCTTAGGTTTCACCACTAAAATAAAAGTTGGAGACATAAGAAACTCCTGTTCGTAAGAAGAAGTAGGACATGAATGAGATGGTTCTCTTTGCCCAGTGATAACGACTGCAGTTTTGTTTTGAATGACCAAGTGATGTAGATAGATACTTCATCATTCGTGGAACAAAAAGAGTAATTATTGCCCAGGAGGAGAAAGCGACCAACAAAATTTTGATCCGCTAGATAATACTTTCCTCCAGGCAAGTTGCATATGGTACGAAGACGTGGTCGAATTGAAAGTTCAAACTTCGACCAGGAACCAGATCACTTGTTGATCTGCATGGTAGCAGTAGGATTTACTTGCAGAAGTCATGGTGTCAACAGACCCAACCGTAAGTTAAAGGTTAGGTTGTCCTTCCTAATCTTTCGTCAATATTGAGCCTCTGCCTTGGAAGCAGCGGAATAAAAGTCTTTTTAGTCATATAGGTCGGGAATAATAACTTTGGCAGATCATCTCATCAAGTCAAAATCCTATCTTGTATGATTTGATAAGAATGTAATGATTTATTCTGTGATCCTATAATTATAAAGGGACTAGGATTATATTGTGGGTTTCACGTTTGGTTGAGACCGTCCTAGTCGACCGACGTTCGTTCGTACCTAGGAGATCAGCGCCCCAGAAGACGGACAACGTTCGGGTCCACTTGGTGTTAACCAAGTGTACCTATACTCCAGCGAGCGAGCAAACGCCCTCGACTGACCTTCATCTGCAATTAAATGTAAAAATTTTCGCACGTGGGTCAGTAGCTCGTTAGGGATACGCCTCTTAAGGTGGTGAAAACCCCTTAGGGAAGGTAAGATGTGCCCTGCGATAACCTATCCTGTCGTAGGGGACCGTGAGATGTACAGTTGGTGCACCCGGCGAGAGAGGCGAAAGGGCAATGCAACCTCGTTCGTCTCGGCGGTTCGCGAGATTATTTATGCATTGTCCTAAGTTGTCTTTGGTTTTGTTTTTATTTTAAATCCTGCGTGACATAGCCGGGAGGGCTCCCGCGCTTTGCAAAAAGGTGGGAACCGATGCGCTTGACAGGTGGCTCCGTTGCCGGGGACAGCGGCTACTTACCGTTGTCTCTAGCAGAACGACAATCGGGTAATATTGTTGAATGATATTATGACGTAGACCGAATGTTTTTTTTTAATTTGGAAGGATCTAACCACTCATTATTTTGTTTGATAAAGCGAGTGATACTGAGGAAATTTTTATCAGTCGGTTAAAATTTATCTCGTTAGTATTGAAATGATAAGATTGAAGGTCAAAGAATTATTTCCCCTATTTATTAATAAAGTATGTTACCTCTTGTAGGACATCGTAATGATGAAAGGAATATTTGCTTCTATGCGTCCTCTCTTTGAAGGCAGCGAGGTCACCGAATTCTTGCAGGCATTTCAGAATTTGGCAATGCAGATGAATTGGGAAGGGCATCATAAGTTTCTCTTTATCTTGAATTTTATCGCCGAAAGGTTGAAGTCTGATATTGAACTTCTTTCGCGAGCGTCTGAGACTTGGGTTGAATTTGAGAGACTGATGCTAGCCAAGTTCCCAGAATCCCTTGAAGATAGGATGTTGAGAGGTAAAAGAAAGTTAGATAACGAGTCTGACCAGTTGGAGCGACCTAGTAAGCTTACTAAAGCTGAAAGGTTTACACGAAATTTGATCCGATGAGGTCAAGGGACTTCAAGTCAGCATGAGTCGCAGTGACGCGAAAGCGAAGCAAACTATAGGTCGGCACGAGTCGCACTGCAGAGAAACATTCACACTGCTTCAGATGAAAATCTGAACCAGGATGAGTGTCTGAATCAGGGAGTCAAGGCAAACAAAATTTTTAGGTTTCGCAAGCTTTGGAAATGCATATACTGTGGCATGTGAGGTCATAAAATAAGATTTTGCACGCGTCTTGATCATGATATTAGAGAGGGAATAGTAAGCAGGCGAGAAGGTGGAACTTGCAAAGATTGGAATCATGTGTCTGTCTTCCCTATTCAAAAGGAAGACAAATCTATTAGGGACGTTCTTTTTGACCGCATGTGGGGGAGTTTGAAGAATTAGAGTAAATGTAATATTCATCTCCATCTTTCGGTCGGTCGTCATTGCTACTTAAGTCCGGGGTACTTAAAGGTCATTGAGCTTATCGTTTGGATACCTCGGTTATCTTGGTCTTTGATATAAAAACTTCTAGGTATGGAGAGGAAGGCAGAATATGGGGAGGTTGAGTTATGATTTAATATATTCTTTTATATTACTTGGATTTATATTATTGTTGATCTGAATTCTGGGAATATTATGAAGTGGACATCGAAGAAGCTCCGACGTAACAACAATTATGAGTTGGTTATATTTTAGTCACTCAAGCGAGTACGTGTCATTAAGAACTGACACTTCTTGTGAGATGGATAAATCTTTATTACGATAAAGGAATTGATTGAATCGGACTATTATAAAATTTCATGTGAAAACATTTGTTGTGGATTGTTGTGAATTATCGTTAATTGTGTTTTTGATGATTTGAATGTAGTGATTAATTGTTCGTTGTCATGTTACGATATCTTTCTGATGTAATTGTGAGCTCTGTAGATGGTAGTGAGACTCGCGCCGGAGTTGTGTTCCTGGTCCATAGCGAGATGCTGTCTTCCGAATCCTATGTGGTTTAAGGAAGGGAGGCTACACTATCATTGAAAGAGAGGGAGGTGTTGTAGCCTTATTAAGACACTGCTTATAGAGGGGGCGATTACTGCTGGGTATAATAGAAGGAGTGCCTACCTAATCTTGTATCAAGCGGGATTACTTCACCTCTATGGTCAAGGCCTAACCAACCAGGGTTGTGTGGGGTGAAAATGTCTAACTCTATCTGGAGAGGATTGATGAGGTTACGGTGCTGGAATCGGAGGGAATGTGGTGAGGCTCGAATCTTAAGTGGAGCTTGATGTCGAGATGCTATCCTCAGACGGATTACACCACTCCTCGACGCATATCACAAAAGCTCGGAAACATCGGACATGATAGCTATGTGAGCTGTTTTCTTTCTGAAGTTGGAATAAGAACAAAACTTGGACGATGGCTTTTGAATGAATGATTGCTCTCTGAATGGTTCGTTCAGACTTGTCTGAACAACATCTGACAGGTTGATCTATTGTGATATCAACCTAAAGGCCGTCAATTTTAGGCTTACCAGGGGCGGAATCTGGTAACCATTTAGAGAAACAAAATTGTTGGCCGCCAGTGGGATGATGCTGAGACCATTCTGAAAAAGATCCTCTGTATTTTAGGCTTCCAAGGCTGAATCTGAGTCCAAGTTTTGATTTTTAGGTTTGCCAGGAAATTAATCTGGTACTATTCCAATTGATGAGTAGAAAACTGTTAAGTCTTAGGCTTCTGGAGGCTGAATCCAGTTTTGTTGTGTTCATATTTATGCTTCTGGAGGCTGAATCCAGTTTCTTGGTATTTATGTTAATGTTGCTGGAGTCAAATCCAGTTTTGTTGTGTTTATATTTGGGCTTCTGGAGGCTGAATCCAGGTTGTTGGTGAAAGTTCGGGCTTGTTCCGGACAATTGTTTTGGATTGTTGTATATTGTAATTGTTGCTTTCACATGGAAATTTAATAAGAATCCTGACTTTGTATTTTTTTGATGGTGAACAACGGGGTCGTCGTTCAATGGGGCCCCGGAATGTTGTTGGGGCAGAAACCCTGACAAGGGTATCTGCCCGGTGTTTTTAAATGTCGGACGATGTCCGACTTAGTAAATGGTTATTCGGGCTTCATAACTGGATGAGATGGGTTATCTGCCATAAGTTTATTCGAACTTGATCTTTGACTGAGAGACTAAAACTTATTGAACCTAAGACCTGACGCCTGCGACATATGGTATCTGTGGTAAGAACCGGCAGCGTGACTAGGTTTCTTCTCATGTTTGGTAACGCCGCACGGACGTACGACCGTAAAATGTAATAACTTTATACCTATTCTACCTAGAACAATGTCGTGCGGCTTAACAGTCGCGCGATTCAGGGCTTAAATAGGTTAAGAAGAGGGATGCGTCGGGCGTGGGGCCTCGGCGTCGGAGGAATATGAAGCTTTTTTTATTTTTTGGGCCTGCGGGGTTTGATTTCATACCAAGGGCCAAGAAAACCGGTGCGGTGGCCTCGCCGGTTGGGTGACCGACGAGCCGTGGCTTTGCGGCTATTCGACGGCAGGACCTACAGGACCATTGGCAGGTAGGCAGGGCCTGCGAGGTCATAGGCAGGCGGGGCCTGCAAAGCCCCGACATGGGGGATAAGGACTGGGTTAACTCTTCTTATAAAAGAGTTGCTCCTATCACTGTCGTGACTAGTAGGTTACAACACCAGAATGCTACCCGACAGACACTGGGATGAAATGTCATGCCCTACTGGGTAGAGCTCCTTTTGGAGCTGATTCAATTTATAGATGGCGCGGTCCATCTTGACCCTGCGATCGCTGAGATCGCACGACCGAGATAGACCGCGCCGAGATAGCATGGTCCCTGCGCAAGAAGGACATGCATAAATCGAGAAACGACCCTAACTGGGTTTCAAGTCAATCATGACTCGAACTCGGGCGTGTATTTCAACAGTTCGTGGGGGGTACCACCATGACACCTGATCGTTGGCTTTTAGCCAACAGATTAATGAAAAAAAAAAAAAAAAAAACTTAAAGAACTAAAAACTTAAGCGCCACATGATGCATTCGGAAGTGACTGGGACTTAAGAGTCCCCAGAGCTATAGCAGGCGCCCGTTGGAAACGGGCAGCCTTTTTCTTCTGAGGTAAGTTTGTTTTTTTTTTGTTTTTTTTTTTCTATGTTTTCCTTAGGTTTTTGTCTTAGATTTTTTAGATTATTTCCTTTTAGTTTTTTTTAAGATTCTTTCTAGATTTACTTGTTCGTTTTTTTTGGCACCCGTTCGTTTTGACGAACGGGTCGTACTAAGGCTTGACTGTGCTAGACTGTTTCGTCGGACTTCCACCGACTCATCAGGGGGTTGAGCCCCGACAGTCCATCTACGGATGGATGAGCACACCGAATGCACCTGCCGCATTATGTGGTTGCATTCGGTGGTTGAAGGAGTTGGGCAAGTCGAGGTTGAGAGAGAGAGAGAGAGAGAGAGAGAGAGAGAGAGAGAGAGAGAGAGAGAGAGACAGACAGACAGACAGACAGACAAACAAAGAGGGAGAGGGAACCTTACCTGGTGACGGCGACAGGGGGAGCGTCTTACCTGACGGTTGCTGCGACGTGACCACAAACAGGTAAGTTTTTTTTTTTTTTTTTTTTTTTTTTTTTTTTTTTTTTTTAAGTTTTCTGGTGTTGTCGTGGCTATGCCTATTCGACTTCAGGAATAGGCTGCAACACTCAACAACGCCCGAACCTAGCACTGTTTGCAGCCGGATGTCGGCGCCTGTTGCAGCAAGGGAGAGAAGCCCCTTTGGACTTGACTGTAGCTCGACTGAGGGAAATGACTGTGTGGGGGAGGCTGCTCGTTTTGTAAAAAACGAGCTGCCCCCTGCCCAGGGAGACGAAGGGGAAAAAGTAACGGCCATGTACGTGGCTGTGGGCTTAGAGTAGATGCAGGGGATAGGCAGAAAAAGGAAGCAAAGAAAAGAAAAGGGGAAGGCGAAAGGCCGCGGCCGCGAAGTTGGTTGAGGTCGTAGGCCAGGTTCAGGGTTTGGAAGCCTCTGCATGCTGAAGTGACAACAGTCTGTTCAGTACAACAGACTATTGCAGATGGTTGGGTTCAACCATTTGCGACTGCCTCCTGCCTAGGGTGGCGGCCAGGTGCATAGCCAAAGCCAGGGACTTGATGTTCCTAGTGGAACATCAAGATTCTCAGCCCTCGATCCAAGTTCAGATCGAGGGCTCGGCTCAGCACCGTTTTTTTGGCTGAGCCTCAAGTGGCTGCCCACCACTCCAGCCCAACTATAAAAGTGGGGCTGGCCAGCAGCATACTCATTCAGTTGAGGTGCTGCCCACATTCTGATTGAGTGTGGAGTGGAGAGCAGCATTATGCTGCCAGAGTGCTGAGGGGCAGTGAGTGAGAGGAGTGGAATGGAGGTCTGTAGTGAGAGAGGAAAGGAGAGGCTGCCATAGCCACCGGGCTGCGCGGTGCAGGGGAGACTCTGCCCGTTTTGTACGGCGGTGGTAGGTCATCGGCAAGTAGTGCAGGGGAGACTCTGCGCGTGTTGCGCAGCGTCGACAACCATTTTTAGAATAACTTTGGGGTGATGCTGTCCGCTCGGCACGACAACAGCGACGCTTTTAGGCGGTGACGCGGAAGCACTGCCAATTTTTTTGCAGCAGCGGCACTGAGATTTGGGCGGTGACGAGGAAGCGCTGCCAATTTTTTGCGGCGTCAGCACTGAGATTTTGGCAGTGGTGAGGAAGCATTGCCGGATTTCTGCGGCTGCAGCCCTGGTTCTAACGGCAGTGGTGCGGAAGCACTGTCGCATCTTCACGGCGGTAACAACAATTTTTTTGCACTGATTACATAAAGTGGTGGCTGGGCATTGGCGCGGGGAAAGTGCTGCTAAAATGGTAGTGCGCTTTGAAGTGGCTTGGGCATGGCGCCGCAGTGACGTGGTGACATTAGAGGCGAGTGACAGTGGCATTGAGACGTTGTCAAGTTGTTG
>BFEA01000532.1:643658-658391 GCA_003427395.1 Chara braunii | reverse complement strand
AAGGTCAAACGGATTTAGCTTTCTCCCCATTATTAAATTTTTTATCCCGAACGACCTTATCTACCTATACCTGTCCAAAAGATTATCGTTGTCTATCTTCTTAAGTTTCTGTTTTCTATCTGAGTTACCCTAAACTTATGAGTAATGAGAATAAAAGAAACCTACTCGTGGTCGACACACTCTTTCTCTCTAGGAAACATCCAAGACGGGGGTTCGTATGCTTTCGGAGTCGGCCCTGTCATCGACTTGGAGTGGGTCCGATTGTCGGGGGTGGTACTCTGCCGACTTGGCGGTGACGACCCAACCTCTGAGATCCGAGTCTTCGGGCTCGGGCGAGGGGAAGGAGTACCACAGACCACTTCCTAGAGGGTTAGAGAAATGTGAGTCAACCGTCGACGGGTCCTGGATGACGTGCGGGGTTAATTTATATTTTTGCGGGTGGTTACCTTAGGTTTCACCGCTAAAATAAAAAGTTGGAGACATAAAAAGCGCCAGTCCGGAAGAAGAAGTAGGACATGAATGAGATGGTTCTCTTTGTGCAATGATAACGACTGAGGTTTTGTTTTGAATGACCAAGTGATGTAGATGGATACTTCATCATTCGTGGAACAGAAAGAGTAATTATTGCCCAGGAGGAGAAAGCGACCAACAAAATTTTGATCCGCTAGATAATACTTTCCTCCAGGCAAGTTGCATATGGTACGAAGGTGTGGTCGAACTGAAAGTTCAAACTTCGACTAGGAACTAGATCACTTGTTGATCTGCATGGTAACAGTAGGATTTACTTGCAGAAGTTATGGTGTGAACAGACCCAACCGTAAGTTAAAGGTTAGTTTGTTCATCCTAATCTTTCGTCAATATCGAACCTCTGCCTTGAAAGCAGCGGAATAAAACTTGAAGTCTTTTTAGTCATATAAGACGGGAAGAATAACTTTGGAAGATCATCTCATTAAGTCAAAATCCTATCTTGTGTGATTTGATAAGAGTGTAATGATTTATTCTGTGATCCTATAATTATAAAGGGACTAAGATTATATTGTGGGTTTCACGTTTGGTTGAGACCGTCCTAGTCGACCGGCGTTCGTTCGTACCTAGGAGATCAGCGCCCCAGGACACGAACAATGTTCGGGTCCACTTGGCGTTAACCAAGCGTACCTAAACTCCAGCGAGTGAGCAAACGTCCTCGGTTGACCTACCTCTGCAATTGCATGTAAAAACTTTCGCACGTGGGTCAGTAGCTTGGTAGGGATACACCCCTGAGGATGGTGACAACCCCTTAGGGAAGGTAAGATGTGCCCTGCGAGAACCTATCATGTCGTAGGGGACCACGTGATGTACAGCTGACGCACCTGGCTAGAGCGGCGAAGGGGCAATGCAACCTCGTTCGTCACGACGGTTCGTGGGATTATTTATGCATTGTCCTAAGTTGTCTCTCGTTTTGTTTTTGTTTAAAATCATGCGTGATATAGCAGGGAGGGCTCCCGCGCTTTGCAAAAAGGTGGGAGCTGATGCGCTCGACACCGGTCACTTTGCTTATTTGCCTAAGACTTGAAATGGGGTAGGAATTAGAGTCGTTTCGACTGATCCGGTCGCTTTGGTCGTTTGCGTAAGACTTAAAATGAGGCTGAAAGTGAAGTCGTTTTGACTGATCCTGTCGCTTTTCTCATTTGCCTAAGACTTGAAATGAGGTTGGAAGTAAGGTCGTTTCAACTGATCCGGTCGCTTTGCCCGTTTGCCTAAAACTTGAAATAGAGCTGGAAGTGAAATCGTTCTGACTGATCCGGTCGCTTTGCTCGTTTACCTGAATACTTGAAATGAGTCTGGAAGTGAAGGCGTGTCGACTGATTGGGACATGTTGCTAAGTCAGTCAGTTTTGCTTGTTGACAAAAGTCTGACTCTTTTCCTTGTGAAAATGGTCTGGGCAAGTATGATTAGTGATTGCATGGGGTTTGACAAAGAACAACTTGAAAAGTTTAAGATTAATTAAAAAGTAAGATACAGAACTCGTGTTTTGAAAAAAAAAAGAAGTGTGATCAGGACAAAGCAGAAGATGAAAACTTTGGATGAACGAACCCATGGTTTGATATGGATGAATGAATTGTTGTTCACATAACATGCTTGCAGACAACTCCTTGTCTTTTGTTTAACTCTGTCTTTTTTTCTGCTTAGTAGGGTAGTGTGTAAGTGCTCATCTTGTGCTTGAGCGATAGGAAGAAAGTTGTTTACTTTTATTTTTCATATTGTTTCGTCGTGCATGGTTGCTTTGATAAGACCTTGACTAACCTATGATCTTTTTCCCTTAGGGGAGGTACTGCTGAAATTTCTGCTAGAAACTCAAAGTTACTAGTTAAGATTCTAAGGTATAAATTTCGTTAGAATTAATTTAGTCTTTGAAATCAGCAGGAGTTCTCGCTGCCTTCCTTACTAAAGGAATTGTTGTCGAAATTTTTACTAAAACCAAAGAGTTGGTTTACTTTCATATAATATTTAAGTCTTGAGTTTTCTTTTTAAATTTTGTTTAGTAAATATTATTCGAGCACACTTCCCTAAATGAAGTGCTGCCGAAATTTTTGTAATTTTTATATCATTAGAGTGTGATACGGAGTTGATCTCCGTTAACTCGACAGGTGATGCCTGCCTTGATTTTGTGACGCAGGTCACTGTTACCTGCGAGTGCGCTGAGAGGTCTTGAGCTTCATCAATTTCTGCTATCGAATTGATAGCAGGTCAGTTTGCAACTTAACTCCTACCCACCGTAATACCCACATCCAAATGTTTATGACCTCATAAGCGAACGACATTTTCGTGTCAAAGTCTTTGCTCAGTGGGGATCGAAAAGGGGTGTCAGGGATACGAACCTTGGAACAAGGCTTGGAACAAGGGAGTTGACCACGTTTTTGACACTTGCGTATGAATTTTTGTTGGGCTTCATGTGTCTGCAGGAATGTATAGGAGCGAGGGTTCACTCCTGGATTGAGAATGATATTGATGAATGAATGTGGGGTGTGAGTGACAAGATTTACTTGTGGCTATGAGAATGACTCTTCCTGATTCCCTTTGAGACTTTCCCTTTTCTCTCTCAATTTTTCACTTTCTCTTGCTGCTCGCATCTAGCGAAGAGGGCAGGAGCGGTCGAGCGCAAGGTTTAACGTTCGACCTTCGACCAGACTAAGACTCAGTTTGTGTACGTCGAATTGCGCACTAACCCGAAACTACCCCCTTTTGTCCTTCCACATGAGAGAAATGAGTGAAGTCCATCTTGAAGGACTTTGCTTTTTAGATTGGACGTTGGTCCTGAGCCGGAAATTCGAGGTCCTTGTCCCGGACATCCCTGGTTTTGGTCCAACACAAAAGGGTTTCCCCCATGAGTTGGACCTACGTCTCTTGCCTATCGTCACCCACTGCCTAAAAGACAGGGGTGCTGCAACGGCTGAACGATTTATCCTTCAGCTGTTCAATATCGTGAAGGAAGACTCCTTCATGATATTTTGTGTTCGACACTTAAGTGTCGTATGCAACCCTGAAACCCATGAGAGGTTGTGCAGTTGTAGGTAACGTATGAAGCATCGCCATGACAATAAATCAAGTGCGTACACATGACTGAGCGTTATGGTTTCCTTTGCTCGTACATTATTTTTATGCAACTTTGCACGGGCCTCACTAAGACATTTTAGCTTCATCCGAGTTATAGTTCTGAACGTTTGAAAATGAGACTAGGCTTGTATACTTATTTGAGTTAGTTTCATTAATTTGTTGTGTGACGCGTGATTAAGATAGGATGTTCTAGTCGACTGATGTTGAAACGCAATTGGGAGATCAGCGCCCTGTGCAACAGTTCGCATACGGGTCCGAGCTAGGCATGGACCGCGCGTACCCCCTATGCTACAACGTACGAGTAACGCCCTGAGATTGCACGTAAAAGCTTTCGCACGTGCTTCAGTAGCTCGTCGGGGATACGCTCACCCAAGGGATGGTGATAGATCTCGTGGGTGGAGGTAAGTTGTACCTCGTGAGACCCTATCCTGTCGCAGGGACTCAATGGAAGTACAACTGGCGCACTTGGTCGGAGCGACTCTGTTGCTTCCCCTTATATGATAGGACTCACGAATCTGCCAATCCTGTGTGGCGAGGCCGGGAAGGTCCCCTCCGCGGGGACCGTGCGGTCGACGACGGTGTTTTTTATAAGCAAGGTGATGACTCGAGTAAGATCAACCTCAACATAACCCTGAGTCTCTACAGCTTCGAGCCATGCCTCAAAAAAATATGATTATGACAGTTTAAGACTGGAAAGGTGGTTGGGATGCTTACCATTACTCGAGCGGCAACGCATTAACGCTGATTATGACTGCCTCTTGTCTTGCCTGACCTATTTTGAGGGACAAGAGATCCGTTTGAGCAGGTGCTCGTCCTGTCACCAACTCGTCTCACTATCACCAGAACCGACACGTGTCGGCTCCAATATCAACCTCACGCCCTGTGCTGTCTTCCGGTCGGAGTGATAAAATATGCGGAACAGGCCCTGAAAGAACAACAAAATGGGATGTGTCAAGGATGTTTAGGAAATTTGAGTGTGGGGACTGAAGCGAAACTGAAATCCCCCGTGTGGTTCTTGTTTAGTGAGAAATGGGTATAACCGCCAGAAAAGAAATAAGACACGTTGCTTTCAAACTTTAGTTTAATCCAAGAAGTATGTATAAACTCTCATGCGAGTTACTCGATGTCTTTTCGAATGGAATGACGAGGGTACGTTGTCGAGTGCATCGGTCCGGCACCGCACAAGGCAGGGCGGGACGCTCCCGGCCGTGTCACGCAAGAGTTGGTCTTAATCCTCGTCGCAAATACGTAATGGAGCTTCCGCAAGCCGCTCCGACCGAGTGCACCAGCCATACCTCTCGCGAGCACCTACGACAGGATAGGGCCTACGAGAGGCACAACTTACCTCCACCTTGCGGGACTTGTCACCTCCCTTCTGTGGGCGTATCCTCGCCGATCTACCAGTCCACAGTACGAAAGTTGATCAGTTGCAATCGCAGAGGTGGACCAGCCGAGGGCGTTTCTCGTACGTTGTAGCATAGAGGGTACGGAAGGGTTTACGCCATTATCGGACCCGCACGATAACCGACATTTTGGGGGGCTGAGGTTCCAGGCGTGATTCGTCGCCGGTCGACTAGGACGCATCCCACATACCACGTGTACACCACTCTAAGGACATAAACATTAAAACACGCACATATACACGCACATATACACGCACATATACAGGACAAACAACACGACAACACTCTTAGTCCCTTAGTAGCCATCCCATGACTTTCCGATGCAGAAATCGGATAGGTGTCGCGCGCGAGACTTAGTATAAAACCACGCGGACGTAGAATCTTCCCATATCGACTAGCAATGCATGACTACGCAAGCAGTCACAATGATGGCGTAGTATGTAGTGCCCATACTCAAGCGGTCGCTCGTGGATCCGATAACCGCTTATGACACTCAACTGTCAAACTCAAAGTATCGTGAGGGTCCCCCCCCTTCACGATATTGCACGACTGAAAGAATGGTCGTGCGGCCTCCGAGGCACCTCCGACATTTAGGCTGAGTGTCTCGGCAAGCAGGACAAATAGGCTCTGTGCGGGGGGAGATCCCTTCCATGTAGAGTCTAGGACCTGGGCTGTCTTGGACAATGACCTCGAATCTGGGCCCAGGACCAACGTTCGACTAAGAAATCTTTAAGAAGCACTCAACAATAAAACGGGATTTTCTTTCTTTTCTCAATCTCAACCCCAATTAAACCCTTAAGCGAGGGCCCCTCAAGTCTCGCAAACACCTATTATAAATACATACATATTTATATGTAAAGGGGGAGTAAGTATGTGACGATCACTTCTCACAATCAAAGTGGGACTCCTCACAACCATATATATGTGTGTGATCGCAGACAATCAAATCCAAAATCTGAACCACAGTACATGCCTGCAATCACATCAAAGAGTTACCAACTTCAGCCAACCTCTATACTCGTACCCCTCGCTTTAGCTATGCAAGCCCCAACCCTTGTCCAACCAACCATAATTAAATACCCAGTACCTTTGTTAAATGACCATTCAATAAAAGTTCGGGTGAAAACCTTAATAAAACAACAAAAATCACAAGGGCTAAAGCCTTTTAGGTTGAGCATTGAGGATGAATTGGAGTTGAGTCGTAGACCGACAAATCGACAACCGACTTGTTACCAGTGATAACAGAAGATGATCCTTGTAGGATGAAGTTGAATCTAATCTTGACGTCAAATCAAACGTTCAAGAAGACCTGTAACACAGGACAAGTCAATCTCCATGTTAAACCTATGAGTCCAAATCGAGAATAATCTTTATATCACGATTTCACCAAGAATCGTTCTTCCTAACTAATCCTGAGTCTATCCCTAAGTCGGTGCCTTATGAAAAGGTAGGTCTTTGGCAGAATCTCCTCTATACCGAGTGGATTGTCAGAATTTTCACCTGTCATAATATAATTTAACTCCTCTAAGCTAAGAAAATTTTGGCAGCGCTTCCCGTAGGAAAAATGTCTTATTAGAATGTATAATAACTCAAATATGAAAACAAAAATCAAACTCTAATTCTGGAAAGTTAAATTTTGTCTAACTCCCTGAATTGGTAAAAAATTGGGCAGCATCTCCTTTAGAAAGGTAGACTTCCCAGACTTATACTGAGTCAGATAGAAACTCAAAACCCAGACTTGAGTTCAACATCAAGACAAAGTTCAACTGACCCCTTAAATTTGTAGAAATTTTGGCAGTGCTTCCCGTAGAGAAAGTGTTATTCCAAGATTTATACAAAGTTAAGTTTAGAATCTAAATGACTTTGAATTTTCACGGTCTAATTTTGTTCGACTCCCTGAATTAACAAAAATTTGGGCAGCACTCCCTTTAGAAAATGAGATTTTCCAGATTTTTACTAAGCCAAAAAGTCAGAAAAATCGGACCCTAAAAAAAACAAAATCTGACTAACTCCTTGGTTTTGTAGAAATTTCGGCAGCGCTTCCCGTAGAGGAATTGACTTACCAAGATTTATACAAAAGCAAGTATAACAAAAAATCCTTGAAAATGCAGAAATTGACCTAAGTAAAATAAACTTAACTAAGAAAATGCAGGAATTGAAACTAACTCCTATGACTCTAGCACGTGGCGAGCAACTAAAGCAACTACCTATCAACTGAAACTCAGACTAAGTAGTAGTCGTACTTGTCTCATGCAGGCTAAACCACCAAAGTAATTACTCTCACCATCCCAAAATCAATTTATTAAACAATAGTTCATAGTCTCTCAATGATTTATCCTTTTATACCCAGCTTACATGGGGCATAAAGCTAGACCACCCAAACTTATGGAACATGTCTAGCTCAGCCATTGAGTATACACAAACATAGGTCACAACAACTTTTCTCTTCTTTGAGCATATGACTAGGTCATCCTACTCGCCCTGAACTGTTTAAGTATCCAAATTTTATATAATTATCTGCATTTCGTCTTTGAGGTAGCATATAACTGAACCGATCATCTTTAGCTCAAGATTCAGTCTGCCCCTTCGTACCACAAGTTTATTCTTAATTAGTAATCTCTTCAGTTGGTGATAAGCTATAGTCAGACCACCCAAACTTATGGAACCCTGTCTGACTAGCCTGTTCATATATAAAATAGTAATAAAGTATAGCCAAGTTATAACTTTCTGGTTCCAGCACGTGCGTGGCGTTGGACCAAGACCACCCAAACTTATGGAACATGTCTTGGTCCCCAGCCTGGTTCATTTCTCTTAATACCAAAGCAGGAAGAGGCTGAGCCACCCACTGACGAACTTATGGAACATGCTCAGACCTCCTCGTCCATAATAAAAAAAAAACTGAAAAAAACCCAAAGTAAAAAAGGCGACCAAGCCACCCAAACTTATGGAACATGCTTGGTCCCTAAAAATTCATTTACAGTCAACTCTCACAAGTCAGAGCAAACAGACCACCCAAATTTATGGAACATGTCTGGTTCTCCAGACAATTCAAAATAAACATAGCACTGGGTCTTCCGAAACTGATGGAGACTTGCCCAACCTTTGATAGACCAGTCAAACTCAAGCAATACTGCCTTCCTCTCACCCTTCCCCCAGATGCAACCCCACAATCTACTTTCAGTCGAACAATGAAAATTGAAACTGACATTGCGCATACATTCCTTTACTAAGTCTGATTTTGTCCTGAAAGTTAAACGTAAAGTCAAAGTAAAGGAGCATGCAATATATTTAGTGAAAATGTAACAAGGAATACAAATAAAGGTTATAACTTGGTTTATACTAGAGGGGAAGCAATGACTACCTTTCAATTCCTTGCCTCAAGAACTCCTCCCGAGGTCCGGCAGAACTCCCGCAATCAGTGGCTGACTCCCCACAGAGTCTTGCTGCGGTCCTACGGGTTGCAATTCCGCATGCCGCCTTCCTCTTAGAATTGGACTAGACTTAAGAGTAAGAAGGGCAGAAAATAGGGGTTTGAGACTCTCGAGATACAAGAGAGGGACAACTAAAGTCCCAAGAGAGGGCATTGCAGAGGTGGGCATCGGGTGCCCACAACCGCACCCACCTGCCCCACCCGACCCACAAGGTGATTGGGTTGGGCTTGGGTCTACCTATGCCTCCTTGGGTGGGTGACAGGCGTGTGCAGCTAGTGAGCATTTATGGGTCATGGGTGGACCAATATTTGCTCTGGGTCAGCCCCCCCCCCCCCCCCCCCCCCCCAACCAAAAAATAAAAATGAACAAGGCCTTGGGTCCATTTGTGCAGTCCACAGACTCAAAGTTGAGAGAGACAAAAAAAGCGGATCCGGGTACAGTCACACAAAGTCGCCTGTTACATCGGGGCCAGGAAAAGAAAAACAAACAGCATACTCTAGCAGTTCAGCCCCTCTCCCAATTTTTCTCTAAAAAAAGGAGGGAGCGGTTCTAGCCATAATAGGCGGTCTGATCCGTCCTCTTTGAACTTCACCCTTGGTTAGCAAACTTGGCGAATTCGGAAGCCCGCCCCCAACTTACCTGGCCTTACCGCTGCGCGACGCCATGACAGAGTGACGCTGGCAAGCGATGCAAGGTAGAGAGGTGGCGAGACCGGTGGAGTCGTGGGCAGGGCTGCATCGACACAAGCTGGTGAGGACGGCGAAAAAATAGGTCTTGGGTGCAGGAGGGTAATGATGTTCTCACGGTTGCGGGTGGGTCCGGGTGAGGACCTTTTCCGGGTGGCGAGCGGGTCGGGCGTGGGGCTGAAATTTCAAAAAATATTTAGGGTAGGCGGGGTCATCTTGAGGTGGAAATTAAAATTCGTGAGTCGGGCGGGTGACACAAAAACAAAATTGGGCGGGTTGGGTCAGGGGTGAGAGAAAACAAAAATTGCCCACCTCTGGGGCCTTGTTATCTTCATGCGCCTGAGGGCCCCATAATGATGGCCGGAATATGCAGGGACTTAACCAATATTGAAGTCAACTCCCAGCTGTAGATTCTCTGACAACCTTCCAATTTGCAGCAATAGACCCTCTTTACAAAGCTCCACCTTCCTTTTGGTCACACCACTCTTGCCCGCATCCAAAACCGTTGCCACGCAGTTCTAACAAGGCTGCGATTAAGCAGCTTACACACCCTCCCCTTATTCCCATCCATGACATATGCAGATCACAGCTCCTCGTTGCTCGAGAACTGCAGCAACATAACCAGCACCCCTGCTAACAAGCAAATTTGAAGTCTCTACAACCTATCTACTGCACCCGCACAACAGATTTAGTATGTTGGGCCAAACCGTATTTCGACAGATCACATTATCAGGCCCAAGTATTATTGAGTCTCGATCAGTGGTATACAGTACTATACACCGCCGACCATAGTCAAATGCAGTGGCAATACACAGGCTAACAACGCTCTATCAATAATTAAAAGGCATACCAACTCCTAAATGGTTGTGAACAGTAGCCTGTAGCAGTATGTGCACAGTCAATGAGCCAACAACAACAACATGTGTACCGTCAAGGGATCCAACATCAAGTGTCTATGCACAGTCAAGCGAACCAACTGCAACAACTGTCTGCGCGCTGTCAAGCGATCCAACACCAACTGTCAGGGCACAGTCAAGCAATCCAGCAGCAAGTGTCTGTGCACAATCAAGCGATCCAGAAGCAACTGTGTGTGCACAGTCAAATAGAGTTCGCCCCCTACCCTGTGCTCTATTCACTACGGGGCGAGTGCAACACATTCAAGTTGAACAGTCACACTGAACAACCAGCTCCACAACAAAGTTTGATGCAAACACAGCAAGGTCCTAGCTCCTTATAGCGGTCATGCACATGCGGCATACAACAGTACACGGTGCAGTCTGTAAAGCCCAACGCGTGCTCAGCAGCTCAGCAAAGTGCACTGCAAGTGTACTGTTCATACATAGCAAGGCACAATTTACTCTGTAATAGCATGACCTGCCAATAGCAAATAAAACAGGCTTTGAGTCCTTCGCATTACTTGGCGCTTAGTGCCCCGGCTACGGCTACTCAGTTCGTAGCAGCCTACTCAGTGACAATGCATCTTGCTGGCGTCAGTAGCAACAACCCAGAGGGTATAAAGCTGCCGACATCGTAAACTATTCCCAGAGAACAAGTACGTGTTCGGACTGACCAAGGTAGGCCGCTCTCTCTTACCTTGCGATCAGAGACGCGTTCCGACTTAGTAAGTACTCCCTTGGTCCTTCTCCCTCAGAACGTACCTTGACTAACCCCCACCCAAGTTCATGTGCCTCGTCCATGTACCTAAGCTGGTGCAAAATGGAGCTTGAGGAACTCAGCAGGCTTGATTGCGAGAATCAAAGCCAATCGCATGTGCAAAAATTGGAGTATGGCATCGAGAGGCTCGATGGTGAAGCTTAGTACAATAGCGCACTGTAGGTGTACTTAGCCATAACGAGTCCGCTCGCTCCGCCACACTACGCTATCACTACTAGTGCCAAAAGTAAATGGGGATGTGCCTCCTGTCGAATCGTGGAAGGTATCGAGTATTCATATTGCTAGTACATGCATTCTCTTCCGCGTACGAAAAATAACCCGAATCTCTCATCAGAACACAGAGAGATATATTTAACGTATTTCCGATCCTGAAGCTCCTTCCCTAGCGCAACTCTCACCGCTTACAGCAGGAGGTTCACCCATTATTCTCGAAATCTGAACTTACCAATAGGTTTCCCGCCACCAAAAACCCAGTTGAGCTTCTCCTCTCGCTCGATATCGCCGAGAAACCAGCAAGATACTGAATCTTCATTTTCTACCATAGCTCCTTCCGAGAAGCTTCGCGCACCCTTTCTTCCTACTAACTCAATTTCTACTAACTTCCTCGTCGAGCTGATTCTACCATTGTGATTGCCAGGGTCAAAACCCTCGAATCGTCTCTCTTCCTACCCAAAACCACCCTCAATCGATAGCGCTGAGTACTTTGTTCACTGTGTCCCGTTTGTTTCTTCCGTCATCTCTGCGCATGCATCTGGCGCACTTTCCTATCTATGTTCATCCTCCCTTGCTCTAACTCTAGAACTAACAATGCCATCACCTTCGCCCAGTCAAAGAACCCCAATTAAAATCCTTCCCCGCCAGCTTTCACTACGAAACAGGTAAGCTCTGCTCTCTCCCCTTCCCGTTCTCCTCATTCATAGCTCAGCGCACACTTTCTTCATCTAGCCCCTGATCTACGAACCTTCTGCCTATTCTAACTACTGATTCATGGTCGTCCGTCCCTAAAACCTCATTTTTGTATTTTACCTCCCTCGATTCTACTAAGAATCGAGTAAGATCTACCCTTTCTAACTCTCATCCTCTCTGCCATCGCTCATTCTTACCTCACTTCGTCATTCCTTCACTGTCTGTCCACCGAACGTGCCCGACGCAATTTCTGCGCCCAAATCCAATTTCCCTACCCGTTGTTTGTCGCCTTATGCCCTGTTTACCCGTCTATCCGTCGTAGCGGGCGGTCCCTCGGCCGCTCAAGCTCAATACCGTAGGAAAAACCTCGAAGGAACCCAAACTTTTCGGCGGACTGGTCAACTAATCGGATTCTATACCCAAGTCCGACAGTAAGGTCACCGCCGGCCTCCACTCAGCGCTCCCTGGATCCCCTTTTTGACCTTTCTCTAGCCGTTTCCCCTCCGACACAGTCTACCACCCTTCCGGGCTTCCAACACGTTAGCCTACACCCAGATCTTCGCAGCCGGCCGCCTACCGCTGCCCCATTATAGTCTTCCCTTGGTGCCCCTTGGTCAGTTCATCCCACTGTGTCTGGGTATAACTTGAATCCCTGTCTGCCGGGCCTGGCGGGCATGCTCACATTTAAGCCTCTCACAGTAAGCGGTGGGTATCGGACCGTGCACTTGCAGCGATCCCTGCCAACTTTTAGTTGTAGCCCCCATAGGCCCGCTCCGAATGTCCTCCGTTTCCTTTCCATTTTAGCCTATCCGAGTCGACGCTCTCCAAATGGGAAGCAAGGGAAGTTATGACCACGGACCTCACCACTCCCTCGTACTTTGACCTCTACGGTCCGCTTTTTAGAGCCTCGTTCCACACCACTTGAGAACTCTTGAGTTTTAAGTGCGCCCTAATCACGAAATCTTGCTTAATTTACACTACGCCGCCTCCTCGTTCCATGCACACTAGAGACCGAACTTGAAAATGTCGCACTTGAAAGAAAAACACCCTGGCCCCCCCTTGTGCGGAGACCCACCGGTGGGTTTTCGATCCAGTAGGCAGGCACCAGGCCTTGAATATGTCCACCTCAACAGTTCCACTGCTGGCACCCGGTACCGCCACCGGTAGTCATTGCTCACTGGACCGCAAAAAGGACATGCCGTGAACCAGGAACGCGGAGCGTAAAAGAAAAAGGAAAAAAAAATACCTGCACCTGCGGCTGAAACCCAAGGGTAGCTCTTGAACTCAAGGCACCTCCAGGAGGTGACCTGAACTCAAGTGCGATTTTGCCTGGGCTGCACTTGAGTTTCAAGAGCGGGCACTTGAGATGCAAAATGTGAAAACAAAAAAGCATTTCTCTAGGGCGGGGTGGAACGATGATTTTTCGCGTCGCACTTGAACTCAAGTGGGGTGGAACGAGGCTCTTAAACTAGATGAGACCAAGGAATTTCCCCAGCATCACAAAACTTGAACACGCCGGAATCCCGTAGGTCAACCGAGGGATATGTGTGCTCAAGGTCCTCGACCACCGCGATGGTCCCTAAATCCGACGCTAATAAGGCGGCATATAATAGGTTATATATATATATAATTGTACTGTCCGAAAATGACCGACGAAGAGAAAGGAACCGCCGGCACCGCCCTGACTTTGCTGGTTTTGATCCTTAAATCCTTCAAATGAAAGTCCGTCATTGTAACCAATAGTACTAGGTCTAAGGCTGAGCCTAGTGCTAGCGAATGCCCATATAAACAGGTACTGCGTGACACACAGATTTACTAAGGTGGTTTTTACAATTTATATTGCTGCTGATTTCGTCCTTCGTGCATTCGTACATGTCACAGACAAGTGTACTAATCAAAGAACAAAACCTTTTTAATCCTAATTTAATCAGAATAAAAAATCTGGCCAGCGATCAACGCCGGTTTCCGCAATCATCAAAGGGAAAAAAAATATTATGCGCGTCTTAAACTTGCACGCCCACACACTCTCTGCTCTAATCACCCAACTAGTCAACGTAAACACCAGACACAACTGTGCCTCGCACGGAATGCTTAAACTATAAACCAATCCTACTTTCAATCGTTTGTAAGAACCAGGGCGGATACCCTTGTAAGGGTATTCGCACCGACAACGTACGTGGGATCTCATTCTCGAATTAAGTCCCAGCGTCGTTCGCTACAGAGTCCAAAATCCGGCGTGGATGACCTTATCCTGATTGCTCTGAGATTCCTTATGTTCCTCATTTTCACATGTCCGATAGCGGAACCCATTTTCCCGATAACGCTCGGTGCGGCGACAATCACTACATAGAGTGCTGGGCCAATGAGGTTCCATCGCCATTCACAAAATGACAATCAATTCATTAAAAGACAATCACAATGAGTACGGGGGAAAGTGAGTATCAATAATGACAAACCAGCCCCTACGAATCCCCAACACCTCGTTTCGGGAGGCAAATGGTAGCGCCTGCCGATCTTGGGGACGACTTCTTGTACGTCTCACTCACAGACGCATGTCATTTCTTCTTATCTGGGAACGGGCGTGACGAAGATACAGGAAATCGACGCCCGCTCGAATCGGGAAAATCGGTTTATATGGCATAAGCGAGGATGATAACGTATGTTTTTTTCAATCCATTATTCGATCAAATAAATAAACAGACATCAAATCGTGCATTGTTTTCCATCCACTGTGCAAAACGATCCAAGACGTAAGTCCATGCAGTCCAATAAGTCGAGAGAACAATCATTCTTTATTTGTTCGAATAGTTAAACATGCTTCAAAATTATTACATCAGGTACCTACTTTGTTTCCATCATCAGGGTAACAACTCAATTCATATATATATGTGTGAGTGATCACTCATGCATTAACCATTGGATACCGATGTCGAGCGCATCGGCTCTCGTCTTTTGGCAAGGCGCGGAAACCCTCTCAGCTATGTCATGCAGGAGTTAAAACAAAATAAAACAAATATAATTATATATATATATATATAT
>BFEA01000532.1:616351-643538 GCA_003427395.1 Chara braunii | reverse complement strand
GGGGCTGTGACAAACTGTTTCGTCGGAGTTTCACCGACTCATCAGGAGGCTGAACCCTCAACAGTCTGCAGAATCCCCTCACTGATTACACTGTAAATGATAATCTACCTTAACCAAAATCAAAGTAGACTATAACTCACCCACACCAGATGAAAAACTCTACAGACTGTCAGTTCACACCCCATCACAAGCCAGCAAAACATCAACGAAACAAAGAAAGGTCTGTCACAGCCAAAAAATACACTCCAGACACGCCGCTGGCACTATATATATATACATGTACATATATATATATATATATATATATATATATATATATATATATATATACAGGGTAACCGACGTTTGGGACGGGACGAATGCCCGAACCCGAACGCCCGAACGTATGGGACCCCTTGGGGATGCGTTCGGTCGTTCGGGTCGAACGCGGACCCCCCCCCCGCCACAAAAAAAAAAAGTCATCAAACAAATCTGAAAAAACGATATGTTATGGAAAAAAATAAATAAAAAGAGATTTGCCTGAGCATTACATCCGAATTCCTTACCCAATTTGAAAAAAAAATCAAATACAGAAAACAGATACTAATAATATAAATAAATAAAAATAAAAAGAGAATTAAATTTAGTGAGCATGTTTTCGACACCGCCATCTTTGGCGATTTTTATTTTTTTTTAGCCTAGCTAAATGCCCTAAAAATTTACAGATGTGTACTTCACATTATACAAAACCCACTAAAAAGTTTCAAAAAATAATAAAATTGTTTAGACCCCGAACTAAAGTGAAAACAAAAAGTAAAGAGTGAAAAAATACGTGCGCGAGCACGTTTTGACACCGCAATCTTGGACGATTTTTAATTCTTATGTGGCTTAGACAAATGACTTGAAAATTTACAGGCATGTACCTCTCATCATAGAGAACTCACAAAAAAACATTCAGAGAAAAATCATTATTATTACGCCGCGAAATAAGTTTTGGCGGGGGCCGAACGTCGTCGGGTTCGGACCCTGTATGGGACCCCAAATGCCCGTACGTACGGAGGTCTACCCAGGGACCTCCGTACGTACGGCCTGGTGACCCTGTATATATATATATATATATAGAGAGAGAGAGAGAGAAGACAACTTAGGGAACAACGCAAGATAATTCTGCGAACCGTCTCAACGGTCGGGGCCACGCCGTCCCTTCGCCGCTCTAGCCGGGTGCGCAAGCTGTACATCCCACGGTCCCCCACGACAAGATAGGTTTTCGTGGGGCACATCTTACCTTCCCTAAGGGGCTGACACCACCCTCAGGAGCGTATTTCTACCGAGCTACTGACCCACATGCGAAAACTTTTACATGCAATTGCAGAGGTAGGTCAGCCGAGGGTGTTTGCTCGTTCGCTGGCGGATAGGTACGCTTGGTTAACGCCAAGTGGACCAGAACGTTGTTCGTTCCCTAGGGCACTGATCTCCTAGATAAGAAACGAATGTCGGTCGACTAGGACGGTCTCAACCAAACGTGAAACCCATAAACTGATCCTAGTCCCTTTCTGATCACCATATAAATGAAATCAATACGCCTTTATCAAATCACGCAAGACAGGGTTCTTGACTTGATCAGACGACTTGCCAAAGTTATTCTTCCTAACCTGTATGACTAAAGAGACTATTACACCGTCGCTCCTGAGGCGGAGGTTCAATATTGATGGCCGATTAGAAGAGACGATCTAGTCTTTAACTTATGATTGGGTCTGTCGACACTTACTAGTTCCTGCCAGGAATAACTTATGCAAGTAAATTCCACTGCTACCATGTAGATCAACAAGTGATCTGGTTCCTGACTGAAGTTTGAACTCTCGGTTCGACCGCACCCCCGCAACATATGTAACTTAGCTAGAGGCGCGTATCAATTTTGTTGGTCGCTTTGTCCTCCTGGGCAATAGTTACCCTTTTCCTTTTCTTGAAGGGTGAAGTATCAACCTTCATCTTCAAAAAACCCTTATTTGTGTGCCTCCCTCATTTCGACTAACTTACACATAGCCTTCATTGACATGCGTTTAATTACCCGTCAATGCAAAAGTATGATAGTTCAATCATTGGGGCAATCCAGATACTATCCATATGGTTGGTTCTATCTATATTTTTTTTATTATTATTTTTTTTTAATTATTATTACCCTCGTAGAGTCATATAACTTGACCCTATCGTAAGGACTACTTAACTTGACACTTGACTTATAAAGGCGTTTCTAGCCATGATATAGTTGTTAGCCCTCGCGGATCTCTGCGACTATCTGGTCGAGTCGGGCGAGCCCCTCGTCGTCAAAAATTAAGGCGGTAGTGCGTCCGCCCCGCCTGACCCGAACCATTCGCTTACCATAGAGGGAAGTCATCCGCGAGGCTAACCTCCAAACTATGGCGCGAAACGGCTGTCACATTCGAAAAAGGTGACCAGTCATGGTGTCCTTAATCTGAATGACGTCGTAGCGCTCCCTGGATAGGGTAATTGTAACACTCACAATAACCCGAGAAAGGTATTGGAGGTTACTCACACGATGAAAGTACATAGTCTATCCATCTACTTCTTCCGGAAGCCGGACCACATTGGCAAGGACTTCCGCGCGTGAGTCAGGAAAGAATCATTGCCCATCTTTGAGCAACCCAACAAAACCAACCCAACGAGTGAGCGCATCATCTCGAACAAGTAGTAGTTGTTTCGGGCGCCGGATCAGCTCCTCATTCATAGTGTCGCGAACCAACAGATACCTGACCTGAGTAAGATCCTGTTGTTCGCTTGTCATCTGCACACCCGAAAGAGTCGCCAGTCAGAAGAGACATTCCCAGATCTCACAAGCCTTGTCATCGAGTGCGACGACGTCAAAACGTTCGAATTGTCTATTCGCTCGTACCCGCCTCAGATGATGAAGGAGATTGAAAGGTCCTTGCTGATCGTTTAGCCATAGCACAATATAGAGAAACATTCCTCTAATCTCTATAATATCTTCTCTAACGGGATTTGCTTTATGAATTACAACGAGATTCATATCTTCGTAATCTCGAAATGCATTAGGAGGCGCAAATTCATACCGCGCAACGTGTCGTTCAGGCTCTATCAGGAAAATATAATTTCGCGGAAGGTTCCTCACACTTCCATCCCAAAACTGCGGTTCGTCTCGTTCCAAAAAAAATTCAAACGTATTATAAACCAAACGTTCTTTTCGTATTATACCGACATGTGATCGTGTCGGCACTGCTATCCAATCCATTGCCGCCTCTCATATACTGAACAATCGAAAAATCACTGCTCCTGCGGACATATGAACGACATAGTAATGACTTTGTCAAAATAAATTTATATACATCAATCTTTGCACTCATCCTCCCTTTGCTCTGGGCCGTAAGTCTTGTGTAACGATCCAACCGCGAAGGTAGTGCCTATTTGCACTACTTTAAGTTCTTTAACGCTATTTGAAGCATGAACCGAGCTTCTTTTGACTCTTGTTCTCCATAGGATGGTGGCGCCTAAAATGACCACCCAAAAGAAGGTGTTGATTTCAGTCCTCCCCCACTTGAAAGTAGTATGAGAAAGTGACTACCCTTTACAACAGGACATCCTACCCTTCAGAAAGTGGTCTGGAATACCCCTCCTCCTTGTCCGAACGCATTGTCCTTGTCTGAACGCATTGTTCAGATCCCAGAAGTTGGTCTGGCTCCACCACAATACAACATGGTATTCCCCCCGTTAAACGGTTCACTCCGGGTCAATAACGGGGTCGGTTCCTAAAGCAACGAACCCCTGCCTCAGATGCCTCATAGAGAGAAGAAGTCCTAAACTCTAGGTGTAAACATTTTCTCTATACCTTCCTACTGAGGGGTTGACTTAGACGAATCAAAAAATAGTTCAAGGGAGGAATTGAGACTCTCTTTGGATGGGTATAGAGGGAAATGGTCATTCATGATAGAACGGGATGATGCTTGGGGAAGATACTAAATTATTTTTTATCTTCGTCTTCGTCATCCACGAATTTCATTTTTTTGGCACACGTCAATTCTTATTTTTCACTATATTTTTGTTCTGACATACAGACAGGTAAATTGTTGAAGAAGGGTAACATTTTTATCCTCCCTTGAGCAAGCAAAATGCCGATCCCTTCTCACACATATTCTTTTACCTACCTGCACAATCAATAGAAGAAACAACCCAAAATCACCCATATCCCAACCAAAGTCAGCCCTCTCCCACATGCATGACATCACACACTTTACTCTACCTTTCCCTAAATTCCAAGCAAGGTCCTGCAAGGTGTGGGTTCACATGGGTGTGCAAGGGAAACTGAGTTACAACTGACTGGCAGATTGACCTTGAGTGAACTTTGCAAAAATGTTCCACTCAAGAAGACCGTTTAAAACCTCGTCACTTAATAAGAGGATCGTCGCAACAAGTTGTCAACAAGGTGTCCACACCACACCCTCAAAGTAATCACTTGTCGCAACACTCCCTCAACACTCTATCACTCTTAACAATTTAATAGCACCTCAGTGTCGTTGTCACTCGCCTCCAACTTCAATGTGCCACTTATGGCATCACACTCACCCCACTGTCAAATGCACCACCACTTTTCGGAACCTTCTTCACACTAATGCCCAGACACCGCTCCTCGCAATTAGCATAAAAATACTGCCTCCACCGTTGTAAAAAATCGGCAGCGCTTCCGCACCACTGCCATTAAATCGAGCACTTGTTGCCGAAATCCGGTAGCGCTTCCACGTTACCACCACCCAATACCAGTGCTTCTACCGCAAAATTTCGGCAACGCTTCCACGTCACCACATCTAGAACTAGTGTTGCCGTTACAAAAATTTAGCAGTCCTCCCGCAGTACATCAAAAAAACTGTCGTTGTTGCCAAAACCACGCAACATTTCCCCAACACTTTTCCAACTATGGTTGTCGTTGTCGTGATGGTCACGCAGCACCTCCTCCTCACTGTTGAAAATGCTGTTGTGTCATCAGACAGCACCTTCCCCTTCGCTGCTGCCAACGACCGCGGCTATGGCAGTACATGTCCCCTCCAGTTAAGCCGCAGCTGCATCACTCCAGCGGCCTTTGCCCTCCTTGCAGAGGTAGTGGCTATGACAGTCTTCAACCTCAATCCTCCTGCAGACCTCCCCACCAGCCAGAAGCTCCTCCAACAGCAGCCAATACTCACTCAAGTGGAATGTTAGCAGCATTAGCCACGGATGAATGCTGGTTGGCTGACCGTTAGCGTCTTTTATAGCCAGTCAAGGGCAGAGGGCAGCAACTTTGCCCTCAGCCAAAAACTCGGATCAGGGCTTGACCCTTAATCTTAGGGCTGAAAATCTTGATGTTCCCCTAGGGGAACCAAGCCCTGGTAATGCATCTGGCCTTCACGCGCTCCCAGACACAGTCCAAAAATGGTTGTATCAAGCCATTTCAGGACTGCATGTTCAACTGAACAAACATAGTCTCATCAACCCCTAAAACCTTCTAGGGGCTGCATCTGTTCCACGACCGCGGCCATGTACGTGGCCGTTACTTTCTTTTTCTGTATTTTTTTTCCCCCGTTTTTTTGTGCAGGGGCAGCTCGTTTTCAAAACAAGCAGCCACCCCTTAGGTATTTCGCAGTCTCCCCCTGCCTGCGCCTGTATCTGGACCGCATAGGCGCCCGATACAGGGGCGCGGCTCTTGAGACCTCTGTCTCTTTCTATCTGAGCCTGATCATCACGACTATTGCAGGTGGCTGAAAGCCACCAGCAGTGTGAACAGAGAGCCCCCTCGTAATTCAAGCATAGGGTCTAAGACCTTCGTCCGAACATAGTCGCGATCAGCGGCAAATCCACTCGTGGGGCCCCGTTTTTTTTCACCCAACAATTGACAATAGCAGCCCGTTCGTCAAAACGAACGGGCGCTACTGCGATAGTACTAACAAAATCTAACAAAAAGAAATAAATTTTAAGGAAGAAAACAAAATATCTTAAAGAAAAAAGAAAAAACAAAAGATAGAAGAACTTACCTGGTGATCAAAACAGTCGCCCGTTTTCACGGGCACTGTCACGTCCTGTGATCCTGAAGTGCCCCATGCACTTCCAAGGGCGCCAGGTGGCGCTCTCCTTTCACATTGTTTTAGTTTTTAGCTTTTTTTTTTTTTTTTTTTTTTTTTTTTTTTTTTTTTTTTTTTTTTTTTTTGCCCTGTTGGGCAGTGTTGGCCTTAACCAACGGTCACTTCGCGGGACATCCCCACGAACTGTCGAAATGCAGACCTGGGCTCGTGTCCTCATGGGTTCGGAAAAAAATAAATAAATAAATAAATATTATTGTTGATTTATCCGTGTCATCCTTGCGCAGGTGCCATGTAGGTTCACGTGCGGCTGATTTAAGTCGGACGATCCCGTTGATCACGCGGCCGAAATCGGCCGCGCCAGCCCAACTGGCTGCTCCAAAAGGAGATAGCCCTGTTGGTAGGATACAGTTGGGCTCAATCCCAGTGCCTGCTGGGTGGAAGTCTGATACCTGAACCTACTGGGTTAGCTCCTTCTTCACGTTTGAGAGAGGAGCAACCCTTCTATATGAAGGGCTGAAGCGCCCAGCAGGCCATCCTCCAGCGCTCTGCAGGCTTTGTCTGCTAAGCCTGCGTACTACTGTAGCCGGCTGGTAGGGTTAGCAACACACGACCTTAGCAGCCACCCTCTCAGGAGACCATAATGCCATCAAACCCGACCCTCGGTGCGAAAGCCTCGCGAACCCAAAAACTTCCTATTTTCCTTCATGTAGTGGTTCCAATCCCCATCGCAGTGGCCCCTTTTTAGCTTGCTTAGGCCGTGCGACATTATTTTAAGTAGATGTCATATGCGGCCTCAACGGAAATCGCCAACTACTGTTATTATTTTCAGACGACGCAAACGCGCGGTCTAAAGTTCAAAAAACATCTCAGTCTCTCAGTTATAGGTTAGTCTAAATAAACTTTTGACGGACGTCAATCTCATGAAGTCCTTCAATTCAATGAAAAAGGTCGGACAACGTCCGATATAAAAAAAACACGGGCAGATACCTTTGTCAGGGTTTCTGTCCCGACACCGAGGAGAAGAGAGAGGGACAAAATAAAATCACTTGATCTTGCTGATTATTTTAATTTCAGCGATGCTTGTTCTCGGGAGATCCGGTTGAATTCAATGAGACGAGCATGACTGTTATACCTCTGTAAGTTGTTATTTATGCAGCCTGGTTTCAGTTTGACCTAAGTGACTATGTTAGGTTGTTCTAGTTCCAACCCCAATCCGACAATGTGGCTTTGGTCAGGTCTCGTTGTTGTTTTTGTGGTGAATGGTCTTTTAATAGGGTTTAAAAGTTGGATAATATGGTTTTGGTTAGACTCACCTACTTGTTTTGTTATGAGGGAGGTTTTGACTGATGACTAAGCAACGTGACTTCAATTTGGCTTAGTACGAGGTCGTGCACATAAATAGAACCTAATAATAAAAAATTTTATATAAAAATATTATACTATTACTTAACAAGCTAGAAATACAATGTGACTTCGTTTTGGTCTGACTATAGCTTATCACAAAACGGAGAAGATATCTTAATTAAGAATATAATAAGTGCAACGAACGACGGACTAAGCAATGTGGCTTTCGTTTGACCCAATTTTAGTCTTCAAAATATTAAAAGGTTCTTAAAGTATTATACTGCATATTAAATATTTAGCAGGGCTCGACAATGTGATATTGGGTTCATCTAGCTAACTGCCTAATGAAGAGAGAAGCAGTTGTGTCCTCTGTTTGTGTAGACAAAGACAAATATTAAGCAATATGGCTTCGATTTGCCCTAATTTTTTAATGTCTTATGTAAGTTATTTACGTGAGAAACAACTTGGGATTTTTATGAAAGTACCTACCTATTGTGGTATGGACTTGCATGTGGTTGATTGTGAGCTCTACTTATTCCGAGTCTTAGCTTTGATAGGTAGTTTGCTTTAGATGTTCGTAACTTGCTGGAGCTGGAAGTTAGTTCGATTTCTACATTTTCAGAGTAACTGTTAAGTTTATTTCTCATACTTGGTTTTATAAATTTTGAAAAAACACTTTCGCTAAGTGAAGCGCTGCCCAAATTTTTGCAATTCCAAGGAAATAATTAAATTTTGTCTTTACAAAGTTCAACTTTTATCTGAGTTTTATATCTGGCCCAGTAAAAACTTGGAAAAAATAATTTTCTATAGGAGGTGCTGAGCAAATTTTAACTAAATAAAAAAATTAGACAAAATTTGACTTTGTGAAACTAAAGTTATTTTTAGATTTTGTATTTAGCGTTGTACAAAATTTGGAAAGTCGCCTAAGTAAAGGGAATCTTGTCGAAATTTATACAACTGTAAAAAGTTAATTACATTTTGTTCTGACAAAATTCAAGTTTTATCTTGAGTTTATATCTGACTTGGTATAAATCTGGAAAGCATACTTCTTTAAAGGAGATACTGCCCAAATTTTTACTAAATTAGGGAGTTTAACAAAATTTGACTATGTTAGATTAAAGATCGCTTTCAGATTTTATATTCAATCTTATATTAATTCTGCAAAGACACTTTCTCTACAGGAAGCGTTGCCGAAATCGCTTGAAATGTAAAGGATAAATAATATTTTAGAACTTTGAAAGTTTGACAGTCTACCCTTGCTTAGGAGAGAAATTATCAAAAACTTTGACATTTTTAGACAGGTGTCACCTGTTTGAAGGATTTCCAAAAAACTGGTCATAATGGAGTCTCAAGCTGTGATATTGTAAGATTTGGGATCAAAGGTGCTGGTTAAATTATCTCCTTCGGGGTTTGGAGCCCCTCCCTGCGAGGGTTGTAGGGAGGAGGACAAGGGGCCGTGCTGTTTTCAGCAAGGTGAGAGGTTGAGAGGTGTTTCACTTGGAGGGGGTGGGATATGAGGGAAGGGGGATCTTCATCTCTGCGGGGGCATTCTCTAGGGGGTATTGCATGCTGCTGAGGGAGCAAGAGTGATTTAGGGGGTTGTTCTGATCTGGGATGGGAGGTGAGGGGGCGCCTTCCAGCGGAGGCAGTGAAAGGACAATAGTTTTTTTTTAGGGGGGGAGGAGTAATCCGCTCCATTTCTTGTGAGCCTTTTACATTTAACAGAGATGCGAATAGGCACTGAAATTTTCATTGGGAGAGAAGTAGTTCCCTCCCGTCCTCTCTCCTTGTGGAAAAAATAGGTGTTGATTGTCTTTTTAGGTTACGATTCTTGCACTTGTATTTAAGTTCCCTGAATTCTTGTGATTGTTGAGGAAAAAAATTCCATAATTTTGATGCTGCTTGCAGCGGACTGTGTTTGTGGAGATGGTTGAAGATAATGTGCTCTGCGACGAAGGGCTCGCCAGAAGGGCGGAAATAGGGTACAACAGTGGTGGAGATGGTAGCTCTACCGCAGTAAGTCTTGCCAGAGTAAGGTTGAGATGTTTCTTTTGGTTGGATGTCTGCAGCCAGTGCTTGAAAGAGTGGATGATCGGAACTACAAATATGGCGACGATTGGTGGCTTGTCTGGTATCTGCTGATGTCCTAGGTCCTAGTGGTTTACGAATGAACGAGGTCAGAACAACGCTGGTCGGTGTTGGGGTTTGGTCGCGGTGCCCTGTAACCTGAGCAGTACGGGGGCATGAGACCTGGTAGAGAGATCTGGGGAGTTGTCGAGGGTGGAAGGCACTCTAGTGTCTGTTAGTGAACTGATACTTAGTCGACGTTGGTCGGAGCCGGGGCGGGCCGCTTTGTCGTGTAGCCTAGCAGGTGGGAGGTCTCTTGGGTGGGTCATGCCACTCTGTAACCTAGCAGTTGGGGGTGGGATGCCTAGAAAAGATTGGGTATCAGGGTATAGGGGACAGGCGGATAGGGTTGAGTTGCTGACAATTGCTAAAGGCAGGTGGTTTTCGGTATGAATATTCCCATGATCAATCTCTAGAAAACCTAACTCTCTGTGTAGGTTACATAGCTATCATCTTTAGCCGAAGCCGGGTAATGGCCCCGGTAACTCAAAGTTTTTTACATAATCCGCTCAATATGTTAACTTTTTGAATGGGACGTTGGGCCCGGTTCCCAGCACGTTTTGCTCCCGATGAATAGATTGGAGCATGTCCAATCAAAAAAAAAAAAAAAAAAAAAAAACGGGGTAATCGTGTTAAACAGTACTATCATAATGGGACTTTGGGTCCGGTTTCCAGCATGGGATCTTCTACCTGTCTATACTAGGTGTGCCCCGATCGATGTTCCTTTTAAAAACAAAAGAAAAAGAGATAACTTGCGAAAACCCCCTATAAGTTGAGATATATGTTAGAATGCCCCTAAAAGATGTGGGTAAAGTGGAATGCCCTTTTTGACCTAATTCTTTGCGTTTTGCCCCTGTCAGGCCCATGTGCAAATTTGCAATCCGGACCACATCGTTGGGCCCTGGGCCCTGGTTCATTGGTCAACGAAAGCGACCAAAAGCAGACATACAAACACCGTCAACGAAGTCAAAATAGCAGAGAAGGATGATGGACGAGACGGAAAGAAAGAGGTAAAGAAGATGAAGAGGAAGAAGAAAAGCCAAGTCAAAAACCAATTCCCCAAACGCGACTTGAAGACCCGAGCGGTTTTGACTGCTCCGCCAAAGCAGTCTCATCAGGGGCCGTAGTCGACGCAGGTAACAAAGTCATCAACTAAGCTAGTTAATATACTAAAAACAGAAAAGATAAAGTAGAAGCTACTGCGTCGTAAAGAACCTACACAGCTCAACCACTGAAACCAGCCGGCAACTCCGAGGAAAGCAGGTAATGTATCGGGTCCTAAAACCAGACAAATACCTATAAAAGTAAAGGGTCCTAAGTGAAAATGGAACAGAAAATTAGAAAAGTATTGTTTCGGTGACCTTCGAAAAGGCGGTACCACAGCTAGCTCCGACACTAAAAAAATCATCCACTTCTACTGTAGACACGTAGCCAAACAGGGAATCCAACCGAATTTCTCAAACAGGACCAAATACAATGACACACCAGAATATTAAAATGAACCAACGACAGAGGGGAGGCCAGAACCACTAAAACTCCAAAAAAATATAGATACAGCGTGACGTAGAAACCAAGGTAGTAAGTGGACTCAATATGCTGTACCACAGCGGCATCAGCCAGATACCCTATCGTAAATACGATGGTCCTATAGTGTATAAGCCGGAAAAAAGGAACAACTCAAAACCAAAACCACTTGTCCACAGAATACGATGGCACACTAGAATATTAAAACGAACCAACGATAGAGAGGAGGTCAGAACCACTAAAACTCCAAAAACATATATACCAGATACAGCGTGACGTAGAAACCAAGGTAGTAAGTCACTGTAAGTGGACTCAATATTGTTGTACCACGGCAACATCAGCCAGATACACTATCGTAAATACGATGGTCCCACAGTTTATAAGCCGGGAAAAAAAAAAAAAATCAACTCTAAACCAAAACCACTTGTTCCTGTTAGTGAGGACTGAAAGCCACTCCTTCCAACAACCACCATGTTTCAATGAAAAAATGCAGACTGCCTTATCAAAAAAGCGGTCCGGATAGCCTCGTCACCACAATTCTCGTTGCAATGCAAATAGGAAAATCAGCTTCATACCAAGGACAGATGTATAAGTGCGGGCGCGGTGAAGAAATGAAGAGATGACCGCCATCTTTTGTTTTTTACTAGAATACGACACAAAATCCTAGATACTTTGAAAAACGATCCTGTCAAATCCTTGATTCTTGGTCATGGCAACACACTCAACATTTCCAGTTGATTGACATATCTTAACTACACAACCAATGAAGTCCCGCACATCACCGCAGCTAGTCTGCTCAAGCTTGACATTCTCGTCGTAGCAGTGTTCGAAAGATCGTTGCAGTAATCTTGCCTTTGTTGAGTCACCGTCATTGGTCTTCGAACAGTGAACAAAAACTGAAATGTCGTCGACGATGCGAAACCCCTAGATTAAACTTCTATCATTGCCAAGTGACTGAAGATGCATAAACTCATAATATGCGCATAACAGGCATGCTAACGCATGGCGGAATACCACGACTTGCTTCAACAGCTTATCCTGAGCACGGATGAAAGTATGAGAGAGTTCGAAAGAAACATATTGAAGAATGACAGAGAATCGAATTAGAATCCACCCTTCTTCACCTTTGCCACGGGTCAACTGAGCTTTCTTCCTCGTTTTTTTATCATCACACCAGAATAGGAGGAAGAGTCCTCGTAGGAAGTAACCCATCGTAAAACCCGCATGATCGAATCGTGAGGTAGATGAGAAAACATTTCTTTAATGTCATAGGAAGCTCCAACAAACGAATCATCTTTTTCTTTCTTAGCATTCATCAGCTGCAGTTTGCAGACCAGACAAAAGTTGACTGGTACATCTCAAATTGAAGTGCATCTCAGAAGGTAACTTCTACAACATCTCATTAACAGCATATGCCATGCGCCGACCACTGAGTGCAGATCCTTCAATCTACGAACGATAGATGGGTCTCCACCATTGAACATCTTTATGTTTCGGAATCCCGTACGCGTTACCGAAGGTGGCATCGGAACACCAATTCCCAATTTTCGCAAACCCAAGCGTTGACCGACGAAATGACTGACTTTTCCGAGTCCTCAACATCAACGAAAGCGGGGTTATCAGAAAAAAGACTCCTCATTCCTTTGTTATAGATGACTGGGTTGCAGACAAAAGTATCACCTATATTGTGGTCAATCGGTGTACACACTAGTCCATCTAGTTGCTGCTTAATACATCCAAGCTGATCTACCGAAGGGGAATCACGAAATTCAACAGAAGCAATAAGACAACAACCAAGATCTCGAAGTGAAAGAGAAGAAGATTGAAGATCACAAGAGTGATGAAAATCATGGAAAAAATGAAGAATATGTTTCTTGAGAGCACCAAGAGGGTTGGTAACGTCCGGTTGCAGGACATTCTTCGAGTTCTTAGTCCAAGAGGGAAAAGAATCATATTAACTTAAGCAAAAGGAGACATGATCATTGTTCCTTGGAAACCGATCTTTAAACTGATCACAACAATAAACCGCTTCAGATCGTCAAGAGAAGGAACGAAAATTATGTAAAATGTCACCAACGGATTGATTCTTGCATTATACAACTCTCAATGCCTCTCATACGTCGGATGATCATTCACTTCCAATCCTCTTAGATATCAAGAGTGTGTACTAAATGGCCACAGATCTTACGAATCTCGGTCTTACATAATCGATGGTCGTATTTCACACGTACAACGAGCCGTTGGTGAACTGGAAGATCAAACTTAGAAGAGATAGCTCTTGACAGGATTACACGTAGTCTGCTTCTACTGCGTTTTTCTTGGAAAGGACGAATAGCAGAGAATAACGAAATCAAATCGCTAAATTCCCATTCAACAAGAAAACGTCTCCGACTGGGATTGCTCAACAAGCTAGCTAGAAGAGGTTTAAGGCGAAGAAACTTTTGACAAAAAGGAGTAATCAAAGTAAAAGATAGGAAGGCTCCATTACGTAGACATCCCTTTGAGGAACTAAGTTGATCAGTAACTCCATCACATGAAACAACAGACGAGCCGAAACAACGTTTCAGAAGCTTCCAACTATCTTCTCGAATCGTACCACCACGACAGACAACGGAGCAAGAGGAGACATTCAACTCGACACAATGATTCAGAATGCGTAAAAGACTAGTTGATATGATACCAGCAGAAGAATGAAAACGAAGCAAAGAGGACGAACAGGCAGCTGGTTGTAAAGGAGGCAAAAAACAGAGGGGGACAGACGTGCAAGGACCACTAGAAATTGCTTTAGATCGTTTCAAGCGTTCACGTTTACCCGGACGTCGACGTTTGCGATTCTTCTTCTTACCTGTAGAATTGAGTGAGGCACCAAACAATTTAATGAAATAATGCTCTAATCGTAACCGGTCTTCTTCATCAAAAAAATAAACAAGAATAATAGCAAACCGGTCAATACCGAATCTCCAAGTTCAACGATAAAGTTTTTCATTATGAAGACTACTATTATCCATCGTCTGGCTACAGGAACGGTACACATGTTCTCTCCACCGTTCATCAAGACTTCGACTCGTACTTCCGACATAAAGATTACGACACCAGGGGGAAATTAGGACATAGACTACACACCGTCGAGTATTAAAATCAGAGTTAGCAACACTCCACCAATCACATACGTGTCCAGTCAATTTATGTGCCCATAGGACACAACCAGTCAAGACAAGCAATAACACAATCAGTTGAAACAACTCGCCTACCCCTTTATGCCTGAGATTTTGAGAGGAAGCAGATCTAAAACGGGAGCAAGAAACAACAATCGACCAAAGGGAAGCCGCATTCGGGGAGGATCCTAAGAAGTAGCATCCTCAACGTTTGCTGGCGGCCCCTTGTCCGAGGGTCCAGCAGAATCCTCCGATACCTCCAAAACAACCTTACCAGCATCGGAATAAGCTTTAGAACACGAGCCTGGATGATGTCTTCCACCAACTGCTTAATCGTGGCATGATTCAAACCTTCTTTCAGACAGAGCTCCGTAATCTCGTCCTTCTTCTTGTTAGCAAGGTCCGTGCGTTGATCTTTGACAAACTGCTGTTTCTCCAGAGTCCAGAGCACGTGCAGTCAAAGGGTCGGTAACAGTCTTCTTCTTCGTCAGGCCTGTAGATCGAGAGGCTATCTCATCCATCCTCCGTCGGAGATTGGTATAGGGTTCACGTTGTGCGGCTTCTAAATTGGCAATCGCAGTTTTGAGTTGTTCGTTCTCTTGTTCTCGTTCCATTGACGCCTTTTGTGCTTCGTTCATAGCAATCTTCAATTTTTCGTTGTCCTGTTCTTTTTCCCTCCTAGTATTGAAGTCAAGGATACGCAGCTCCTTCAATTTTTCAACCTCCAAGGAATAACGATGTACCATGCCAGCAAACTCTGTATTCGTCTTGGACTGAGTGCGCGTAACCGACGAAGGAGTAACCGCTGCGCAGCCACGTTTGTTGCCTGGACGCAGCGCTTCATTCTTCCAAGTCTCGACCTCCTGGAGAGCTTCGTCCCGCATGGTGCGCATCAGATCCATCTCAGCTTCCAAATTCTCCAATCGTTTCTGGGAAGCCAAAGACTCTTCCAACCTTGCCTTCATGTTTTCTTGTTCTTTTAGCAGCTGTCTTACTACTTCATCACCTTCGGTCGTAGCACGTTGAGTTGACGTAGAGGCTGCAGGTCCAACCATCTGACCTTTAAGCCCTTCGATCTCTCTTCTCAACAACTCCATCTCAGATAACCCCTTGGAATCATCTTTCTTATCTTTCATCTTCCCACACCTCTTCTCCCACTTCTCATTCATATCATCCATCATCCGCTTGTGCATATCTTCTCGTTCCTTACGGTCTTGCTCTCGTCGTTCATTATCTTCAACAATCCTCTTCTTCCTATCCTCTTCCTCCTTAAGGTTCTTCTCTTTCTCCACCTCTGCATCATGTCGTGACTTGATTTCAGCTACAGTGTTCTCTAGCAGGATCAACCGCTGTTTGGCCTCGTACCATCCATTGTTTCGAAACTGCCCAGACAAAACGGGATCAGAAGAGGAGGAAGACGGAAGAGAAGCGGGGTTAGAAGGAAGAGTAAGGAGAGGTTGGGAGACAAAGGTCTGCCCTCCATTACGATGAGGACACCAACGAGAGAAATGCCCAGGATCTCCACAATTGTAGCAAGTCCGAATGATGGTAGACGTCTGCAGATTGGACGCCATGTGGACGACAGCAAGTGTCGAAGCCACGCCAACATAGTGTAATCCCTACGTGAGTTACTCCGGATGTACAAGTTGATTGGTCAACGAAAGCGACCGAAAGCAGACATACAAACACCGTCAACGAAGTCAAAATAGCAGAGAAGGATGATGGACGAGAGGGAAAGGAGGAGGTAACGAAGATGAAGAGGAAGAAGAAAAGCCAAGTCAAAAACCAGTTCCCCGAATGCGACTTGAAGACCCGACCGTTTTCGACTGCTCCGCCGAAGCAGTCTCATTAGGGGCCGTAGTTGACGCAGGTAACAAAGTCATCAACTAGGCTAGTTAATATACTAAAAACATAAAAGACAAAGTAGAAGATACTGCGTCGTAAAGCACCTACACAGCTCAACCACTGAAACCAGTCGGCAACTCCGAGGAAAGCAGGTAATGTATCGGGTCCTAAAACTAGGCAAATACATATAAAAGTAAAGGGTCCTAAGTGAAAATGGAACAGAAAATTAGAAAAGTATCGTTTCGGAGACCTTCGAAAAGGCCGTACCACTGCTAGCTCCGACACTCAAAAAATCATCCACTTCTACTATAGACACGTAGCCAAACAGGGAATCCAGCCAAATTTCTCAAACAGGACCAAATACAATGGCACACCAGAATATTAAAATGAACCAACGACAGAGGGGAGGTCAGAACCACTAAGACTCCAAAAAATTATAGATATAGCGTGACGTAGAAACCAAGGTAGTAATTGGACTCAATATGCTGTACCACAACGGCATCAGCCAGATACCCTATCGTAAATACGATGGTCCCATTTGCCCTCCATACCGCGTGGGCAACTTTGCACAATACCCCGGCCCGTTGGTAGGGCAGTTCGCCTCCGAGATGTGGAGGACATCGAGATTGAACTGCTTTTCTGCATCTCTGCATAAAACACATCCAGATTCGGGAGCTCGATCCTATCCACTTTGCTAGTTGGCCCTCGGCCCTGACGGTCTCTGGGTTCATACTTTAGTCTGTATTTCAACAGTTCAGGGGGCGGAGGGGGGGTGAACCAACAAATGGGGGGGGACTCTATTCCCGTCTCCTTTTTTGAAGCCACTTGTTGCTCGACAGCACGTGATAGAAGAGTGAGAGCGAGAGAACGTCGGGCTAAATTGCCTGAGCATGAGCACGGAAAGAAGGGGAAAAAAGGAGGAGGGGGGTGGGGGAGTACACCAATATAGTCACGCCGTTGCGCACACATTCACACGTCGTTTGATTGTTGATTTTGAGTCTTCCAGATTGGAGATTGAAAATCTACACCCAAGGCTTTTTTAATTAAAAAGAAGAAGAAGAAGAAAAATAAAAAGAAGAAGAAGAAGAAGAAGAAGAAGAAGAAGAAGAAGAAGAAGAAAGAGACTTTAATGGGGCTCGCTCCACTGCAGAACACTATATATGTGCCGAGAGTTTGTTCATCGTCCCGATGTAATCAAAATGCACCTTGTGGAGAAAGATGTCCAAGTGCACGTAGAATGCTGAGCAGTGAATCGAGACCCTCAGGCTGACGTTAAAAGTTTTTAGAAGATAACGTAGTCGATAGACGTGATTGATGTCCTTAGGGACGCGTAGGGTCAACCTTGCTTAAATACTTTGAGTGACGCATCAGTTGGCACCTTACGTGATGAAGACCCCTGATGATTCCGGTAACGGTGAACGGATGAAACGCGTAGGGTCATGCGCCGTAGTCCAGCTTTGAGATTGACGACAACAGGCGTAATGCCTACCTACGATTGGACCTTGGGAACAACGTGTATCATGTTTTTTAATTCGAGCTCGGTCGCGTTCGGGATCTGACGTGTCATTCTTCTTTCTTCTTTCTCTTCTGTTGCTTGTTCTTCCTTCCTTCTACCTCCTTACCCTCTCCTTCTATTTCCTTTTTTTTCCTGCTTGGCAATCTTGACACGCGGTCTTCAGTCGTTAGTGTTGATGTATGGTGTGAGATAGGCCTTATAGGTCGAATTGATTGCTATGCTACTGTGGTCGACGTTCCAAGCTCGTATTGCTTATGATATGCGTGGATGTGTATGCTTTGCGCACTAACCATCTATTCAACGTTGGAACCGCCGTAGCAATTGAACTACGTGCGTGTGACTTGTGGCGTTATATCATTTTGCTTGTACGAAATTGAGACGTTATTTACACGTGTAATTTTCTAAGTGTTGCAGAGGTATGGCGGGTGCTCCACCTAACCAAGGGTGCTTTACATGCGGAGCGTTGAACCATTGGAGTAGAGAGTGCCCGCAGCGATCGTATGGATTCCGACCTCCTGCTACGGGGGCTAATGCAACTCCACTGCTTGCTCTTCCTGCGCCAAGTAGGACAATCAAGTGCGTCTGGACAAAGTGTATAACAAATTTGTACAAGACGAGGAGAGTGAGAGGAAACGGAGGGAGAGCGAGGAGAAGGAGAAGATGAGGAAAGAAGAAGAAGATAAGCGCAACGAATGGAGAAAAGAAAGGGAGCGCCTCGAGGCAGAGATGGCAGCTAGGCTGGATAAAAGATTTGAAGAGCTCGGCTTGAAAAAACGGGATGAGCCATGTGGGACAAGGCAAACGGATGAGGTTGCACGGTTGAAGAAGGAGAATGATGAGCTCCTCTGAAGAATCAATGAGATTGGCGGTAGCTATTCGATGGAGGGAGAGGTGTCACGCTTAAAAAGAGAGAATGAGGAGTTGAAGCAGAAATTGAGTGGGGAAGGAAGTATTGCAAGGGAGGGTGAACGTGTCGAACTGGCACGGCTTAGACAGGAGAATGAGGCGTTAAAGAAGAAACTAAGTGGAGAAGGAACGAGTCAGAGGGATGGGGACGGCATCTCCAAGCTGCAGAACGAGATTCGGGAACTGCGAAAATTGGTAGGTAATAAACAAACGGATAATGATGAGATCTTCATGCTTAGACAGGAGATCGGGGAGCTGAAGCAGTCCGCCTTTATGAAGACGAACTTCGAGCAGGAGATCGCTGGCTTAAGAAAGGAGGTGGACTCGCTGCGACGAATGAATGAGAAGGCGGTAGAGGAAACAAGATTGTGGAAGGACGAAGCCCTACGACCAGGCAACAAGCGTGGAAGTGTGGTGATAGACACTCCGGGTCTGCCAGATCGGGGTTCTCCAAAACCTCGATGGACTGACAACGTGAGGAAGGACGACAGATGGAGAGAAGAATATAAGAAGTTGCAGGGTCTACATAGGCTGGCTAACGTTGAAGCATAATTACTTAAAGAGAAAAGGGCCGTGGCGGAGGCTAAGAGAATGGAAGCAGAGAAGCAGGTTAAGGAGCTGGAGGAAAAGATGAGTTGGCTCAAAGCTGCGGACATGGGGAAGGAGGGAGAGAAAGGTCAAACTAATTTAAAAGAGCGCTTGGAAGCGGCGGCACTTGGATCCGCTCGGAGAGGGAAGAAGGCGACACCAGGAAGGGGATCGGTCGACGGAGCTCTGCAACAACCAAACGGCGTCAATGCTCGCTTCCAGTTCATTGAAGAACAGAAGAAGCAACTTCGGAACTTGAAGAAGGCTGGGCTTGAATCAATGTGCAAGGAGGCAGGGATCCGCACGGGCAAGGTTGAACAGATGGTCTGCGAGCTGGCTGAATACCGGGCAGACCAAGCCTTCGGTCCAGCACGTAACGAAGGGACTGCTTCGAAAGGTAAGCAACAGGTGGTGGACGTGGATGACGATTCAGAGTTAAAAGACTCATCTAGATCTGAGGAGGGAGACGAGAAGTATGAAGAATTGTGAGGAGACTTCCCGAACGTGGCAAAACTGTGGCTATTGACCAATGAATGTCGGAAGAAACGTGAAGGGGCAGGGTTGCTTACGGGGATTTGCTCTTGACTCCTCTCCCTCACTACCATCTCCTCCTAGTCAATTTTCTTCTTCTGCTAAGCTAGCCTCCTCTTCTACGAATTCGGTCTTCTATCTGCGGGATAAAGCATTTAATGGGTTTTTTCGATTGCTGGTTATTGGTCTCATACTCAAAGGACAAATACCGTGGGCTGAGAAGTTAAAAGGGTATTTACTCAACTTGTTGGCAAATGGCTATGATTTTGAGAAGTGTGAAGGACCGTTAGTCTATGTACTTGTTTCCCCTTGGTCCAGGCATATGTATGTGGGTTCCACTACACGTGATTTGTCCGTCAGATGGTGTGAACATGTTTATAGGGCACTGAGCCTCGGGAATGTGGAAGGGGGACATAGGAACCATAAGCTTTATGGATGGCTCAGACGGGGGAAAATAGGTGAGTACGTGGCGCTTCCCCTGAGCTGCTGTGGACGGGATGATGTCTTGCACTTGGAAAAATTCATGATCAAATCATTGTGTCCATACTTGAATGTTCGAGATAAGTTGGGGAGGAAGAAGTGATGCTGGAAAGGGAAACATGAACGGGTGAGGCAGAGGAAGAAACAGGGAGGTATAGTAGATTCTGGCATTGTGCATACCCATTTGACCTTTCACTCGTCCGTGGGGCTCGTATCCACCCGGTTGTCTTCTATTCTTGACCAGTGTTTATCCTCAAAGGTTTCGTCCGTAGGAGTTTTGTGCACGGGTGGTGATCTGTTCGTGGAAAGTTGGAAGGTATTAAAAAGGAAGTTCGGTTCCTCGTTGATACAATCGGAGGGATATGTCGAATTGCTGAGAAAGGCGAAGGGTATGTTCCGACCAGGAAAGTATGTATACATATCCGCAATTGTGCCTTTTATGAGTCGGGCTCTGATTCTGAAACCTGTTTTGAGGGACCTGATTGTTGATGCTAGCTCGAGAAAAGTTTTGAAGGTTTTGGATCTATCAGTGTTGATTTGTGCGTTCTCTGCGGTTCGAAGCTTTTCTGAGAAGAGAACCCGTTTTCTTCTCCGTCTGATTCTTTCGGGAGTTATTCGTCGAGACTTTGGAATTAGCATCAGACGACGGCTGGTGGTTCGGATAACCTATGATTTGACCTTGAGTAAGCCGGGTATTAGGGCTCTTTGCTCAACGCTGGTTATGGAAGTGGAAGGCAATGAGGAATGGAAGAAGATGGTAGCGCGTAGGATGAGAGTTGTCTGGCTGAAGAATAAAAGTGTGAGGGATATTTTGTGTAACTTTCGGGATTTTGCGAAGAGGGAAGTTGTGCACTGTGCCTGTTCAGAGTTGACTGGGGTTTTTCCTGTAGTAAATGGACATGTCAGTTTTTGGCTAAACCAGCTGGAAGGTGCGCCTCCTTCCCTGCGGAATAACAAGAATGTGGTACGACCGTCTGGTCTTAACGTGTTTAGTCGATTGAGAAGGGAGATCGGCCGTTCTTTTGCTAATATGAATCTCCCCAAACCAGCCTTATGCAGGAACGAGTTGGGTCATTGTGTAAGGATGAGCAATGAGGATAGAGGCGGTTTCTGTGCAGAGGAGGAGGTTGTGGAATGGAAGAATAGATTAAAGGGTTTGGTGCTGGTACCGATTGATCATAATCCGGGTGACACACTCGCTTGCTGTCCTGTTAGGTACCGCGAGGGAATGAACATGCTCTTTCTTAATAATCCTGGGTTTAGTGGGTGTGCAAATAAGGAGGAGAGTGTACTATGCGATACTAAGAAGGAGTATGTGCAGAGAGGGTTGCAGGTGTTGGCAAAATGGAATTCCAAAGGATGCATGGGAAGAGCATATGCTATCCCCAAACACAAGGATATCCTACGGTGGCGCCCAATCTGTCCGTCGTTTTCGGAGTGTAGCGTGCGGGCTTGCAGAAAGGTGCCGCGTTGTATTAATGTTATGTTGTGGAGCTTGCCGAAGGGATCGCACTTTAACCTGAAGTGCACAGACACGTTGGTGGAATCCCTGAGGGAGATTAACAAGGATTGGGGCCAAGGGGAAGGTATGGTGACTGCCGCCTACGATATCAAAGAAATGTTCTGCAATCTTCCTCATGGTGCTATTATGAATGCTCTCAGTTGGATTATCGACTTCTGGGAAAGACGTGAAGTCAGAAGCGTTTTGCTGAAGTCCCGAGGGAAAGAGGGGAAGCTACAAACAGGGAAAACACAGGAAGGTTGGCAATCTGTGGATTTCGACCTGATCAGGGCGTTTGTTGCCTTTGATTTGGAACATACTTATACTATTGCTCGTAATCAGATACTGAAGCAAGAGGTAGGTATACCGATGGGGAAACCTTCCAGTCCGGCCATCGCCTGCGTTCTTTGTGCCTTCTCTGAGTTCTCTCTTCTGGTCTCTTTAGGGAATGATCGCCGGTTGATTTGAGGGATTAGGCTGATTGATGATGTGTCTGTGTTTGTCAGATACAAGGAAGGGGATGAGGATTCGAAGAAGAAGGCACTAGAGGTTTTGAAGTTGTTTGAGAATTGTTACGATTCTAACCTGAAGCTTGAATGTACCAGCAGATCAGATCAATGGGATTTCCTTGGGTGTACCCTTCAGAACCTGGGATGGCCTATGGGGATCAGGTGTGCAGCTTATCACAAGAACCAGAAGGAGATTCTGACGAAGGGCATCTGTTTTCAGAGTATCCAAGATAACTGTTCGTTTGTAAGCAAACAACAAAAGATTGCTGTGGTGGGCTCATTCATGCATCGTGCCTAACGATTTACCAGCATGCCACTGGCTGAAGCTTCTTTTCTCCTGAAGCTTAAAGTCGAGCTGCGTCTGCGAAGTTTCAAGGATGATATTTTTGATAAAGCTCTTTCTTACTTTTCGGTGAAATTCGGTGGGATCTGGGATGATTGGGTGGCCTGCTTTACTGGATGGGGCCATTCCTTTAGGACTATCACATAGCTTCATGGATCCTTCTTTCTCTTCCTCCTTGTTTCTGGGTGCGACAGCAGTAGGGGGTATTTGGCTGACTATGCTGGACCTGGCCGGACTCTGACAACTTTCCTGTGATGTCTGTCTCGGACTTTCTTTTCGTTCCTTTTCTTCTCCTTGTTTCTTTGGGCTCTCAGGCTTCTGATCGGACAGCAGAAGGGGGCATTTGGCTGACTGTGCTGTTTCCGTGATGTCTGCTTTGGACTTTCTTCTCATTTCCTCAGGCTGCTGTCGGTTTCCCTTCCCAGTGGTTTTCCTTTCTTTTCTTTCTTCCTTTCCGTTTCTTTCTTTTCTTTTTCTTTTCTTTTCTTTTCTTTTCTTTTCTTTTCTTTTCTGATGGTTACCGGTCTCGAACGCTTTTCCTTTGGGACTCTGTTCATGATGTAGGCTGGGTCCTGTCTCGGCAGTTTCTGGGGTTCTACCGGGCCCGGTTACTCTGGTCCCTCTTTTCAGACCTGTGATAGCTCCTGGGGGCAGTTTCTTACGCGTTGTGTCTAATCCTGGTAGCCGTGGTTCTAGTTCGAAGTCTTCGACTATCAACCTTGCTTAAATACTTTGAGTGACGCGTCAGTTGGCACCTAACGTGATGAAGACCCCTGATGATTCTGGTAACGGTGACCGGATGAAACCCGTAGGGTCATGCGCCGTAGTCCAGCTTTGAGATTGACGACAACAGGCGTAATGCCTACCTACGATTGGACCTTGGGAGCTATGTGTATCATGTTTTTGAATTCGAGCTCGGTCGCGTTCGGGATCTGACGTGTCATTCTTCTTTCTTCTTTCTCTTCTGTTGCTTGTTCTTCCTCCCTTCTACCTCCTTACCCTCTCCTTCTATTTCCTCTTTGTTCCTGCTTGGCAATCTTGACACGCGGTCTTCAGTCGTTAGTGTTGATGTATGGTGTGAGATAGGCCTTGTAGGTCGAACTGATTGCTATGCTACTGTGGTCGACGTTCCAAGCTCGTATTGCTTATGATATGCGTGGATGCGTATGCTTCGCATACTAACCTTTAGGGAATTGGAACGATACACAGAAGGGGAAGATGAGCATGAGCATGGCCCCTGCGCAAGGATGACAGGCATAAATCGAAAAATGGCCCAAAAAAAAAAGAAAAAAAAAAAAGGATAGACAGGATTGATAAGAAATCAGCTGCCCTCGGCGAGGGTGACGAGGCTGCCGTCTTCAACCGAATAGAACGCCCGGTCATCATAGCTGTGTTTGGCCTTCTATTCGGGTTGGGACGATGGCGGTAGTAAGGATCTGCAGATCCGAAGGAAGGGAGCGTCCCCCCAAAAAAGTAAAAACAACGATTGGGACGCATGTACAGCCCCCAAAAAAAATCTGTCCACTTTCATTCCGGTTTTCCAGGGATCGACCCCATCATGGGTGGGGTGATGATATTCTCAGAAACAATTTTGATTTTGATTTCGAAAAGGATTGGCGGGGGGGAAGGGGACTCGTTGGGAGATCAATGTTTCCTCCCTGCTTTTTATTTTTATTTTTGTTTTTATTTTTATTTTTATTTTTATTTTTATCTTTATTTTTATTTTTTTATTTTTATTTTTATTTTTATTTTTTATTTTTTTATTTTTATTTTTTATTGGGGGGGAAAGGGGACTCATGGGTAAGCAATATTCTTCTCTCATCTATCTTCTAAGGGCGCACTTTCACTTGCTCTGCCTTAAATGTGTCTGTCCTCTTTTACGGCCGAACGTGGATGCATCTGACCGCAAAATCGCGTCCAAATAAGTAAAACAGTCCTAGTGTGAGTAGGCCCTAAGACTCCAAATTATATACCTGTCTATATACGAGGTCACAACAAATAGGAACAAGAAGTGTTGAATTGCACCAAAAAAAAAAAAAAAAAAAAAAAAAAAAAAAAAAAAAAGAGGTGCAGTTACCGAGAAATGCGTTGGTGCGGAATCCTGCTCATGTTCTCTGCCCCCCCCCTCCTCCTCCCCTCCCCCCCCCTCTTCTCAAAATAAAATCGGCCCATGGGCCCTCGCTGCATTACTCTCCAGAGTCTCCACATGCACAAAATATGACGGTGCATCTTTTCATGTTCGAGCGGAAGATTCATTTCTCATTTTGCACATTTGGAGAGCAGCAGTGCAGCGAGGCCTGTGTACTCTATTTTGCTTCAATAAAGAGCAATAAGTTAAACTTTTTCTGGAAAAAAAAARAAAARAAAAACGGTGTAGTAAGTTACCGAGAAAAAAAAAAACAAAAAAAAAACGGGGTTCAACCTAGAAATGACGAAAAAAAAAAAAAAAAAGTCTCCGACAATCCAGCGAGTGGATGCTGGCTGAAACCGATACGATTGCTATCATCATGATGTTTTTATCTACAAAAAAAAAAGATTCCATTTTTTGTTATTATTATTTAATAATTATTATTACTATTATTATTATTAATTTTTTTATTTTTTTTTCCCAGTTGGACGTTGTCTGGCTTCTGTTACGATATTGCGTTTCGTAACTTTTCAACGAGTAGTCGGTTTTTTTTTTTTTTTTGCCTCGCCGTTCCTTGTCTGTTTCCCCCCTTCCGGCCCCCCCCATCTTTTTGTTTCTTTCTTTTCCCCCTACCGGGGCAAGGTCCCACTTGCACGGATTATGAGATTCTGGCCGTTGATCTTCGCTATCTTTGCTATCTACGGTCAATATCGCATAATTAATTCGTGTAAGTGGGGGACCTAGCCCCCGGATCAGCTCCTTTCATGATTCCAACTTCCTCACATACACAGAGACATATATCAGCAAGCACAAAAGAGAGAGAGAGAGAGAGAGAGAGAGAGAGAGAGAGAGAGAGAGAGAGAGAGAGAGAGAGAAGTGGTCCTTTCTTTCGAAGTCATCTTTGTATTTCATCTCCATAACCTTCTTGAGTGTGAGAGATAGAGAGAGCGCGGCCGCGGGGGGGGGGAGAGAGAGAGAGAGAGAGAGAGAGAGAGAGAGAGAGAGAGAGAGAGAGAGAGAGAGAGAGCTCTTGTCGTTTTGGCAAAGTACGATAAAGTGTAGTAGTCTCTCTGTTCTGATGACTGATGAGTTTATATTTTATTGTATTACATTTTTGCAAATTCAAAATTCACTGATCAGTTTAATATCGGATCCTCACTAAATAAGGACCAAGTAAAATGACGGTTGAAGCGTCGCCGCAGCACTCAGGCCGAGCACCAACATTCTGAATGTATCTGGACGTGCAGATCGTCCTTGTACACTCAAAATTTTCAATTTTGGCAATTGGCGAGGGGTGCGGCCAGCCCCTTGCAGTCTGAGACCATTACCCAACTTCTGAGGATGAGAGATACACTATCATCCAAAGAAAAATGTTTTTGTTTTTGTTTTCTTTTTTTTTTTTTGTGGTTTGCCTGTTGATGACCAGACATTAAAAAAAAAAAAAAAAAAGCAATAGGAGCGTAGGAAAGTCCATCCTGTCGATGTATATGTACACGTGGCAGAAATAGGTGCATTTTTTTTTTTTTTGAGGAGTAAGAAAATAATAAAAAAATAAAAAGAAGGAAACCACGGAATTTGGAACGACGAACAGATATTTTGTTCTCCATCAAAAGCAAAAACAAAAAGGAAAAAAAAGGTTCACTCACACACAAAAAACAAAAAAACAAAAAAAAGGTTCACTCACACACACACACAAAAAAAAAACAAAAAAAAAAAGGTTATTATGAGCTGGAATTTGTATGGAATTCAGGGGCGACATCCACAGTAGCAAAGAGGATTGGAATTGATACCTGAATCTGGATGTGTTCGTCGAGAGGTGCAGAAAGTGGCGATCATTTCTGATTAATCTGATTTTCTGCATCTCTGCATAACACGCGTCCAGATTCAGGCCCTTCATCCAATCCTCCTTGCTACTGGGACCTGGCCCCAATTGCATTTGATGCCATCAAATGAATAAAAAAATGTTTTCTTTTTCCCCTTTTCCCTAAGTCTATGGAATGTCGGTATCGCATTAATTTATAAGTGGTGCTATCGAGATCTCGACCTTCGAATCTGGGGCGCGGTCCCACTATCAAAGAGGATTGGATTGAACACCTGAATCTGGCGTGTTTGTGGAATGGTGCAGAAAATCGATATCGAACTGCTTTTCTGCATCTCCGCTTAAAACACGTCCACGTTCATGCATTCAATCCAATCCTCTTTGCTAGTGGGACCATCGAATCTGGATTTCTGACCGCTGATCTTGCAATCGACAGATCCGAAATCCAGATCCCGGCCGAACGAATCATTCAGGAAAAAAAAGAAAAAAAAAAAAAAGAAGAAGGAGAAGAAGAAGAAGAAATCCGGAAAATTAATTAATCTTGGAATTAAGATCTCATTTTGTTTGCATGTGTGTCGGTGTTACATCACGGTACAGAAACATTCCATATAGGAATATCCGGGATTTTCTATTTATGAGATTAAAAAATTTAAAAATTTATAGTCCGGAGGCATTCTTAGCCCATGCTTGCACGTTTGTATTATTTATCCCCCTCCTATCAAAACAAACAAACAAACAAACAAACAAACAAAATCCTTGATCGGTCTTATGGGAAGAAAAAAAAGGTGCTAGATACGGCCTGAGTTAAG
>BFEA01000532.1:529769-550085 GCA_003427395.1 Chara braunii | reverse complement strand
AAAAAAAAAAAAAAAAAAAAAAAAAAAAAAAAAAAAAAAAAAAAAAAAAAAAGGGGGGGGGGTTGTGGTATTTAAAAAAAAAAAAAAAAAAAAAAAAAAAAAAAAAGTTGGGGGGGCGGGGGAGGGGGGCGGGGGGGGCCGGGGGGGCGGTGGCCGCCCCGCGCGGGGGGGGGGGGGGGGGGGGGGGGGGGGGAGGGAGGGGAGAGGAGGGTAATTAACAGTCTGACAAGCTGACATAACAGAAACTAAAAATTTTAGTGGAGCACGGTTGTGCTAGGCTGGATAGATTGCCCTTGCTCATTCAGGTTGGGGCAGGGAGTGGGGGGTGGGGGGGGATGTAACAGTGGGCATACCATCCCTCGGTTGATTTACTCCATAATAAATACAGGAAGGAGACCGTACGCCCATTTCTTTGCGTCTTGCTTTCGTGTCCCGCATGTCTTGCTGCACTTCGTGCCTGCAATCCGCATTGGACTACTGACTCAACACACTCTCAGACCTTCCGTCTGAACTGCTTGTACCTCATCTGCCTTTTTTTTTTTTTTTTTGTAATGGCTCCTTTCTATAATCTGGTGGGGAGCAGCTTGTACCCCATCTTGGCGGAGAAGCTCGAGCATACCGCAAGCTCCACCTTTTTGTATGCGGATTACTACGGGTAGTTGATTCCACTGGCCCTCCACCAACATGTGTGTGACCTGCACCCCTTAAGTGTCTAGGTAGCACACTGCTCAACCCCCCACCCAGCCTCCTCTTTACAGCACTCGACTTCCATCCGGGGCCCTGGGTAGCTGAGTGTGGAACCTGACATTGTATAGAAGGACTCTTGACCCAGTGAGTCCTCTTGCCAATGGTCACTGTCCGCACCGGTCCCGCCTAGAAGTGTCCCAAGGAACAACTCTGTCCCCCCTCCTGAGCATAGGGGTCCGAGGGTTAGGTCCCACTTTCCCAAATTCTCTATTTTTGCCCGTTGATTCTCCAGATCAACGGCCAGACATCAGGGTGCCACTGGCTGTAGAGACAGACAGTGGCTGTACCAATGGGTAAGAGTTCGAGTCCGCTACTCGCATGCATCATGACATTGTGTGAAATCATTGAGTGGGCATTTTGGCCTCATTGGGAGCGATTGATCAGGCAGCAGTTTAGCCAGTGTTATGATAGTAATCTGGTTTTGGAGAAGACTATCGTAGGTCGTGATTGGGGTTATCTTGAGTGTGTGCTCGGTATTAGATCGAGGGCAAGACAGGTGTGATTTGCCACCCCTTGATCAAAAATCAAGTTGGTGGCATCAACGGCAAGCTGTGTTTTCAAAATATTGAGGATTATTCTTCCTTCTCAAGTCGGCCAGGAATATTCAGGACTTCGCCTTTCCGCTTCTGTTGTCATTGAAGTGTGAACTTTGGAAACGCGGATACCCGGATTAGTTCTTTGACTGTCACAGTGCATTGGTGGACTTCTCCAGGAAATTTGGGGGCCTGTGGAAGGGGTGGATACCGGTTTTAACCAAGTGGCGCCGGTTTTTGGGTGGGTAAAATGGCGGTTTTATGGCCTTCGAAGTTAAACCACCAGTACTTGGGCGATGCCTTAGCGTTAACGCTACGAGAATTTCGCTACCGGCGGGCCGTCGATAAATCGTATCGACAGCCCGCGCCGCTTCAAAAAAGGTGCGGCCGGCGCGGCGCGCAGTGCCCAAGTACTGGTGGTTTAATAGGTGGTCTGGTCTGATATGACTGAATCATTGGAGTTACGGTGGGGGGTTGTATTGACGTGTGTTGATGGGTCGGATTATGCCATTGGGGGGTTTGCGGGGGATTTGTGCACTGACTAGACCGAAGTTCGACTGAACGAGGCTTGATTCCGGTTCACGTTCTCTGCACTCGTCGAGAATTCCGGGCCTACTAGTACTACCGTACGCAGCAGTCGAAGCGGTAGTTTACCGGCCCGGGGAATGACGCCCCCTATCGCTCAACCCTCCCCCCCTTATCGCTCAAGCGGGTTGAACGACCAGTAAGAGGGCTTAGAATTGCCAATGGGCGAACCTTCGGCACTAAATGCTTCAAGTTATACCTTTCTCAGCCTTTTGGCTAAGTAAGATCAAGTGTAGTATCTGTTCTGATCAGTTTAACATCTGATCTGCGGTCCATCGGGCCACATATTAAAAAAAAAAAAAAGCTTCAAGGTGTACGACAGCGAGGAATCTCGCCACCATTGTGAGCTGACGATGCAAGTTTTAATGTGCTGTTGTTAATTTGTCGAGCGCCTTCGGGCGACTACCGTCTTCACCCGAATAGAACGCCCGGTCATTATCGCTGCATCTGGACTGAAAGTTGGGCCAAATGCAGCTACAATGACCGGGCGTTCTATTCGGGTGAAGACGGTAGTATGAGTGCGACTGCATGCAACTGTGTGAGATCGTGAAGTTGTGATTGTCAGAGTATATAAAGTATATAATACCAATGGCCAGAAATGAGGAATCTGGTCGAGTGGGACTTCCGACTTAGTCCCAGGAAAGGGCAACACAAGATACTAGGACAACTTGTTAAAAGTCTTTGCTGTCCTGAATAGTACGTGTGCATGGCAGAGCCACCCTGAGGCTTGAGCAGCCCCCATTGATTTCCACTGTCCAGATGGAAACTCCCAAATGAGAGCAATGCCATGCCTTCTTCACCCAATGGCATGTCGACCAGAGGGAACACGTGGAACTGGGAACACACTAAATTATCCTTTCCTCCCCCTCCCCCCCCCTCCCCCCAACCTGCCGAGGCCCGAGGCTGCTAACTTCTTCCCCCAAGTACAACGTACGGTCATTATAGCTGTATTTGAGGCATCTTTCAGTCTAGATACTGCTATAATGACCGTACGTTGTATTCGGGGGAAGAAGGTGGGAGTGATTATAAGAGCACCCACCCCTAGCAACCAAGTTGGTGGCAACACGTGCTCATCAGGGATGCAACAGTTGCAGTTTTCCCCTTTTTTTTTTCCCACCAAAACCACACTCATCAGTCTATTGGTGGGAAGCAGCACCTGCTGTAAAACCGGTTCACCGTCCCATGTATGATACAAAAGTATGTCTGAACATTAAAAAAGAGAGAGAGAGAGAGAGAGAGAGAGAGAGAGAGAGAGAGAGAGAGAGAGAGCATATGAAGTTAGCAACCTAGAGACCCCTGACGATTCCGGTGGGGCTGCAGGATGAAACGCAGCGTACGGTCGCTGGGCCCGGTTTTCATGACCGGTTTTCACGATCTTTTTTCGCTGTATTTGCCGGTTTTCACTATTAAATTTCGGCCATACGGTCCCTATCTGCTGTGTCCATCTACTTTTTCCGTCCTCTCGTCTCCTTCTTCTCGTCTCTTCTCTCATCTCTCTTTCTTTCATTTGTGTCATCAATATCGGTTTTATATTTTGCTAAATGTCTGGAAACAGCTTTGGCATTAACCGCGGCAAGTGATGTAGGGGATGCCGGGCCCGCTTCCCGGTTATATGAATATGATTTACTTTTGTGAAAGGGTCAAGCAAAAAAAAAAAAAAACTGTATGATCAATGATCATACTCTTTCAACGCTTTTTTTTTTTTCTTTTTTTTTTCCCCCCTGATGCTATGGGTAGGTATTATACAACGGTTGACAGCAATGATGATAACGGATTTTTTTTTTTTTTTTACAAAAAAAAGGTAATCATTCATTATCAATTTGAATTGTGAGGGGGAGGGAAAAAAGAAAAAAAAAAAAACGTTTTTTTTTTTTTTTTTTTTTTTTTTTTTTTTTTTTTTTTTTTTTTTTTTTTTTTTTTTTTTTTTTTTTTTTAATACTTTAAGATCTTAACCTCTTGATCATGGTTCTGATAGCAGTGAGAAGATCATTATGACCCGATTTACGTTTATTGGCTTTGAGACTTGAGTGCAGGACTCGTTTATGGCAGATAGTCTGTGGGGACGAGTCCCCCAAACTTCTCTAAGACTATTCAGTGCAATAAAGATTTAATCTTTCATCTTTGTTTAGAAAAGAAAAACAGATTCCACGTTATATGTGGGCCCACTGTCCAAGCCCAAGAGCAAAAAAAAAGTTTAAAATGAGGAAAGTTAAGACACAGCAAATACAACAACTTAAGCAAAAAATCAAGTTGATGCAGGCAGGTCGCCGCATCACCCACTAGGCACACAGCCCTGCCTCTGCAGACCGGGCCACAACGTCTACCTGCGCTCTTGAGCTGAAATGCCAACTGCCCTACCCTGAAAGTGTACAATTTTTTTTTTTTTTTTACCAATGCCATCTGATGCTCCTCAAGATTTCTGTCTTCACCCGAATAGAACGCCCGGTAATTATTGCCGTATCTGGACTGACAGTTGCACCAAATGCAGCTTGTATTGCCATTCTCTGACTGTGTGCGTGCTGCTCACTTCTATGATCCTCCTCCTCCTCCTCCTCATCACCGTCATCATCGTCATCGTCATTATCATCATCATTATGCAGAGGCTACATGCCCAGGTTCTTAAGGGTGAAGCCAGATATTTTGCTCTCAAGATGCTCCAATCTCCTCAAATTTCAAAGTACTGCAGCTGTATCATGTGTGAAGACGCTAATTTAAAACTGGTTTGCTTTTAAACCTTTAACCCATCGGCAAACCTATATTAAAAAAAAAAAAAAAAAAAAAAAAAAAAAAAAAAAAAACTTTGTTGAACCACGGGTACGGTTCATCAGCAAATTGTTCCACGGGAGGGTATAGGTAGTGCTATAGGTGGATTTAGGCAATACCTATAACTTAAAGGCTATACCCCAACCTAAACCTGCACCCAAGCCCCTCCCCTTCCCTCCGCCAATTCTGCCCCTTTCCTCCACCACTTCCCCCTCTTCCCCAAGGCTCACCTCAACCTGCGCCTAAACCCCTAGACTCACCTAAACCTAAACCTGCACCTAAACCCGTCCCCTCTTCACGCCGCCAATTCTCTCCCCCTTCCTTGAGGAACTGCATTTATATGTTGCAGACTGCGCCACTTTGCCTGTCTTTTTTTTTTTTTTTTTTTTTTTTTTTTGGAATGTTAGAAATGCTCACCTGTGTCAGCTCCAAATATCAGATGTTGCTGCCAGCATTGACTACCCCAGAGGGTAGGGGGGTTAACTGAGAAGTGGATAGTGTGGCAAGTCGTTCTATAGGCAAATGGGGTCCTCCCCAGGGGGCTCCAGAGAGGAACTCCATTGTAAGCATGTGTGAGTGTGGGGATGTATGAGACATTTTCAGGACAGGATTTCCACTAGAGAAAGGGCATGAGGTGGGAAGGGGTCTGGGAAATCGGAGGAAATCGATAATATTCATTTCATTCGAGTAAGAGTTATTTACTATAATTATTTATTGTGGTTTCAATTAACACAATTGCGATGTCGACTCATCACATCCTGGAGCCGGAGAAAACGTAACCTTCTCTCCTCTATGGAAACTTAGAGGTAATAAACAAGCTCAAAATGGTGATTTCCCTAGCTTCCCTCTGTCGATTCTCCCCCTTTCCTCCACCACCTCTCCCTCTCACCTCCGCCAGTGCTCCCCCTTTCCTCTCAGACTGCGTCTTCGTCCCCTTCCGTCAGCCAGTCCTTGCCCGTCATACAAGTGCCATGACTTTCAGTCAGGTGTTGATACCACTTTGCAGGCCATCGATGAAACTCATAGACGGCCTGCAGAACCTGCCCCGGGCCCCAACAGTCAGGGGGTGTATATGGCCCAGCTTGAAAAACATGGCTGGGAAATGTACTCAGTCTGGTGGTTTAAGCCACCAGTACCTGAGCACGTTGCAGCGCGTATACCGGCCAGCCGTGCTTGGATGAAAGGGCCTAAATTGAGTGCCTGAATTCAGCCGGGTTAAAAAGATTCTGCTTTATTTTTTTCCTGCGGCCAATTTATGGCTGGGGTACTGGTGGTATAGACCCTCTGTCCCTTCAGGCTGGTGATCCACAGGACCCACTCCAAGGGGCCCCGGCCTGTCAGTCGGAAGACTCTGAACCTGACAACCAGTTTGGGACCCTTCCCTTTTTTTTTCGGGGGACTTCAGTAGAGTCACAAAAACGAGTTATAATTGCACTATGGGGCAAGATACAGTTTGCAATTGGCACTTATGGCACCCTACCTGGCCAGAAAGCTGGGTTGTAGACATTGCCCGAACTGCAATTCGGAACTGTATCTTGGCCCGCAGTGCAATCATAACTTACTTTTGTGACTCCCGCATAGTTTCCCCTTTTTTTCCCGGGAGGAGGGGGGTGCTGGACGTGCTGGCTGGTAAGAGCAGCCCCCTCCAGCACCCTCGGGGCGGGGCCCCACCACCTATGCGCCCTACATCTTGGCTTCCCTATCAGAAGGCGACAACTTGAAGATAATACACTCTGGTCTGCTATGGGATCACCTCTCCTGAGATACCCAATGGGATTCTGGACCCGGTTTAATTGGACACTGGACCCGGTTTACTTGGACACTGGACCCGGTTTCCAGTCTGTAGATTTGCCTTTTTTGTTTTCCTTTTTTTTTATATTTAAACAGTCCGAGCTGATGCTAGGGGTGCTGATAGGAGCAGACACCACTAGCAACCCTGGAGAGGCTCCATCTATTGGTGGGGAGCAGCACCTGCTGGAAGCCGGGTTCAGCGTCCCTCTGACCGACCATGTCGCCAGAACCTTTGTTTGCTTTAGTATGTATAGAGATGGTAAGGCTTAAACCGCAAGTACACGGCCCCAGCCTTGCAGAAGTTTTTGCCGCCACAAGCAATTCCTTGGAGGGGCCATGCGGCGTGGGGCGTTGTTGAGAAAAAAAATCGGAGGCCTCCGAAGTGGTGCGGGTTTCATGCTGAAACCCGTGGGCCGATGTATGGTGTACTTATGCCTTAAACCATATCAGCACATCCTGGCCTCAAAATCTGTGAGTAACTCCTGGTCTCCCCCCCTATACCAAACACAACACTTCCAAAGACAATGCCACCCCAACCAAAACCAATCAAAGCTGATGTGTTCTCGCTACCTAGACTATACGTGGCTCATACTCTTCTTGACATGTACTGACATTCCACATGCCCGGTTGTGTCCAGATTTGACAGGTAATTGAATTGCTGGGGGGCGCAGCACTACCGGGAGCGCTGCGCCCCCCTGGCCGAAACGATGGGTGCACTAACGCACGTTGAGACGCGAAGCTGCGATGGCGCTTCCACGAGGGCACAGCGGGTCAATATCGTGTGTGGCGATGGCGCTTCTTAGAAACTTTCGTGGATGTGGAGACAGGAGGGGCGTGTGGTTTGAGGGGCGTGTGGTTTGAGTAGCCATTGCGAGGGGGGGGGGGGGAGTGGGGCACGTGGCATAGGGTTATGACGCCACTCTCTCTGTCTTCGGTGTTTAATCTTTGTCTCTTGCTTCTCCGGTTCTTTGCTGTCATGGGTCGTTGGATTTGGACTGAATTCTATGTGAAGCTGTGTTGACGGGCTTGACATGGTCATTCACAACACAACCGGGTTCGGGGAGTAACAGGGAGGCGGGGGCGTCCCACTAATCTCTTCTGGTTGGTGCACTTTGCTGTAGGGCTCTACTAGCACCGACTGTGAGGAGGAGTGGCTCCTTCTATAGGAAGAGGTAGGGTTTGAGTTTGGTTTGGACAGCGGTTGGGCAGCTGGACAAGGGTACTGTGGGAGCGGAGCGGTGCATGATGGTCTGCAGCGATTGGTGACTTCAGGTGAAGTTCAAGGCGGCGTCACGTAGCGACGGGAGCTCTGAGTGCAACATTTTTTTAGAATTTAACCCTAAGTACTACTTCGATAGATGATTTGATGGTTAGGGATGTCCCATTGGTGTTTTGTAAATTGAAACCTAGTCTATTTCCTGATATTTTCTTGGATGGTGAATTGAATGTTGCCGATATCAACATCCAACGGATGATCTGTAAATCTGATTATTTTCTTATTCTCAATTTGTAATTTATTTTTTTCATAGATTGATGGTCGAAGTTTACAATCCGCTACTTTGCTCTATAATCATATAACCATCTAAATTAGTCTTCAGATTACAATATCTGAGCTACTTTCTGTATCATTGGATTTGAAAATCATGGCCGTAAGATTCGTAAGTCTATTTAGACATCAAAATTAATCTCCTAAATTAATCTTGTTTTCTAATTTTTTTCGGCACAATAATCCTGTTTTTTTAAATTCAAGTTTTTCTTTTCCTGAAATAATTTCTGTGTATGGATAATGATCTTCTAATCGAGTTGAAAACCCTAAATTCGTAAATGTTGGAATTTCACCCTGCAGAGTTGTATTCTAGTACCTTGTTTTTGCATTGATCGTGTTTGATATACTTGGATTTGGATGGTGGGTCTTATTCTCTCCAGCTTACCCCTCCATGTTGGGGTCGCATAGGTAGGGGTGAGTGTCTTTTGGCTAACTGGGGTTAGTAGTTGGGGTCCAATCTCGATTGAAAAGCAAGTTGTTGTTATTTATGCGGCTGTCAAAGGTAATTTCAATCAAATTCAGATTTCTCAAATTCTTAAATATGAACAAGAATTGTTGAAATCAATTGATCCAAGTTTGCTTTCTGCTATTGCACAACAAAAAACAATCATTGAACAATTTGAAATCGATAGTCAACTAGCTAACTTTTGTCAAAAGTTTACTTAGAGTTTCTTAGCAACTCACCCGGGTTAATTCACCATTTTTCTATATCTTTGTGACTGTTTTGGGTGAAGGATATGATGTGTCCAGCTGGCGAGGGGGCTAGTTGGTAGGATGGAAATAGGGCATAGTAGCAATGGGGATGGTGGCTCCACCGTGATAGGTCTTGCCGGAGTGGAGATTAGGGGGAAGGTTTAGTTGGTCTAGGTCTGTCAAGCATAACCAGTGCACAAGGGAGTCAAATATTTTGAAACCTTGGTTACAGTGGTGGATTCAGCGGATCATCCGACGGCGGGTTTCACCATCATATCCACGAGTTCAAGGTTGGCCGATGCCATAACGACGCTGACCAGAGCTAGGGTTTGGTTGTGCTGCTCTATAACCCGAGTTATGTAGGGGTTTGAGGCCTGGTAGAGAGATCTGGGGAATTGTCAAGGGAGGAAGGCAATCTAGTGGCTAACCGCGAGCTGCTACTAAGATGACGCGGATCGGAGCTGGGGTCGGTCGCGCCCAGCGGTTGGGGGCATGAGGCCTGTAGAGCTTTGATTATATCGGGTTTCCTATAATCCTAATTGGTTCTTATTTTTCACAAACAATTTTGTTGTTCTTGGTTGCTTTTGGTGGTCTTGAGAATGCTTTAGGATTCTGGGTGCTTCTTGCAATTTACTTGAGGTTTCTTTGATGTTATTATATTCATGGATTTGCGGTTTTTCGATGGTAGAATGACGCTGACCGGTGCTGGGGAGTTGCCCTATAACCTGTTGATAGCAGGAGCGTGAGGCCTGATAGAGAGATCTAGGGATGCCTTGGGGCAGGCATTCCAAGGGAAAACCAAGGGTTGCTGTCGGGACGATGCTGCCCGAAGCCGGGGTGAGTCGTGTTGCCTGTAACCAAGGAGGGTGCGGGCATGAGGCCTGGGAGAGCTCGACAACGAATAAGATAGTGTTAGAAAATGTTAGAGGGTTTTGTTAGGGGTTCCAAGGGTTTTGAGCATTTGAAGGACTTATGTGACTCTCCTTTCTTACTTAGTATGCTGCTTAGCCTAGCAATTGGTCGGCAATTATCCATGTTTTTCCTAAATTTTCCTGAAATCCTTTAATTGTTCTTAAAAAAAGAAGGAGATGGTGGCTTGACTGGTATTTGCCTTAGTCCTGAGTTTCAGTGGTTTGCGAATAGACGAGGCCAGAACGACGCTTGTCGGTGCTGGACCTTGGTTGTGCTGCCCTGTAACTCAAGCTGTACGAGGGCATGATACCTGGTAGAGAGATCTGCGGAGTTGTGGAGGGTGGAAGGCACTTTAGTGTCTTTTCGTGAGCTGGTGCCTAGTCGATGCTGGCCGGAGCCGGGGCGGGTCACTTGCCCTGTGGCCTAGCAGGTGGGGGTTTTCTGGGGTGGGTCGTGCCACTCTGTAACCTAGCAGTTGGGGGCATGAGACCTGGTAGAGATTGGGCATCGGGATATAGGGGTGAGGCAGATAGGGTTGGGCTGCTGAAAGACCCTAAGGCACGTGGTTTTTTCATTATGAATGCTCCTTTGATCCGAGCTTTGGGGGATGGAGAATTTTAGTGTTTTTTTATAGATTACGCAGTTGTCTTTCTTAGTCGAAGCCGGGTAATGGCCCCGGTATCTCAAGGATTTCTCCATAAATTTCTCAATTTCTCAATATGATCTTGAATGAGACGTTGGGCCTGGTTCCCAGCACGTGCTGCTCCCCACAAATGGATTGGAGCATGTTCCCCCCCCCCCCCCCCCAAAAAAAAAAAAAAGACATTCCACCAATTTCCATGTGCTCATGCTGGGAAACACCCCGATATCCCGCTGTCGGCCCGTGTTGGGTTTTGGCACGTCGGCGGGGGGGGGACAAAACGCCGGCCGCCGCGTCCGTGCCCGTCTAGGAAGGGGGGAGCAAAACACCGCCCGCCACATCGGCTCCCATCGGTGTGGGGGGGGGAGGGAGCGGCGGAGCGCGGGATGGTTCCCGCTCTGATACAAGTGTGACGGACCCGTCGGGATGGCGGTCCGTCAGGATCAAGACGAAGGGATGAGAATGGAGGAGAGAGAGATGAAGCTGAAAGGAACAACGCAGGTCCAACGCAGACTCAACACGCACTTACTCCAAAGTGTGCAAAATGAAGAACGAGGCACAAACAGACTGCAACTGGGGTATACTCCCAACGGACTAACTGAACTGGACTGGACTGGTACCGACGGTGGTACTGGACTGGACTGGACTGAAACAGCACACGACCTGTGAGGTCAGGCCACGACCTGGTCCCACAGGCCGAATTGGCAAATAACCTGATAGGCCCTGTCTGTAGGCTAGGGCAGACAGAGGCCCGCTGCACGTTTAGTGTTGTGGGGTGAATGTTACCCTCCTTGTGTCGAATTTAATTTCGGAGTTCTGTATCTGGTTGCAAACTGGGTTAGAGTCATTGACATCTATAAACAAACTATAGCTTCTATATGGACGCCCATGTTACCTCCACACAATTCGCTGATATCGTCTGTTTTCAGTCTCGAAACGGTGGCAAGCGGTCTATGGGTAGTAGCCAGACTTCTCGTGATTGATACTTTCCTGCTGCATTTTATGTCCGTTCCAAATGGAAGGCTACTTGTGGATGGCGTTGGACGGTAACTGCCTGTTCTTGCGGTGTTTCAGCACCAGGTCCTGATCTAATGTGGATGAAGACCATCTTCTCGCGTCTTCAAAAGTAATCTGCTCCGATTATTGGCTTCGTGCGATCCTGCTTCTGGCCGCGACCTTAGGCTATTCACTTTTACTGCCACTGTCATGTGCGAAGCCACACATATAGGTTAGATCTACTTTCCTCCCTACACGTTGTTTCCCGTTTTCTTGGGTTGAAGTTTAGGCAAACACATTCATTGTCCTTACTAGGTAATTCCACGAATATGGGTCGCGTCACTACGAAGGCAGTGTGAGTGCTACTATCAGTGGTGAGAACGCTATTGGCCTGTCGTTAGCATAAGTAGGGAAGGAAGCAAACTTGAACTGTATTATCCATGCTGATCTCGCCGATCATCTCGGTACATTGAAGGTTGTTATTATTGAAGATCTAAGGGTGCGCTGTGGGAAACCCTTCTAGGCGGCTTAGGCTTCCTTGAATTTTTTTTATTTTTTTTTTTTAAACAAGTGCTCCAGTCTATTCGTGGGGAGCAGCACGTGCTGGGAACCAGGCCCAGCGTCCCATATCGAATTGTACAGATCATTGAGAACATTTGAGATCGTTTGAGATCATTTGAGATACCGGTGCCATTACCCGGCTTCGACCGAGAACAATCTGTGAACACGATGTGATTCAGAAACATGGGGAGGATCATGAGTATGTAATGACCTATTAGGGAACTACTCATGCTGCAATAACCTGCCACAGAGGTCCTACGAATGCTCACAACCCTCAGGTTCCCTAACAAACCCTTCTAAGACTTCCCAACACCGTCTTACTCCCTGCTGAGCTCTTCCAGGCCTCACGCCCCCACCCTGCTGGATTACAGGGCAACACAACTTGCCCCAACTCCGACCAGCGTCATCCAAGCAGCAAGTTCCAGCAACCCTTGGTCGTCCCTTAGGATGCCCACCCCAAACCATCCCCAGATCTCTCTACCAGGCCTCACGCTCCTGCATCTGCAGGTTACAGGGCAACACTCCAGCACCGGCCAGCGTCGTTCCGCCATCGAGCAGCCGCAGATCACTCAGTATAACAGGATCGAAACCGCCTAAGATGGATTGCTAAGAAACCCTAAAGTCCTAAGACATTCATAAGAACAACTGACTCTTTTTTTTTTACCATTCAGACTCTACCAAGTCAATAGAATATGTGTGTCAAAAAGCCTCCCCATCACGAATCAGATAGGTGAAACCTATTCAATCCACCTACGGCCACCACCAGCATGGCTATTTTCAGCACGAACCGAAGCTCTTCCAGGCCTCATGCTCGCATCAGGTTAGGTTACAGAGTTGCACCACCTTGCTTCAGCACCGGCCACGGCGGCCAGCATTGCTCCAGTTATGACCCCGATGACCACTGGGACTGACCCTGCAAACAGCCCCCCAAAGCTCTCTACCAGGCCTCACGCCCCCACTAAGCTAGGTCACAGAGTTGCGCCACCTGGCTCCAGCTCCGGCCAGGGTTGCTCCAGCATCAGTCGTCGAGGGCCACCGAGTTTTCGATCACCCCTCGCAGGATCACAGATGGCTTGCCAGATAACACCTATTCCTACAACCTCCTCGAGAGGCAACCAAATGGAAAGCAATAGTAAACTGGATGATAGACTTCTTCGAGAGAGATCGCCCCTCCCTCCCCCTACCCCTCCCCCCTCAGCCCTACACTGCCTCCACTGAGGGGAGTCACCCACTCTCCCTCGGGCCCAATATAGGACCAACCCTCTACCCCCCTTTCCCCAGGAGCACGCAGTTCCCACCTAAAGCATGCCCCCCCGCCCCCTTGCCCATTTCCGCCTTCGCAGGGACTGATGTTGACCCACACACCAGCCCCTGCCCCAGAATAGGGCAACCCCCTACTCCGCCCCTACCAGTGTCGTACCCCCGTTCACCGTTCACGGGGTCTGTGACCGGAGACCGGTCATGGAGTTCACGGAGTTCACGACACGGGAGTTCATGGAGTTCACGGAGAGCGGTTTTTTTTTTTTTTTTTTTTTTTGGCTGGGGGGGTCTAGTTTTTTTTTTTATAGGAGGGTGGGGGTCATCGGAGGGTAACCCCCCACATATTTTTCAAAAAACAATTTCTCAAATAATATATTTTTAAAAATTAAAAACGAAAAAAAAAAGAAGCAACCAGCCAAAATAAGCTTTTTCGTTTGTTATTTTGTACGTTATTTCCATTTTTTTTCACACCATTTTTTTTTCTTTTTTTTGTTTTTTGTTTTTTTGAAGGCAAGGGGGTGTACAAGGCCCCGCACCACCCCCCTCCTGCCCCGATCCCGACCGTTCCGGCCTCCACGTGGGCGGAAATCACGTGAACGGCCGTTCACAGATTTTGGCCCCCGTGACCGGCCGGTCACGTTCACGGGACCGGTGCTGGCCCCTACCCTCTTTGAGACATTCACCCCCCACCTTTTGATGCCCCTGCAAGATAGAGCTCCCCCACCCGCTTCCTACCGCTCAGCACTCCGAGAACGATCCGATCCAGCCTACTACAGTTATTGATGAAACACTTACCAGAATGTCATTCGCTTGGATTTTGTTGATGACGATGGACAGCACCCTAAAGATGATGATAACGAGGATGATGGTGACGACCAACTCACCTGCTGATGCGAAAGGCAAACGATGCCTTAAAGAGCAACATCTAATGATAACAAGCTGATGATGATGATGGTAATGATGACTATTGATGAGAATGAAGACGGAATGATGATAATGCTGATCATACCATAGAGCAGCACCAACAGCCCCTATGATTACAAACTGATGATGATGATGATGATGATGATGATGATGATGATGATGATGGCGATGATGATGGTGATGTCGGTAATGATGATGATGATGATGATGATGCACAGCGCCCTGTGATGACTACAGGATGATGATGGTGCTGATGACGAGCACCTTGGATGATAACCTAATGATGATGATGGTGATGATAATGATGATGATAATGATGATGATATGATGATACGGATGAGCAGTGCCCTATGATGACGTCATGATGATGATGGTGATGTCGGTAATGATGATGATGATGATGATGATGATGATGATGATGATGACGCTCAGCGCCCTGTGATGACTACAGGATGATGATGGTGCTGATGTCAAACGCCTTGGATGATAACCTAATAATGATGATGATGCTGATGCTGATGATGCTAATGATGATGATGATGATGATGATATGGATGAGCAACGCTCTATGATGACGTCAAGCTTTGCCAACCGTGCTGTATGATGGAGAGATATTGACGATGGTGATACAACGATGAGTGACGCGCAGCACCCCTGATGCACGGGTCCTTGATAATAATGATGATACTAGCGCCGAACAGGAGTGAAGACGACCGCCTTGATGATGATGACGAGCAGTACCCTGATGCTGATGATGGTGATGACAAGCAGCGCCCTGATGTTACCGTGATGATGATGTCAAACCATGCCCTGTTGATGATGATGGTGACGAGCAGCACCCTAATGGTGATGACACCGATGATGGTGCTGGTGGTAATCAGCGAGAGTGCCGCAGATGACAGAGATGTATACAAAAAAACGAACTCAACGCACTCGATATTGCCTCCAATCCTCCTCCCGCTCCACGTAAGAACGCACTCCTCCTTTCCGTCCGCGTCATACCAACCACCTACCACAACACTACGCAGACCAAGGAGCACAGGCCATAAGAAGGCTGAACTTCTCAAGGAGACCCACCTCCTCTCGAAGGCAAGTTCCCCTTCACCCAACGTGGTAACCTGTAACACCACTGGATGAAGCGCAAAGCTGGAGATGACACCGGAGTGCTTTCAAAAGGCAGGCAACACCGAGTCATGCTCCATCCTCCTGCCCTCCCGCTGTCCGATCTCTACTTCATCACTACCCCATTGCCAAGGCGCCGCCACGCCGAGACTGCCCGCGTCATACCCAGCCGCCACTTCGCGCTCACGTGTTTCCAACCCGTAGGGCGCCACAGGACTGCCCGTGTGAGAGTGCCAACCCGGCGGGGCGCAGCGCTCCCGGAAGCGCTGCCCCCCCCAGAAGAGGTTGTGATCTTCACATATCTGTTTAGGTTAGATTAAGATAGAATCGGCCTTGAAAAAAAAAAAAAAAAAAAAAAAAAAAAAGATAGAATCTCGGCCTGAGAAGTTACATCGCTCTACGAATGGTGGCACTACGGAGGCAGTGGGAGAGCGTCCGTCAGTGGTGAGAACGCTAGTACTCGCTTGGATTTCGCACAATTTGGGTAGGAAGCAAACTTGAACTGTATCGATGGTGATCTTGGTTTGTGAAATGTTGATGCCAAGGAAGATCCAGATCCAAGGGTGTGTGGTGGGAAACCCATCTAGGCAGGCTTCCTTGATTTTACAGATCAGATTCTGTACTCGCTCTCTTTTCTGTAAGATCTTGCAGCGAAGCTGGGTAAGGCTTGCAGACAGATTAGCAGGACACCGAGTAAATGTAGTTTTGGTTTTTTACTGGTCTTCATTATCATTTTTTTTCGTTCCCCATTTGTGGATTGGGAGATACAAACTAGTCGGTATAATGGTGATCTGGCGCCCACAAAAGGGTGACGAGGTTTTGATCCCTTCACTAGCTGGGGACAAAAGTCAACTTTTATTCCTTGATGTATATGACGGACGCTGGACCCGTTTTCCAGCAGGTGCAGCTCCCCACCGATCAAAAGTCAAGTTTTGTTCCTTGATGTATATGAGGGACGCTGGACCCGTTTTCCAGCAGGTGCAGCTCCCCACGGATAGATGGAGCCGTTTTTTTTTATTAAAAAAAAAAAAAAAAACTCCCACCGGCAAAGAAACCAAGCGCCATCCCGGTTTCCAGCACAGGCTTCACTCCCAGGTTGAGAATCTGATGTTGAGGGATTCCCGGCGTCATTCGATTACTTTTATAATATAAGCTGCGACTTGATTTAGAAAAAATAAAAAATAAAAAATCCCGCCGGCAAAGAAACCAAGCGCCATCTGGAAATGAGCGCTTTCAGTCCAAAACTATCCGTCAGGCATTTTCTTTCTTTTCATTTTTGTTGTCCCCTCTGACACCACGACCGACCCCTGTAAATATGACACCCGGTCTGACGCCACGGCCGTCGGTCGTTACTTCGCAAGCTCGGCGCGGTTCTCTTTGCCGAGGCTTGTTTTTTTTTGCCCATTGGATAGTCAAAAGGTGACATGAACGTATTTACCTCTTTTTCTTTTTTTTCCCCCAGGCCTTGGTGGGTAGCTGCACCTGTTGGAAAAATTAATGCGACCCCTCCAACGTCCCTTGAACATGATGCAAAGTAAGGATGATAAGGTCTGGAAATCTGAGATAAGTGGGACTGCAGGATCTGCCTCTTCACCGCAGACCACAGGCGCCAGATACTTTTTTTTTTTTTTTTCCTTTTTCGTCTCACAGGCACCAGAGTCCGAGGCTGAACTTAACTTACTAGCAGAAAATCCCTGCAGTCTGTTAGACTACCTTCCTTCTTCTTCTTCTTCTTCATCTTTTTTTGTTTTTTTTTTTTGTTTTGGGGACAATTGCTACCTTCCTTCATGATGATGATGAGCAATAAGCACCAAACCCAATCAAACAAACTCAAACAGCTGACCATCCCTTTACTCATGACCAAGCAAGCTACGGGTAGGATGCACTACACTCAAAGCAGAGGGGGGAAATAAGTCCAGGAAGTCTGATTCAGAAAGGCTTCTAAGAGGAATAGACCGAGTCAAGTTGGACCAAACCAACGCAGCTGCGTGCCCACCTCAGTTGGCGTACTATTCTTTCGCCTTTCACGAAAGAATACCGTGGGGTGAGCACACTAAGCAGCTTTAAGTTACGCAAAATTTTTACAGGTCCCTCGCTCCGTCGAATTATTTTTAAAAGAAAAAAGAAAAGAAAGTTGGACCAAACCAGGGGCCAAGTCCGACTTCCCCAAAATCTCAATTTCGGACCGTAGATTACAAAGATACGTGCAGAAAGGAAGAATCAGCGGTAAGGGGGGACTTGGCTTGGACCCGGTTTTTTGTAGTCTCTCCTCAGTTCTCCCTTTTCCTCCTCCTCCTCCTCCTGTGCTCCATTACATTGCACTAACCCCACTTCTCTTCAAACTTTTTCATATGTAATTAAGGGACGCTGGACCCGGTTTCCGGAAGGTGCAGCTCCCCACCAATAGATGGAGTGACCTAGCAGACGTAGTAGGAGGGGATGCTCGTATCACCCACCCTATTAGATTCTGCAGAGTCTTAAAAAAAAAAAGCATTGCACTACCCCCCACCCTACCTCCTGTGTTTGCCCCCCACCCAGCCTTTAGTACTGAATTGTGTAATGTGATACTGGCTTTCAAATTTTAAAGCAAGAAAATTTGACTTTCTCTTTTAAGTAACTCTTTCCCTGGTTTCCCATTGACACATACTCATACTAGAACTTTCCTAAATACATATTACGCCGACTACAGCCAAACCTGATTGAATCTGACTGCAATCCTGTCCAGAGCTTAATAGTAGAAAAAGTCCTAGTATGCCCATAGTTTCCTTGACTGTATGACACTGTTCCAGAAAAAAACTGTGCCCTACACAGACTGTATATGGGCCTCTCTCCACTAGACAACACTCTACATGCATTTGGACGTTTTTCTGGACCAGGTGCGTTCGGAGGACTCCAACATATTGAATGTATCAGGTCCAGAAAACATCCAAAGGCACGTGGAGTGTTGTGTACAGCAGCACGGCCGTGCCTCGGAAAATAAACCCATGGCCGGATATGGCGGAGCGGCCGGAGCCCTCAAAAATACATTCACATATCTTTAAATTTCGGCTTAAAAAAAAAAAAAAAAAAGGCTTATCCATGCTGATAAACTTGCGTGTTAGGTTCCAAAGTTCTTCAACAGACCCTTCACAAAAAAAAAAGGTCTCCGAGGCCCTATGCTTGCAGGGGTCCCCTCTATATAGTCTTAGGAGTAGTGGTAGGGAGGTAGTGCAAGGCAAAAAGAATTTGAGAGAAGAACATAGTGTAGTTAAAACAAACAAACAAACAAACAAACAGAGTCCTGGTTTTGGGAAGACAACGAAGATTCTACCCACATACTGTGGCGCCTGGAAACACAGCTAACTGATGAAGAGTGGGAAATGACCAGTTGGAAAATGAAGGACGGACAAACAGGACTGGGTACTGCTCTAACCAGATCCTCCTCAGCTCCAATCACCTCTGACTTAACATCAATGACTGCCGTCTGTGTGTTGGAACAGAAACAAGCACTCAGTGTCACCTATCTGCCATACAGAACTCAGACTGCTTCCAAGGATCTGACACTTGATCCCAGAGACTGGTATTGGGAAGACCCACGAAAGCCGAACACTGTTGTATCTCTTACACAACACTGCCAAACTCGCTTACTTAATGCTTCTACCAGATGTGGACGTGGATTGGAGCATAGTTAAAAAATGGCGTGCACTTGGATATAACATCCACACCGACCGACTAACGACTTTCTGGCGACTGCTTCCCTATCTGCGAGTGGCAAAACACGTCGGCCTGCTTTGGCAAATATTGCACAATGCCATCCCTACCGCCACCTTTCTGTATCGTCGTCGAAAACAGGGCACACCTTTATACAAAGCATGCTTAATTCCCCACCTTGTGGAGGATCAGCACCACATCTGGATTTCATGCAAAAATGCTGAAGGTATTTGGGTGTACGAAAGGGCGAATTCGCCAGTACCTCAGCAATGGGGAGATACTTGGTCAAATGCATCCATGTTACTGGGCACAATAGTGCTGCAGCTTTCAAAGCCCCAGGCTTATGTCTACGAATCCCTCAGAGCAACAGTGCTTTGGCACCTATGGAGACAAAGAAATGACGTGGTGCTGTCCAAGGAATCGCCCTCGACACAACAGATGCTCCACAGGATCAAAAGGGACTTGCGCCATATCATCTACCTGGATTGGAAACAGAGACTGGGAAAACCAATGAGTTTGCGAGCAGGCGTTTTGTGGTTCCAAAAGCATTGGGCTTCCTGCCCCTTTCTTGTCACTATAGATACATGCACTGGAGACTTCCGCTTTGAACCTTTTCTGCAGACACAGTAGTAATGAAGTACAAACTTACAGACATTGTTTTTGGCAAACGGGTACTCAGATGGTTTCTTTTCTCAATAGTAGTTTTAGGTATGTGTAGGTACTTTAGCATGTAATTTCGTAGGTAACTTTGTAGGTCTTTTTGTTAGTCAATTTTATAGGACATTTGTAGGCTTTCCTTCAGGTTCTTCAGGCTTTATATTTTCACAATTCTTTTGTTTTCTGCCTGTCCGTATACAATAGTTGGTCATCCCGCACTTAGGCTTATAGAGATCTTTGGCTACAGGGGAGGGGCTCCACCTCACAGAGAAGGATTGGAGACCTTGCGGCCCTTGAATCTGAAACTCTTTGGATATATTGCCTTGGGCACGGGGCCCTAATAATAAAGAGACTTTTTGTAAAAAAAAAAAAAAAAAAAAACAAATCTCATCAGACCCTCAGGATCAGGAAGGTATATTCTGCGAGTCCAGTTGATGTACCTCAGTGGTTAGAGCACCGGTTGGAAATGCGCATTGTGGTATGAGGTTGCGGGTTCAAATCTGCAGCCTTGCGCATGGACACCGGCAGGGCGTTAGATTGACGCACGGCTGGACACACACCCCCTTGGGATGACGCAGGTTAGCTATTACAGACACTGCTTGCGCACCACCCAAGGGGTAGCTCTGTAGGGGACCCACCAGGTGTGGTGCTCCGCTAGTGACAGAGATGGAGATGGAGGAAGAAGGGGGAGCAAGATGGCACAACGCAGCTCCCCACGCAAGACTCCACGCACGTACTCCAAAATGTGCAAGTGAGGAATGAGACTGAAAACAGACAATGGCTGGGGTATACCCCAGCGGACTGACGGGACTGGACTGGACTGGCTGGTACCGACAGAGGTACCGGCCTGGACTGGCCTACCCCGAATATAACACAGGCCTGTGAGAACAGGCCAA
>BFEA01000532.1:510127-520278 GCA_003427395.1 Chara braunii | reverse complement strand
CGCAAGACTCCAACGCACGTACTCCAAAATGTGCAAGTGAGGAATGAGACTGAAAACAGACAATGGCTGGGGTATACCCCAGCGGATTGACGGGACTGGACTGGACTGGCTGGTACCGACAGAGGTACCGGCCTGGACTGACCTACCCCGAATATAACACAGGCCTGTGAGAACAGGCCAAGGGGCTGGTCTCACAGGCCAACCCGAGGTCCGCTACAAGCTCACTGTTGTTGTATGTTGGGACTGGGCGATGGTAGGGTATCCTGATGTTCTTGGTCTATGGGTGGTCACGCGACTGTTGGGTGGTTTGTACAGTATGGTTTACTCGAGCCCAGCAGAGCACAACTTCAGACTACTTCACAGTATATGTCAACAGGTTAGGTCATTTGCACGAGTCACATGAGGTCCTGTGTTCGATACCAGATTATGACTCAGGGCTGGTCATCCTCCTAGTACGTAGTCAAGGACTGAGGCTGGCATTGCAGTTCCTTAGCACGGGATGTCGGGGGTGTATACTGCACTTTACTGCGGGGCCGGAACGGGCTCCAGGGACATACGAGGGAACTGTCAGAGGATTGTCTATCTCTCACAGTTTATCATAGAACACAGGGTTCTCCAGGGTCAATAGATACAGTCCATGATCCACAACTTAGGGTTGGGTATCCTCCTAGTACATGGCTTAAGGGTTGAGGCTGGCACAGCAGTTCCTTAGTACGGGATGTCGGGGGTGTCAGGAGATACTGCACCTTACCGCGGGGCCGGAACGGGCTCCGGGGATATACGAGGGAACAGAGGATCCCGAGCTCTCTCTATCAATTATTCTCCAGGGTCCATACACATAGTCCATGATACAGTCCATGATTCACAACTCAGGGTTGGCTATCCTCCTAGTACGTAGCTTAGGGCTTGAGGCTGGCATAGCAGTTCCGTAGTACGGGATGTCCGGGGTGTAGGAGATACTGCACCTTACCGCGGGGCCGGAACGGGCTCCAGTGATATACGATGGAACAGAGGATACCCAGCTCTCTACCGTCACTATCAACGTCTCCCCAAGGGTCAATACACACAGTCCATGATGCAGTCCATGATTCACGACCTAGGGCTGGCTATCCTCCTAGTACTTGAGGCTGGCATAGCAGTTCCTTAGTACGGGATGTTGGGGGTGTCAGGAGATACTGCACCTTACCGCGGGGCCGGAATGGGCTCCAGGGATATACGATGGAACAGAGGATTCCCAGCTCTCTACCATCAACACAATAGAACACTGCAATACACATATGACTCAGGGTTGGCTATCCTCCTTGTACGTAGCGTAGGGTTGAGGCTGGCATAGCAGTTCCTTAGTACGGGATGTTGGGGGTGTCAGGAGATACTGCACCTTACCGCGCAGCCGGAACGGGCTCCAGGGATATACAAGGGAACGGAGGATCCCCAGCTCTCTGCCATCAGAAAAAAACACAATAGTAGTAATACAACGTAACACTGTGCACCCTCATGAAGACCTGTAGTAGCATGTTCATGCCTAGCTCCCGAAGTCCCCGTGCCATCGGGCTTGCACGGCGTCTGCTTCAACCAGGGCTGAGCAGGGGGGTAGGTCTCTCTGCCTAGCCCGGGTGCCTGCAACCGTTGTCTGGTCAGGTCACCCTGCCAATACGGCAATGGGTGATGGTCCCGGGTGGTTAACACTAGGGTAGGACAGGGGGGGTGGGGGTGCGCCAAGGCAAAATGATAAGAGGAAGGGTGGGTGGGGTCTTCAGAGGGATTCAGCCGGACAACAGAGTGACCGAATGCTGTGGGTAACTGTCATTGGTCCAGTATCCCACCTCTACAACAACGTGGGCTTTTATATTAAAAAAGAAAAAAAAAAAAAAAAAAAAAGGTATATTCTGTGAAGGTGTGCCCGAGGTGTTATAATTCCACTTGCCTGGATTCTTCATTCCCCTGGCCTCTGTGGTCAGGAATCAGGATCTACGGTAGGGAGGATAGGGAACCTACCAAGAATTTGGCTGATTCAGGATGGGACCCGAACCTCACCCCGAATCATCCAATGGCGGGATCCCTTTCCATTCTCCTCCCATCCTCCCTCCAGGATCCCCTCCTGTGATTCCCTCATCCGAATGGAATATTCCGGTGCCATTTGTTAGGGACAGTGAAGAAAAGAAGTCTTAGAGTGCTGGACTTTCTGGAAAGAGTGGAAGACATATGGAGAGTATACTTATACTAGGGCCTCCCCACACCACTCCCAAAACCCCAAAAGAATTTGTGAGGTGTGAGATATCTTCCTGAGTCTTACCTGCAGCCTTTGTGCCGTTTGCGGCACAGGCTGCACAGCACTCATGAATCGGCAATGCACAGAATTGGAAATACTTTCAGGAAAGGAAAACTTCAACAAACTTCAACAAACACACACACACACACACACACACACACACACACAACCCCTGATGAGTCGGTGAAAGTCGAACGAAACAGTCTGGCGCAGTCTTGCTTTTTTTGAGTGTATAGCGAATATGAACACACACACACACACACACACACACACACACACACACACACACACACAGAGTAGAGTCACGAAAACGAGTTATAATTGCACTATCATGGGGCACGATACAGTTTGCAATTGCGAGTCGGGCAGCCTACCTGGCCAGAAAGCTGGGTTGTATGCATTGCCCCAACTGCAATTTGAAACTGTATCTTGGCCCATAGTGCAATTATAGTTCGTTTTTGTGACTCCTGCGTAGTCCCCCCCCCCCCCCCCAAAAAAAAAAAAAAAAAAACACAAAAGTGACAAAACAGATTTGCATACCCATAGACCTCATCTTATAATTGTTTCACAATTGGAGGGATAGGTCATAAAAAAAGTGGGCATTGCAGGCTGGGTGGAAGGACGTGAGGGCCGAGTACTCACACGGGGAACTAAGTTCGTAAAACCATTTGCATTATTTGCACCCCTTTTCTAGTCACAAATTTGCATTATTTGTACCCCTTTTCTAGTCACACCACCATCCGACCACCACCGAATTCACAAAAGGTTCCACCGTCCGTCAACTTCCTGCTGGTCTGGGAGGGTAGGGAATCGGCAATCACATCTTTCTTTTCGTTTTTCCTTTTTTTTCTTTTTTAAGGAAAGCTTCGTGCACCAGGGGTCCTGTTTTTTTTTCTTTTTTTAAGGAAAGCTTCGTGCACCGGTCCCAACATAGAAGGCTCCGTCTATTGGTGGGGAGCAACACCTGGTGGAAATCGGGTCCAGCATCCCTGTTCATGTCACAAGTTTTGTAACAGCTGTATGAATCGTGTGTGTATAGTGCAGCCAGTAGCTGTGTCCACTAAGCAGTTGGTTCTTTAATGTGATGTCATCGGATTGTCTCCTGCTACAGCTGGGGCCACTGATTGCTTCCCAGAAGAAGCCAGGGAAGGATTGAAGCCTTAGTACCGTCCCTATCTGATTCAGCAGTCTGTCATTGAAAAGCAGCAAGTGCATAACCAGGTAAGGCTAGTATATGTTGAGCAAGGTGCCAAGACTGCCAAGATTGACCCCCTACCATTCCTATATTAAGCAAATTGTTTCATTTTAATTGTTGTTGTTGAAAAATAGTGAGTAATATGTGGTTTGGTAAGACTAGTGTGTGTGGATTGCGGTGTGCCGGTGCCTGAGCATCACTTCCTGTGTTGTGTTCATCGTGTACTGTTACAGTATGTGAGCGCTGTGCCACTGGGTGCTGTATGGTAAGTAGTGGTTAAGTAGTGGTTAAGTAGTGGTTAAGTAGTGGTATGGTTAAGTAGTGGTATGGTTAAGTAGTGGTTAAGTAGTGAGTGCGTTGTGAATGCAAAGACTGCTATTGCTCCATATTGCATAATGCAGTTGTGGATGTGGCTATGGATGTGGTTATGGGTGTGGTTATGCTTATGCTTAATATGCTGTTTTTGTCGTGTGCTGTCAAAAACGTTCCCCTATTGGGCTCCCTTTCGCATTTGACCCCCATACCCACAGTCAATTCCTGGTAGAGCCCACAAAACCCTTTGAAAGCCTTACTAAAACCCTGATAAACCCCCTACCGACATGCCCCCGTGTCCTCTTTTTTTTTTTTTTTTTTTTTAAAAAAACAACCCGATCGGCTGCTAGGGGTGCTGGAAGGAGCAGACACCACTAGCATCATCGGGGAGGCTCCATCTATTGGTGGGGAGCAGCACCTGCTGGAAATCGGGTCCAGCGTCCCTGTATAATACAATGTGAGAAACAAAGGTAGTGTAAGCATGGTTTCTCAGTATGCATGAGGGGCTGGGCAGTGAGTGGCCCATGAGTGATCATTGCCCCTCTGTTGAAGGTGTTACTCCATCTCACAGTGTGCTATATAAGATGTGGTTGAGGGTGCTCCTAGCAGGGTTCCTAACTGTAATGCTATGACATGCATGTATACCTGCACCCTGCTAAAACCCATAGTAGGTTGTGTAGACTGTTATTTTGTATCAGCCGCCTTAAACCTAAACCCTGCTCTCCAAAACTTTGGTACTAATTTACTAAATTTTATGTGACACCCTTTACACCAACTTTGTTATGATACCGTTTACTCCAACATTATTGCAGTGGAGCTTTGTCAACCTGTCACCCCTATAACAAGTTATGTTGTCATTCCTTACGTATCAGTTCCCTTGGATCCCACACTGCAGCCAACCGGTTCATCGACTGCTTTGTGACTCAATCTGTTTTGTAGACATTACTGCTTGCACTGTGTTCATGTCCTGACTCTACCTACAATGGCCTTAACCCCACCCCAAACTCCCTTGTGCAAGAATTGCCTTTGACCCACAGGTGCTCAATCCCTGACGCAGTTCCATCTATCACTCCCATCAAATGTCTCAGTAGTCATTATGGAGAGGCCTCACGAACCCAGTATCAGCAGTGCGTTGCTCGCACATGTATGTCTTAGTACCGTGATATGTCTTCTGAATGTCCTCAAACCGAGCCTTTTGGACTTCTGATGTCCCTGTTTCTTCACCCCCATATTGTGTTTGGGCTGCATACTCCATGCCACGTGACCTATCCCTGCTGCTGTTCCTCCTGATCCCTAGCTGAGGTTGTCAGTTTCTTTGGGAGGGAGTCCATGCTTGGCCGGCACACAGCTTGAGGGCGTGGGAAGAAGTGGGCGAGGGAAGGGGAGGGGGGGAGGGCAAGGGCGTAGATGAGAAAGACGAAACGGATGAGAAAGGTGAGATGGAGGGAGGAGGGGCTGCGGAGGATCTTCCTAAAGTAGAGTGAAATTGGTCAGTTGGAAGGGGAAGGTGAAGTGGTCACGTGGTAGTCGCTGCCATCGGTTTTTTGTGGACAACCATGGTTTCCACCTTAGGTAGTTGTGTTGGTCCAGTTCGCAGAGTCTCTCTGCATTGTCCACCCATACTGATCGGAAATTTGCTGTGAGGTCGTTACGTTTAGTTTCTTCAGATTCTTTTGCCAGCATTTGTTTCAGTTCCTTCCATGCCGCATGCATGTTTGTTGTGATCACCTCGACAACCACGGCTCTTGCCTCCATATATCCAAATGTGTGTTGTTTGATTGATGGGCACGCCTCATCCTCCATGCCGCCATCAGCATCGGCAAGCTAGTGGCCATGAAGGGAGACCACCTTGCAGCCTGCGGGGCCAGTTCTCCTAGGAGGATGGTCTTGAGGTCCCATGGTAGGCGAGTGCCGGTCAGGTAGTGCCATGCAGCGTCCCACCATCCCCACAGTTGGGCAGTCCAAAAGGCAGTGTTCCAGTGTGGCCTGGCATTTGGGAGTACTTTTCCCACAGAAGGTGCAAAGGTGGGAGAGGAACCCACGTTCTTCGAGGTTTGTTCTTGACGTGATCCACTCCGGGGTCGGCAAGCAACGATGAACAATTTGCCATTGGAGGGCTCTGAGGTGCCTACCACTCCCATCAGCCAATTGCCATTTGACCCGCGGGAATGGGAGTGGGACATGGGCAGGGAAAGAAAACTTCAGATATGGCAGTACACAGTCAAAAATGGCTACAAACAGGCCAGAAAAGAAACACAGTTCGTAGATACAATCAAAGCCAGATGGGTCAAAGATTCTCCACTAAAAACAGAGGAGCTGCATAAGCTCAACTGGGGAACATATTCACGTACCTTTTTTCTTTCTTAAACCACCAGTACGTACTACTTGGCCCAGCTATCGGCCAGGGAAAAAAATAGAGTAGAAACGTTTCTAGTCGGATGAATTTGGGCGCTCCTGTAGTAGCCCATACGTTTCCTAAAATAGTGGCGCGTTAACGGGCACGACTCTAGGAAGTACTGGTGGTTTAAAATTCTTAGGCCCAACTCCTCATATTTGTGTTACTTCCTTAGAATTGACACTTGGGGGGTTGGGTGCGTAGTGTTTGCAATGTTAGGGGGTTGTGAGATGCTGAAGATGCTGATGATATTAGTATCATATTACCTTCATTGTGACAGCTCTTTTTTCTGTTTTTTTTTTTTTTTGTTTTTTTTTTTCTTCACAGCTCATTCAGATCAGCACATGATAGGGAGATCTTTGCCCAACTAACATGTCATTTCTCTTTTTTTTCCGGTTTTTTTTTTAGCGCGTTAAGCCCTGGCATCACCAGCACGACGGGGCTTTTGCCAACGAGTGCTGTCTCATAGGCCAAATGGCAATGCCTGCGTTGTCTCAGCGTTGATGGGATGATGGTCCTGTTTGGCCCCATGTGCCACCCCACAAATAGAAAGGAACCATTGAAGCTTTGGCTGCAGCTGTCTCAAATTTAATTAATAAACAAAACAAAAGAAAAAAGCTGCAATTTTGGACAGCGGGGGGAAGCGGGGGGGGATAGGAGATAGAATCGTCCACTCTAGGGATCATTCAGATTTCAATGTGTTTACCTCCTCCAAAAACGAAAATAAGAGAAAAAATAAACAGTGGAATTTCTTTTTTTTCTGTTTTTTTTTTTCTTTTTTTTTGGGGGGGAGGGGCGGTGATGGGCGCCGGCGCCTTTTGGCACTGTATAAAAGGGGTTGCATGGAAAAACATAGCACAGTTGGAGAGCAACCCTTTTTTGTTGTTTTCCCAGGTTGTCTTAGAGGCTGGATTATAGACAGGTGAGAGTCGGCCATGTGGTAGAGGCCCCCTAATCCTATCCTCCCAACGTGCCCCTCTTGTAATTTCTTCCCAGCACACTCCTCCTCCCACTATCCTACCTCAGTGTCTACCCCTCAGGATCATCACCCTCCGGTCTGGGGGTGACCTGACCGAAGAGTAGTTGCAGGTACCAGGGCTAAGCTGAGCCCCACACACCCCACTCAGCCCTCGTCAAAGCATATTTGAGCGAGCCTTGCCGCCCGGGTACTTCAGGTGCTAGGCATAGACGTTTCACTACAAGTCCCATAGGTGGACCTATTTTTTGCGTTCCTTCGGTTGTATACACAGCTGTTGTTACTGTTACTGTTGTTACTATTACTGTTGTTACTGTTACTGTTGTTCACTGTGTACACTGTTGTTATATAACTATGTTGTTGATGGTGAACTGAATAAAGGAGGCAGGAAACCCAATCAATCCCGTAGAGAGCTCCCCCAACACAGGAACCCTACTAGCACCAGCCATAGACCGTACTAAGTCTCACTCTCATCAACTGTTCCTATTTCTATGGGTGGTCTGTAAGGTCTCACTTTTTCCAGACAGACATCGGCCATAGAGCGTACTAAGCCTCACTCTCATCAACCGTTCCATTCCATGGGCGAGCTGTCCTAAGGGGGGGCCCACATCCTAACCCCTCCTGGGCCTAGTGGCTGACCCCCCCAGATCTTCAGCTGGCAACGGGCCCCCTTCTAGTCTCTACTCTTACCCCCAGAGACTTACCAGAACCGACCATAGACTTTCTTTTTTTTTTTAACTAACTCTCACTCTCATCAACTGTTCCTGATTCTATGGGTGGGGTGTAAGTCTCTCGGCTCTGCGTCCCAGTACGTGAGTGAATTTGAACACAACCTCATCCATGCAATCTACTATCGAACCTACTGAGCTACTGTGGGAACTGAACAATCTGACAATGTGCGCAATAGTGGACCGGAAGGCAAATGAGCAATCATCTCCAACAAGTATGCAAGCACTCAAACCACCACATGAACCTAGAGCATCAGGCAAGCATCCCACATCCCAGACCCAACATACAACAACCATGGACTAAGACCCCTGGTTGGTGCGCAAGCAGTGTCTGTAATAGCTTACCTGCGTCAGCCCAGGGGGGTTTGCAGATGGGTACACATTATGTAAACGTCCGCCGGTGTCCGTGCGCATGGATGCGCAGTTCTGAACCAGCAACCTCAAACCACAATGCGCATTTCCAACCGGTGCCCTAACCACTGGGCCACACACCAGGCATCTTCCCATTCTGGACCCGGCTGAAGAATGGACGCATAATTGATTTTCAATCTCATATTCAAAAAAAGAAAGGCATACTCACACTAAGACCTTTTCTTCACAAATAATTCACAAAATTAGTCACGCATTTGCAGTTGCACAGTGCCACCTCAACCGCCAAAATGGCGTTGCGATTGTCAGCAGTGTACCTAGTTGCAGGAGTCAGAAGTTTGTGGCCGGCTCACCGCAAAGGCCTTTTTTGTCCTTTGACTTTTCAAAGGACAAAAGAGAGCAACTGAGGACAGGGAAAAAACGAAGGCCGGTATAGCAGGAAATCATGGATATATCCAGGAATATATATATCCTATATCCTACCGTTTAAGCAGCATTGGCCACGGGGGGGTGGTTGATGGTCCGCTGTGCGCCAGAATTGGGTCGAAGTTTCGGTGCGGGCCGGCGGATGAAGGCGATCGAGGGCGGGTGGGCGTGCAGAGTGGCGCGCCTACCGAATTTTTCACAGCGCGCCACTAAACGAGAGAGCGTGCCCACTGGGCCGGGTACACGGCGGGCGTCGATGCGGATGAATATCTCTACGCACCCGCGGTCGGATAGCATTTCCGTGTCCGTTTGTGTCCAGCCCCCTTTTTGTTTTTGTTTTTTCGTTTTTTTCGTATTAAAAAAAAAAAATGTCGTTTTGTTTGGTATTGTTGTTTTTTATTATTTATTTTATATCTTTTATTTATTGATCAGAATTTGATCTTTTATGTTTTCTTTTTTTCAATTATATTTTCTGCTCTGGCGTGTCGTTTTGTTTTCTTCTTTCGCATTTTGTTATCGTTTTGTTTCCAGAAAAAAAAGACTTTCCGTTTTTTTTTTTTTCCATGAATTTGCATTTTTTTGCGTCGGTCCGAAAAAAAAACAAAGAAAAAAAGACAAAAAAAATATTTTTTGAATTTTTTCACAATTTTTTTGGGTCGGAATGAACTTTCCGCTAGAACACGGCCAGATGCAGGCACACCAGTGTTTGGTGCTCGGTCCGCGGTGCGGGCGGTCCGTGGGCATCGCCACACCACTGTCGAAATGTGAGAAAATGTGGCAGGCGCATCTGGCCATGTTCTAGCGGGAAGTTCATTCTCATTTTGCACATTTCGGGTGTGGTGTGGCGATGCCCTCCTTATGTCTCTCTCTCTCTCTCTCTCTCTCTCTCTCTCTCTCTCTCTCTCTCTCTCTCTGTATAAATTTCCCAAAACGCAGATATGGCTGCTTGACCAAGCTGTCTAATGTGGGTGTGTCTCTCCCTCTCTTGAACAGCCTCCATCTTCGTCCTTCCTATCAGCCGTTTCTTTGCTATGCGTATTGCAATGTCAAGTGCCTGCCAGCTCTCTTCCTCCACTTTTGAGCGAGAAAGGCTACGTGACTTCTCCCTTTCCCTTTTCAGTGTTTTCACCTCTTCTTCCACCAGAATCCACCTCCTTTGGATCCTCTTTCACCCTCTCCAGGTACCTCTCTGCCTTGATATCCTTTTCTCTCTCCTTCTGCTCTAGAAGTCGTTCTCTCTCCTCTATCTCGCTATCTAACATCAATTTCCATATCGACCTCAACTGCCATGTGTGTCTGCCGCTTCTGCACTATGTACCAGCGATAACATCCCTGTTGCTGAAAAAGTTGTCGTCGGGCCAGCGTAGACCGCTATGTTAACGCGCGTTCATTGAACACGCGTTTTGCGTTCAAGATTTGAACGTGGTGAACGTGCGTTCACTGAACGCGCGTGAACGCATTTGACGCGTTCGCGCAGGGGG
>BFEA01000532.1:497797-509882 GCA_003427395.1 Chara braunii | reverse complement strand
GGGGGGGGGGGGGGGGGGGGGGGGTTGAAATCCCTCTAATACTGCTCAAACGGCCCATGCAGGCTCTCTGAAGGGTCGTCGTAGCCATGTGGCGCAGACCCCCCCACCATAATCAAGGCAGGCAGTGAACATGAAGTTGAGCACGAGCAGGCCAAATATATAGCCGAAATTCGAATTCAGGTCTGTGTTTCAGCAGTTATGGGTTGCTCACGTAGCTGTCTTTGCACGTGATTCTCAGAGCTTGGCTGCACCACTCACCAAATGTGCAAAACTAGAATGAATCTTCTGCAGAACATGGAACAATACTTCGCCATATGTTTTGTCTTTTGTGCAATCTCGTTTTTCTTTTTTTTTTGTTTTGCTTTTGCTCACTTAGCTGTCTCTGCACGTGATTCTCTGAGCTTGGCTGCACCACTCACCAAATGTGCAAAACTAGAATGAATCTTCTGCAGAACATGGAATAATACTTCGCCATATGTTTTGTCTTTTGTGCAATCTCGTTGTTGTTTTTTTTTTTTTTTGCTTTTTTCTCGTTTTTCTTTTTTTCCCGTTTTTTTTTTCTTAGGAATACGTGCAGTGGCCCTAAGGGCCTCTACTCACCACATGCACAAAAGACAAACCATATGGCGGCGTATTAATCCATGTTCTGCAGAAGATTCATTCTAGTTCTGCACATTTGGTGAGTAGTGCAGCCAAGCTCTGAGAATCACGTGCAGAGACAGCTACGTGAGCAACCCATAACTGTTGAAACACAGACCTGAATTCGAATTTGGACTATATATTTGGCCAGCTCGTGCTCACCTTCATGTTCACTGCCTGCCTTGATTATGGTGGAGAGATTTGTGCCACACGGCTACGACGACCCTTCGGACAGCCTGCATGGGCCGTCTGAGCAGTATTAGAGGGATTTCAACCACCCCCCCCCTCGAAAAAAAAAAAGGAGCATTCACATATTGTGGGGGATGACGCGGTAGGGGGGGTGGGCCTCCGGAGGGGGCTTTTTTTTGCACTTTCGGGTTTTGTTGAATGAGGCCCACCACCCCGTAGTCCACGGCGTGCGCGTGCGGCCCCCGGTGTCGCGTTCAAATTTTTTGTGCCACGTGGTGCGCAACGCGTTTGAACGCGGCCCCGGGGGGTATGAACACGCGCGTTTGAACGTGAACACGCGTTCACCGCGTTCACCCGGTTACACAGGTAGACCGAAGGGATCCATTGCTCCTCGCTGGTCAGGCCTCTTGTTGCTCCTTGAGGTTCTGTCGTTGCCATGCACGATGGAGAGAGAGAGAGAGAGAGAGAGAGAGAGAGAGAGAGAGAGAGAGAGAAACAGGCTACGGAACACTCCAGCAGCGGGTGCACAGGTCAGACGTGCTAAAGTTGACCTTCACGATCGTTTTGCACTCATATGCTTGATTATTGACTTTGTGACGACTTTATAGGTTGGACTCACATTGACCTCGGTCAGACACAGACCCTTAAAGACCCGGGCCCAGAATGTTGACCTGGACCTGGCCCATGATTGACAGTGCAGCTCTGAAAGGACCTTTTTTTTTTTTTTTTTTTTTTTTACAGCCAGGCTCAGTCCCAGGCGCATCCCAAGGTTCAAACGGACAGACTGACACAGGTGGCCCTGGTGTGGGCCTGTTTGTCTGTATGTCTGTGCGCCTGTTTGTCTGTCTGTCTGTGGGCATGTTTGTCTGTCTGTCTGTGTGTCTGTCCATCTGCCTGTGGGAGACGGACAAACGGACAAACAAAGTGTTTGTTTGTCTGTCCGTCTGCCTATTCTAGAAGCCCAGCCCTGGATCTGTGGATAGGCCCAAACTGGGCCTGAATCCTGGGTCCACGCCCAAGGCTAACCAGCTGACCGGGCCCAAGTGCAGGCTGAGAGCCTTTTTTCTGTTTTTTCCTTTGAAAGACCAGGCTGTCCATAGGCCCAAACTGGGTCTGCACCTTGGGTGTTCGGTCCAGGCCCAGACCTGGACCCGTGCATAGGCCCTGACTGGCCCTGAATCCTGGGTGTTTGGTCCAGGCCTAAGTCGCTGCCGAAGCCCAGACAGACAGGCAGAGAGGCACACAGACATATGTACAGGCAGGCAGGGAAATAGGCATGCAGAGAAGCAGACAGGCAGACAGACAGGCAGACAGACAGACGCAGAGACAGACAGATGGACAAACAAACTGTATGTCCGTCCGTCTGTTTGTCTGTCAGTCTGTATGTTTGTCTACGTGTCTGTTTGTCTGTCTGCATGTCTGCCTGCCTGCCAGGTTGAACAGACAGGTACACAGACAGACAGGTGTGCAGGCAGGCAAACAGGCACACAGACAGGCAGACAGGCACACAAACAGTTACACAGACAGGTGTTTGCCTGGGCCTGGTCATGAGCCTGATCATGGGGCTTGGTAGGCAGGCAAGCAGGCCCAGGTCAGGGAGATAGGGTCCGGGACACAAGGCAGGTCGGGAACACAGGCTCTGCGCAGGTTTGGGACACAACCCAAGGATCAGGTCAGGGACAGAGGCTGGGAGCAGGCGAGGGAGACAGGTCCAAGGAAGGGTGGGCACACAGGACTAGGCACATAGCATGTAGGGGACAGCCCCAGGTTGGGGTTGAATCCTGGGTCCACGCCCAAGGGTAACCAACTGATCGGGCCTAGGTGCAGCCTGGGAGCCCTTTTTTTTTTCCCCTTTAAAAGGCTAGCCCGTAAATAGGCCCAGACTAGGCCTACACCCTGGGTGTTTGGTCCAGGCCCAGGCCTAAGCTGCTCGCCGGGTCCGGGTGTAGGATGGGGCTAGGTGCTTGCTGTTTTTTTTTTTTTTTTAATTCGAAGTCGAGGCCTCGACGGAGTCGACGCGATGGAGCCTTTTTCTTGCCTGGACGTACACACCCGCTTCCTTCGTTGCATAACGTACACATACGGGGCCTTTCCGTACGAAATGTACAGGTAATATCTGTACGGGATCTGTACGAGAACCTGTACGTTTTGTACGCCCCCGTACGAAAAAAAAAAAAAAAAATAATAATAAAATAAAAAATAAAGTCATCAAAAAAATCCGAAAAAACAAAAAAGTGATGCAACAGTACAAAACAAGCAACATTTGCATGAGCATTATTTGCAAATTCTTAAAAAAAAAAAAAAAAAAAAATAAAAAAAAAAAAAAAAAAAAAAAAAAGTCGTACGGGTCCCCTAGCGTACGAGTGCAGGAGTACGAATCTGTACTCGTACGAGGGTGCGTACAACTGGCATCCAAGCCCGCTTCTAATTCGGAGTCGACACCTCGATGGGTGTTGGACGGAGTCGACGCAACGGAGCCCTTTTTTCTTGCTCTCTCTCTCTCTCTCTCTCTCTCTCTCTCTCTCTCTCTCCATCTATCGATTTATCTTTGTTTGTATGTGTGTATGTGTGTGTAAGTCCATGAATGATTGTTTAATTTCTTCTTTTATGTCTTAAACGATAGCGTTGGTATATGGCAATGGGTATTACATTCTAATACAGGTTAGATTATCGTTTGATTTTGTTATTGGTATATTCGTTGTTTTTCTCGTGGTGGTCTTTGCAGATGGACAAGTGTCTGGTGAAACCAACGTGGTGGTTGACAGATATACAGAAACGGGGGTCGAGGGATCATCGCGATCTGATTGGGATAAGGCCGCATATGATGATGCATTCGAGTCATTCGACCATCCCCTCATTAAAACTCACCTGAAAGATATATACATTGAGAAGTGGGACGAATAGTACGAGTATACCGTAGCGAACGAGATTCATGAGAGAGAACAACGTTTGCATGAACCTCAGTCTAAATTGCAGTATGGTGTTGAAGATAAGCTTTCCAGTGATTTTACGTTGAGGAGAGTATGTGGCTGCTACCTCACAGACAATGAAGGTCTTTGATTGACTCAGGATGAGCTGCTAGAAATGTTGAAGAAGAAGGTGGAGGAAGTGAATGCATTGAGGAATGTATTTATAAAAGTTGAGTTGAATGCACGGTAAGTGGTTGTAAGTTTCGTCGAAGCGAAACGAATTGAAGAGGTAAGAGATTCCTATGTGTTCGGTGTTGGGGTTGTGAAGAAGGAGGCGGATGTTGCGGAGGACATGGACAGAGACTTTATGCATTTAATTCAATCTTCCATTATAAACGATTTGTTAGACGAAGTTTGTAAGCTTAGTACTAGAGTTGACCCGCACTTGTTACAAGAGTGTTCCGATTTATGTCAGCGATTAGAAGAAACCGAGAGTGGGATAAGAAAAATATTGTTGGTAGGTGCCTTACCATCGATTGATTCTTCTTTTGCCTCAGATCTGTTTAAGATTCCATCGAGTGCAACTTTGGAACACCTTTCCAAAACGTGTTGGATTGTTATGTTAGAGTCATTGCGAAATGTTGGTCCGGAGCTAACACAAAGGAATGCACTCTTAGAGATGCAAAATGCGATGAATTTTCCGATAAATGATAGTTAGTTGAGGGGAATAGTGATCACGCTTGGATATTTGTACAAGCAAACACGAGAAGAGTTAATGGGTTCAGTGTTCAGGGAAAGTTTTTCTGATCGATGTGATGACGGATTCACGAATGGCATGGTGACACGTTACAAACAACAGTTGTACACTCTGAGAATTTTGTTGGTGAACCGCATTGATGGTTATTCGTCAATGCTGTTTATGAAAGACATTGAGCATATGAAAAATGAATTGAATGCTTTCACGAGCATAAATAAGGAACATGAGACAAAATTGCATGTGGTGGTGCTTGCGTTGATTGAAGCACTGAGGCGTTTATGTCCTAAGTGTGGCCGCTTATTAAGCTATTTGAAAAGGGGGGACTACAGAAAGTTTAATGATTCGACGGTTGTTAAACGTAAGTGTGACAATACGACAAACCTTTATCTTGATGGAGATATCATTGTTCATGAGCAACAACAGTTACTAATGGAAGAAAGGAGGAGGCGACTTCGTGGACATGACGATGTAGATGAGTAGTGCAATTTGTCTTCGTCATTGACTATGAAGTGAATCGTATTTACGCAATAAAAATAGGAGTGACTAGAGTGGGATAAACAATGAAGGGGTGGAGTGTGATAGTTGGAAGAACTTGTCGTTTCAGTTTTTTTTCCCTTTTCATTTTGAAGGGTTTTGCAATAAGACACTAAAATTTATATTCTCTCTGAGACTCTCTCTTTTTCCGTATCTCTTTCTCTCTTTCTCTCTCTCTCTCTCTCTCTCTCTCTCTCTCTCTCTGTATTTCCCTTTCAGAGTTTTCTTTTTTCTTTTCCGCATTCTTTTTTTTTACAAGTATTATTGAAATTATGAGAAAATATTATTGATAGATGAAAATAAAGGCTGCCTTAGTCGTTTGTTATTATGTTACCTCATGTTGTATGTGTTCATTCTCATGAAAACGATTTTAACCTTTAGTGGCTAACGTTTTTGAGATTTTGTTTTTTCATATTGTATGGTTTTTTTTGTTCATTCTTACATTGTTCTACTTATTGCTAAAAAACAAGCAGGTGAGTATACTTCAAAAGATATGGACATAAGATAATATTGAAAAGTTGTGTAGCATCGTGTTCGGGTTCGGTCACACGTTCGGGACCGAACACGAACGAGCGCCAAAACTCTCCGAACGCGGACATAAAAATATTTATAAAAAAAAAAAACAGTTCTCCAAAAAATCTGAGAAAAATATATGTTATGTAAAATAATAATACAAAAAATGTTTGCCTTAGAGATATGGTCAAGTTCGTAACCAAACTCGAGGTAAAATTCAAAAAATAATTTTTTATTATTATTTTTTTTTAATACGTTCGAGGGGCATAGACCGACTACCCGAACATGTTCATACGTTCGAAAAAGCTCCGAACATGTTTGGTGTGCCACACAGTTGAAAAGCGGTTGAAATCAATACGAAACTTTCCAAAAAAAGAAATATTGGGAGAGGTTGTCTGTTATCGTATTGTAAATTAAATGAATAATTGTAAAGGAAAAGTCTCGATAGTCAATAAAAAAAAACAAGAACACATTGAGGTTGTCTCCGACTCAATGCTATCGAAGAACAGCAAAGCATGCTTAAGAATAAACAAGGTACGTATGACTGTGCTGCATAAGGCGCTGAAAATACTAAGGCGCTTATGTAAAGAAAAGTAAATGTTATTGAGAGGGTTGGGTTACACCATGTATTATAATGAATATTGGAAAAGGAATCAATCTGATAAGAAGAAATGAAGTTGGCAATAAACGTAACCTTTCTTCCAAAGCACCCATGTTATACCGAATGACCTCCTCTCACGTAGGCCCGTTCCAAGAAGTCTTATTCTTTACCCCCTTTGCTCCTACCTCATCAAAGTTGCCCAAGCAAAAGAGGAGAGGAATGGTGAGGCCATCAATGGTTTGACCGACGTCGATCGCTAGGAATGACTCTTCTTGGAACCGCGACCTTCGAGGTTGGCTGGGGAGAGGTGTGGTACGCCGCATAGACCCATTTATGAGGGTGGTGCAATGTTGTTGTGGAGGATTCAACGCCTACTTTTGAGATCCGGGCCTCGTGCCTAGACGAGAAGAATGGGTACCACGGACTACATCCTAGCGGTCGGGACTTGGACAGGCTGGGGAAGACATTTTACCTTCTTCGAATTCTTTGTGGACGGATGACTGACTGAGAATACCCAAGGTTAGCCGCAAGTAGGAGCTGCCTCGATCAAGGTCGATTGGGGTCAAAAGAAGTTTCGATCCCAATGACAAACTTATACGAACATGAAAGTAAGCCCTGTCTTGCAACGACAAAGGGTAAACGTGGACAAATGAGGTACGTATACTGTATCCCATGGGCCCCTGAAAAGACTAAGGGAAGTATAGGACCACAAATCAAACATACGAAAAAAAAATTATCATTTTTTTTACCAACGCATAGCAAAACAAATACGACGCGCCTTGATTAGTTAACATATAAATCCGGTGTCAATTGAACGTTCGCACGAACATGCAACTTGACCATTACGTTTATATCTACATGAACAAATACGTTGCGGTGTCCATTAATTAACCTTTATTTCCCTCGGCATGAGCATTAAAAAAAAAAAAAACATAAACTGATCATTTTGTTCTCTTTCTTTTTTCGCTTGGTGTTGTGATGACTTTGTTTATGTTTCGAATACCGTTTTTTTTTTTTTTTTTTACTTGATGTTGTATCACTGTTCTTATTATGATAATTAGATGTATGTATGCATGAGGGTTCAACCACCAGTAATTTATCTACCGTTTCAAACTCCTCTTCATCTGGGGATAGGCACTTGCATGTTCTGTGAAAGCGTCGCAAACACCTTCGGCGTTATGAAGGACCTGTTATCGATCCTTTGTTATCTTCTCCAACGATACCAAAGTATGATTAATCTCCTACCATCCATTCCGGTTAAGTTTGTTTCCCTTCGTTACACCGCGCTTCTTTTTCGTCAAACGATGCATTGGGATTGCATATAGGCTCAGATATTACTCCTTGTCGCTCTACGACTGAAACACCGGTGTCATCACAACACGAACACCGCGAACCTGGACGACCACCTTTCCAAAGTCGTCGAAGTCGAAGGTCTTTAGTACAAGAAGTAGGTGTTGCGAGTGATAGGACTGCTCGCATGAGAGATAAACAACCGATAGCAACTCGAGATGGTGAACCTGATTGTTATATCGAAGAACAATTTAGTGATAGGTCTTTATCTTTTCAACAACCAATTCCGTTGGTGGATGATATCGCAAGCTCTGTATTTTTTAACCGAAGAAGTCAAGAAAATGTTGATGTTCGTACTAGTCAGATTAGTTGTCATCGGAATATCTCTATGACCTTGCAAATTGTACGCCCTGTTGAAATTGATACGGATGTTGCATTACATATAAATTATGTTTCGATGGTCTAAATAACCTTCTTAGTCGATAGTTTTCTTTTTCATTCGCCACGTGTACACGATGGCTCGTCATCGAGGTTCACAGAGCATGTTCGACAAAGATGTGTGGAGCCTGACCTTTGTCCTCCCGTGACAAGTGTTCATGCACAGCCATGTTCTTCTGCCACGACCTTACAAAATTCGCTGAACGCAATGGTTAGAAAGTTTGTTGGATTTCATAATCGTCGGAGGAGATTATTATTATTCAAAACGATTCGTTCAAGGCGCAACAGACGGTATTGTATGTTGCGCCTTCGACAATTGCGTGTCGTTAAAGCCGTGCGTCATTTGAAACTTGGATCGTTGTCGTTTATGCCTCAGCATGTGTTGCCCGACTATGATGCAAATACAATAATTGTTGAAAGTACTGTGGACGTTGGCAGTGGAACGGAACAAGTCGATACGATGAATATCAATGAATCAGGTTCTACATCACGTAGAATTTCAACCTGAAAGACAAGCAAGGAGAGACATAAAAACTTTCATGTTAAACGTATGTGTGCATTGAGAGTTGCGATTAACAATCGTAGGAGGAAAGAAGATGTGCGTGGTCATAAATATTTTGTGGGGGTGTAAGGCGAAGTTTGCTCGCTATGAGTGTCGTTCGAGAGATTCGAGCGACCGCCCCTGAGCAGTCGAGGAGTACATCTTCTTCTTCGAAAGAAACGCGTAGTCATTGTTCCCGGTCGCTGCAATCACGGAGTATGTCATCGAGAGCGAGACAATCGCATAATTCATCGGTTACAATTCGAAATTCAATGAACAATCGCAAACATAGCGAGCCGGATAGTCGCGATGGCACCGATGAGGAAATGAATGATTAGCATGATGCCCCGCCTGCTGATCTGAGTGCACTCTCATCTGCACCCGTGGCAACACCATATGAAACAATTGAGAACATCATGGCAATTTTTTAGAATGCTACCACGGTTGAGGCGTTCGACATTGGTGGTCGACAACCATGTAACTTTTGTGGTGCTAAATTGTGGCATCACGAAAAAAAATGGACAAAGATATGCTGCAGAAAATGTGCGAGACGTTGTCCTTTGAAAATTTTGATTTTGAGTTCTGATTTAAATAAACCTAATTATGTTTTCTTTTCGAAATCGAATAGTCTCCCATATTAAAAAACATAGTCATAATATTAGATAAAATTTGAGAAAAGAGAATAATAGGATCTAAGTGTCATCCTTGAAATATCGAAATTCCTCCACAAAGTAATCCCATGGATGAAAAAATTAAATCATAATCTCTTGAAATAGAAGGTAAATATATTATTATAAAGTAAAGAAGTAATAGATACAATTATCCTATAATTTATAAAAGACAGTCTGTGGGAGTGGTCTCCCGAAAGGTCTCCAGAGCATGAGATTTTGTTCATTTGGACATTTTAAACTCCCGACAACCGATTCGTTCGAAACAATGCGAGGATAATCAAGAATAGTCTATCCCTCACATCCTCATGGTTGAAGCAACCGAGCGATGGTGTTCAAGGATTCCATGACCAACTTCGGGCTCAGGGTCCGATCTATCATCGTGTTGGTGCATTGGTTGTGGGGGAGCAGGAACGTCCTCAGTTTGCGCAACTTTACTTGCACGATCCTCAGCATTTGAATGATGTGATTGATCAAAGAGTAGATTTTCTTAATTTACTTGCACATACGTCTAATGCCGAACTGGAGCGAATGAAACGGATATTGATAAGGTTTCACGAATTGTTACAATGTTGTAACAATAACATTAGTGACTTCATGACGATTGTTGACCTTCCGTCGGAAGTGTTAAACGGGAGGAAGTTGATCATAAATCCAGATGCCATGTCCGCGGAGGAACATGCAAAGCGTTATAACCATCTCACGGGTCTGCAGGAGGTGTGCGTTCTCATGATCAATGATCTTCTTCCGCGTGAGGTCGAAATTCGTTTGCGTATTCCTCTTCTGGTTGAGCAGCAAACAGTTGTGGTTTCAGAATGTTCCCGAGCGCATGACTGCTTGAGGTTTGTTTTACTTTTCCTAGAGGGAATTGATAGTTGGTCTGTCCGGCGTGCCTCGAAAGCTGGATGACCGTCATGACTTAGTGCCATAGAGTACTATGCATTTCACCTTCAGGAACGCGATGGTGAAAGACCGTGCCTCCTTTATGCAACACGTTTTTTCCACGAGTTTTGTTGCATGGCGTATGCTAAGGTTGAATTCCTTCGTTTAAAATTGGTGAGATTCCATCAGAAAGATTTGCGGTCGGAGTATTATCCGTATTTACAAGATGTCGTGGAACAAAATCAACGTGGTAACTGTGTTGAGACAAAAGTGGTTTTACCGCTAACGTTCACTGAGGGCTTCCGATATATGAATGAAAGATATTACGACAACATGGCAATCTTGAGGCGATTCAGAAAACCAGATTTTTTTTATCACTATGACGTGCAACACTAACTGACTGGAGATCAAACAAGCCCTGTTGTCAGGTCAATGCCCTAATGACAGGCCGGATCTTCTCGCGAGAGTGCTCAAAGGTTATCTTACACAACTCGTCGATGAGATAAAGAACAAACGGATCTATGCTAAGGTGTGTGTCGAGATTCCTCCGAAAGTGAAATTGAGAGATTTTCAAAGGGTTGTCATGTTCATGTTGCACGCGATTTGTGGTGCAGAGAAACGTGACGCTTCGTGTATGGAGGATAGAGAACGCACAAAAAGGTTCGCAAAAGACTTCATTTCGACAATAACATTCAAAGACAAACAAACGTACCATTAGTATAGGAGAAGGAAACTAAGTGACGGTGATTTAACGATTGTTCAAAATGGTATCGTTTACGATAATCGTAGTGTGGTCCAGTATAACCCTTACTTGGTAATGAGATTTAATTGTCACTTGAAGGTTGAATATTGTGCTAACATCAAGGCGTGCAAGTACGTGTATCAGTAACTATACAAAGGGTGTGATCGTGCTGCGGTTTGCGAGCAATATGATATTGCGCCCATCGACGAAGTCAAATCGTATAAAGATATGTGTGTTGTAGATAAGTTCGACCTAACGAAACAGTGACCCGTGGTGGAAAGATTATCCGTGCATATCGAAAACATGCAAAAACTGCAATTCTAACCTGAAACTAAGCATGATGTTGTTTCGCATGGGCCCCCAAAAACGAAATTGACGGCGTGGATAAAACACAACTTGTTAAATGAACGTTCCTAAAGAGGACCTTCCTCTTTGTAAAGAGATCGTTAATACTCATCTATGTGACAACAAACATAAGAATTGGAACCGAAGAAAGCGTGATCTTCACGGTGGTCCCTTCGAAAAGATGTCTCGATTGCATCATGTGAGAATCACGGAAGGGGAACGATTTTATCTGCGTGTGTTGCTAAACCATGAACATTCTCGTGAGGTGCGCTCTTTTACTGAAATTTGTATGGTGCACGCAGTCGAATACAATTCTTTCCGATCCGTGTGCCTTCGATTGGGTCTTTTGCAAACCAACGATGCATACGATCAAGGCATAGAGACAACTGCAGGGTATTATATGCCTGAAGAAGTTCATAAAGTATTTGCTATAATTCTCATCTTTGGTCCAATGAACGATCAGGTTCGTTTCTTTGAACGACATTGGGATAAGATGTGATACGATTTTCAGTATCGCGCAGACAATGAAATGGTTCCCCCAAACGTTTTGCAATCGTTAATCTTATTTCATATTGACCCTATTTTGCATGAGTCTAGAAAAAACACCCGACGAGAAAACAATTGCTGAGAACACAACGAGACATTACGAGAACAGAACGGTGTCGTCGATTCTAAACGACGAGTTATCGTATGATCTGATTCAAATGCAACATCGATATGACTCTAATTTTCGACGTCTTCGGCCATGCCAACCAGGGTTGTCGAGCCCCGGCCCCGCGGTCCCGGCGGGGGTCCCGGCACCCCTGGCCCAGACAAAAAAAAAAAAAAACTACAGGGGGGTGCGCAGCCGCAGCCTGCACCCACTGGGCCAAATTGCAATATTGCAGTTTTGGCCCGACCTCGGTCCCCCCCGGGGCTACACCCCCCCTTCGTGAGCCCGGGGTAGTGCGGGCGCGGAGCCGAGGGCGGGGCGCAGCGTTGTGCGGGGCCGGGGTTGGCTGGCAGCGAGGGCGGGGGTGCAGGGTCGGGGCAGGGGC